>OX371269.1:21878943-22426443 GCA_947310995.1 Yponomeuta cagnagella | reverse complement strand
GCAATGACGGTTCCGCACAACTGTTTTTAATACAGTTGCGAAAAAAATAAAGCAATTTAATAAAGAAAATTTTTGGAAAATGGCGCCAACCGTAAAAGAATATGAGCAGAGATTTTTTTTCTTCACCCATTCAAGTCTTCAGTAGAATTTTTTTATTGATATGAAATGAAAATGAAATTTAATGAGATGAAATGAAATGAAACCTAACCTAACTAATTGAATCGAATCATTAAATCTGATATTGAAACAAAGTAGCTTCTTTTTAGAAATATTTGCATGACTATGACTACTTCTATAATTTTTTTTTAGTAAAAACTTCGTGGTTGGTTTTTTTCTTTTTAATAGACATTATTTTGACAGTTGGGAAAGAGAACGCACGAGTTCGGAAAAGGTAAATAAAGAAAAAGCTCGAGTATGTAATAGCCCACATCCCGAACGCTATACGTCCCTGCAATACGCCACTTTTTGAGCAACTGTATTAAAAAGAATTATATCTATCAAGATGTCGATTCTAATAATTAATGGCCTAAGACTTCCCTAGGTATCCCTATTATCTCATTAAGTAATTGAAATTAAGCACGGTCAGCGGCCGATATCGCTTGAACTGTGGATACGCTATATCATCCCCTATTACCAATTTCCTGATTTTGATACTGTTTAAAAAATGTTTATTAATCGCCCATCATCATCAGCCATTTTACGTCCAGTGCAGGACATAGGCCTGCCTCATGGTTTTTCCTAACCATGAAGGGTTTCGCCATAATCGCCACGCTTGGCAGGCGGGTTGGCGATCGCAGTACGCGGTTGGAATCTCAAGAACACGCTGCTGCCCGTCACCTGGTAATTTATTTCCTCAGTCGCCTTCTACGACATCCACGGAACTTTACAACCCCCAGGTAAAGATAAATTAAAGGGGGTACTAAGGAGCCTGCGCTGCCCTATTTCCTAATCCTCGAATTGTTTGCTAATCCTCAGTTATTAATTCATCTCATTAGATTTAGCCGTTATTTAATAGGGTAGCATCGTAGACCCCGTCATCGTTTATCAATAGGGGTCTATTTCATAGAATTGCAATTTACGGTTATTCTGTCTTTTCGATGGAAGTCCATCAACATGCAGGTTATCAAATTGGAAGACTCGGCTGCGCAACGTACATCGAATTGTCATAATAAACTATGAATTGAAGTCTTATAAAACAGGCCCCAGGCGTGGCTGGAGCCAATTCTTTACATGTCCTAAAAATAATCAAGAAATACCAAGCGGAATCCTCTATTTCTTGTTTTAACTTGACTTGTTTTAAATCAGAGTAAACGTCATGGGAATCCAGTGGGGCACGTGCCCCGCCGCAGCCCCGGGGCGGCCCGCGTGTTCTCCCACCCACGTGCTGGAGGCTGGCAGGACAACGAACTCCAGCTTGCATTGTTTCCTTCGGTACCTAGTAGAGCAGACATGCCAAACAAGTTTTATGTCGCAAAACAAGTTTCTTCTTAGACTAAATGCAAATCATAAACGGTGTTTTTTATAAAACCGCGATTTCTCTAAAACACTCTTCACACGCTGTTAATAGTCTGTAGACTGTACAAATAGTCTCGTGTAAAGGAAAAGACAAATTTAAGCTTCATCTGCATTTTAAGGAATCGTGTTTTTTTATATGAATTTTCAGTGTCTGTTATAATTTCTTTTAATCCATCACAATGCGAAAATTAAAGGTATAAGCTTATGTTCTACGTATTTATTTGTACCATAACGAACTACCTTAGTTACCGTACAAAATTATATAAAGTTATACCTAAGAAATCCATGGAAAAAACGTAAGGCGTGGGGCACATAGCAAGGACGTGGGACGAGGGTGCGGAAAAGACGCAGCGTCCTTTCAATTGACTTTCATACAAAATATACTGAAGCGATGGGGCCCACACAGAAACCCACACAGATTCCGCGCCCTCGTCCCACGTTCTTTCTATTTGCCCCACGCTTTCATCATCATCATCATTATCATCATCATCATCATCAGCCATTGGAGGCCCACTGCAGGATATAGGCCTCCCTAGGATGGTGCTGTCAGGATGGTATAGGTGCTGGGCAAGCTTACTCCATCTAAAAAACAATGTCCCAGGCACTGCAGCGTCCGAGTGGTCCCTTCACCCATCTACTGCGAGTAAAGGTGCCACTGAAGGCCAAACTTTATGCATAGTGATATTCCTTCCTCAGTTACGTTGGTCAAATTGACAAAGGAGATGAGATCTACGATTCGTCAATGTTTACATGCGTGCACTCTACTGAGTTACGTAAGGTGTAACTTAGCAACTATAATGTCAATGTGGTTGTGGATTGTACATACTGTAATTTAGGTTTGGACCTTCTGCTTGAAAAACTTCTCTTCTGACTGTCGGGCTAGTTAACTAAAAACTTGTATGGAAATATGGATCGATTGTAAATTAAAATATACTTACGTCGTAGTTACCACTGTTCACACAAATATCCATTATTTTTCCTCTCCCTGCGGTCACGTGCGGCGCGACGCGGAGCGACTGCAAACACCGCTCGGTCGCGTGGCCATTATTAAATTACTGGCATAAAGGAGACGTTATTAATCTTGGCGATTTGGTTGGCTTTGATGGTTACTGTGGTTGTCATGCTGATGCAGACCTATGGTTTCCAGGGACGAAGAAATGAGACGACGGCGCACTACGTTGCCATCAAGTAGGTATCTACATGATGTATGATGCATGTTTCAAAACATGTTCTTGAAAGACTAAGCTTTTTTTCCAGAATAGAAAAACCTAACAAAAATTTTATTACAATGAAAATAGATATTTTTTTCCAATGATCTGACATTAAATCTGTACTTTTAGATATTTTTTACCTCTTTAATAAAGTCTGACTAGGCCATGTGGCGCCGGATTAAGAATAGCGTCACTCCATTTCCTTCCGTGGATGTCGTAGAAGCCGACTAAGGAAATAAATTACCAGGAGACGGGCAGCAGCGTTTTGCTGAGATTCCAACCCCATACTGCGATCGCCAACCCGCTTGCCAAGCGTGGCGATTATGGCAAGACCCCTAATGGTTATGAAAACCATGAGAGAGGCCTATGTCCTGCAGTGGGCGTCAAATGGCTGATGATGATGATGAAAGTCTATCTAAGCACTAAGAATAAAATAGATTCTTCAAAGGTTCTTCTTTTACTAGGTATTTGAATTGAGATAGTGGGAGACAAAAGTGTGAGATCGTGGTTTTCTCGAGTACCTAACCGGCTATCTTGACAACATTACTTAAATGGCCTCCATACTCGCTCCCATCGAGCACCCTGTAAACGGCGTCGGATAAGCGCTGACGAAGGCTGACACTTTTTCAAGATATCGCTTGAAAATCAGACTCTGAAGCCGCTTACAGGATGCCTTTCACCAACTTTGATTGTGTTTCCGTGCAAAGAGCCTTTTGATTACTTAGGAACTCCAAGCGGAGAGCCCTTCGCTGTTTCAATCTGTGACTAAATAAGATAAGATTTTTATTGTACACCATAAAACAATTAAAAAAGTCTTTTTTCTAGTCAGAAAAGATATTATTGGTGACATTTTTATGCTATGAGCATTTCGACAATCGTTTTACCATTCAGATTCAGTTCTTCGGCAGATGTAACAACCAAATTGGCAAAATCTGAAAATTGGAGTCTGACTTAAGGAGTTATGAGGGAACATAGAGTCGGACATACTTACATACGAGCTAAATACATTACCCTCCTTTTGGGCTCCGCCGCAGTCGGGTAAAAATAAACCAAAACCACATAGTTCAACCGTCATCTTTATGAAGTCATATATAACCCAGTTATTGAATTAAG
Organism: Yponomeuta cagnagella; assembly: GCA_947310995.1. Classification (NCBI taxonomy): domain Eukaryota; kingdom Metazoa; phylum Arthropoda; class Insecta; order Lepidoptera; family Yponomeutidae; genus Yponomeuta; species Yponomeuta cagnagella. Next base: position 22,422,604 of record OX371269.1, on the reverse strand, counting down.
TATAACCTAAGTTCCATGATCCAGAGACCATACAAAATCCATCTGTTTTAAGTATCAATCAGTCGTGACCACAGTTTTTGTGAAAAAGGCGACTTTTCCCAAAACCTTCGCTCTATTGCATTTTACAGACTTGGTAACATTACTATTTGACAATAAAAAAAAAAATAATGAAAAATACGTAACCTAACCCAACAAACCTCTACTATAACCTCATCGCTCTACTATATATTCCGTCGCTTGTAACTTTTTACCCGACTGCTCCGGAGCCCAAAAGGAGGGTAATGAGTTTTGACCTGGAAGATTTACAAAAAAACATGTGGACAAAAACAGATAGTTAATTTGTCTTCTTCATACTTTTTTTCATATTTTTGTCATAGAGTCCACCGTCGGCGCATTATAAAAATAAAAGTATGGTCGAGATGGAATTGAATTTTTACTTTAGTGACGTCACGACCACGGGAAAAGCGTTTTCGATGTTTCAAAACTTTACCTACTCGTAATTACATATTTAGATTCTTCAGGTCAAGTGTTATTATAATAGGTATTTTAAGTGTAGGATATGAACTTTTTTTTAACTTTTATGCGAGTCAACTAGCGACGAAGACTCGAAATTCCTAAACTTTTTCATTTCGCCGCGAACTTACAGGTTTAGTACTTTGTCCAGGCGTTCTAGTCAAAATACGTGTACAATTACACTACGCTCAGAAATGAAAACAATAAAAAAAATAAGTTTACTTTCCGTAGAAGAGAACCTCGCGGCGCCCCCCTGTGTACTATCCCCGCCACGCACACATTTAAAAATCTCTTGCATTACGGTGTTTTTGCGTTCGTCACGTTGGCAACAGTTTGTGGGGTAGTTTCTTCGACATCCAGCGTCCCGTCCCCAATTCTGTGGTAATCCAACAGCTGGGCGCGCTTGTCCAAGATACAGGTCGAGACGCACTCGTATTCATCCTTAAACATATTGGAGTTGGGCAGGCAACCGCGCCACACGCCCACCTCGCACCGAGAGCCAGGCTGCCAGTAGTAGACGACGGGTTTTGCGGCGCCGCCGCAGTCTTCTCCGCGGAAGGGCGCGAAGCACGGCTCCGGCGGTACTGGACGGTCATGGAAAGAATAAGTAAGGAGGAAGACGCGCTTTGCTGGTGCGGTTGCCCAGATGGACGGTTGAAGTGGCGTTGGATATGGCATGTTAGACGAATACAGGGTGGTGAGGGCGTACCTCTGTCTAAAACATTACACAAAATAATCCGTTTTCAATGTGTAGCATTTGCGTTCATAATAATAACAATTTCTGTACATTGATCACAGATTGTTTTATGTGTTTTCAAGTACCTGCTGTCCTATATGAGTTACTATAACTTACTTGCAAGGGCGACGGACATTGTGGACACCAGCAAATGTATCACCAGACCCGACATGACGGCTACAATTCACCTGCTGCAAATTGAATAGAGGCGATGCAATAATAAGTTTGCGTTACATGCATGTAATTAGAAATTAACTTTGTATTACACATGCATTTTATCCATAGGTTACTAAAAGATACGTACTGATTGGTTTGCATTTGACGATTTCTTGCGTACAATCTGACCCAGTTGAAAGTTGAAAAAGAAGAAATAACATTATTTATCGCCACAGAAGGGATCATAAAAAGAAAACTAAAGTTTCTAAAGTTTCATAAAGTTCCTCAATAAGCATCGTTAACTAAAATACGGGACTGCAATTGATTCAAGAAATGCCCGTTTCTATTTTATGCTTATAGCAATGTATGTGCCTGTATGTAAATGTTTATGTTTATTGAATGTAATCTTATTCATTTCTTCTCAAATTTCATCTGATAAGAAGTAAAGACTGTCACATTCCATTTATTTTGTACATAATTATGAAAAGATAAATTGTTGTAATATAATACAAATTACATTGACAAACCAAAGGCGTGCCTCCTTATATTAGTTGAATCATTGTAAGATTCGGGTCAGATTTCACGTCAGGTAATATTTTTTAGTTAGTTTTTTGTCTAGTTCCACGAAATGCATCGATCGGGACGGGTAACTAGTCTGTAGCTAGGTAGGTATATTATCTGTGATAAGTATAGCACCATGTGTAACCCAATCCCTATTTGGCTAATATTGTTTACGGACAAAATGCTGAACCCCGCGTGTGTTAAGTTAATATGTGGAGGGGTCAATCACGCCTATGACTACGGAATAACAACGACCAGGGCTCAGGGTATCAGGGTATCAGTGGCGGGTAGGTCATCGGACGGCTTTTTGTTTTTATAAACAGTTTGTTGTGACATAGATGGAATAAGGCAAATGTGTATGGAACATAAATATGCGTATATGCGTATATAGTCTAACGCTTAGATTGTTTTCTAGATGGGATCAGCATTTTATTCAGACGTGAAAAATTGTTTTTCACATTTAATGCAAGCCACCTTCGCTATCCTTCGCTAGCCTTAGTTGTCCTGAATTGGAAGCTGCCGCGAACCACCGTCAGAAGTGGAAATCTGTGTTTGAGGCGCTAAGCTCCCCTAGGAGTTAAGGGACCAAAGAAGAAGAACAAGACCTTCGCTGTCATAATGTGAGGTGGAGAAGAGGTGGCAAAGATAAAATAGATACAATTTTCTTACCCTATGACCTCGGCATCTCACTCGCAAATTTGCCCAAAGTGTGTAATGATTGTGAAATAATAAGTAGGTATACTTTTGACAAATATGGTCTCGGTACTGGAAGATAAAATCACGGAAATTGTAAGCACTTTTTCGCTTTTATTTACGAATGAACTTGTTACCCCAAGTTTCACAATAAAAACTAAGTATATGAACATTAACTTTATCCAAATTGCCAATAATTGTGACAGTAAGTGATCTTTATAGTCACAAGTATACTCGTTCTTTCGCAATAATTGAAAATATTACAAAGTGCGAGCGAGATAGAATGTACCGTGGTCAGTCTCCATAAATACTATTCTCATATAGCTGAAACCTGAAATTCTCACCAAAAATATATGTAGCGGTTTACCGCATTATCATTTTGTCACCCCTAGCTGGACATTACGAACGTTAAGACCATTACAAACAATAAAATCTGTAGATAATAAGGATGTAAAATTGTTTTTAGGGTTCCGTACCTCAAAAGGAAAAAACGGAACCCTTATAGGATCACTTTGTTGTCCGTCTGTCCGTCCGTCCGTCCGTCTGTCAAGACCCTTTTTCTCAGGAACGCGTGGAGGTATGAAGCTGAAATTTATATCAATTACTCAGGTCTACTGTCCCTTGAAGCTGTAAAAAAATCAAACTTCTAAGCCAACGCAATCAAAAGATACAGCCGTTTATGCCGCAAATTTTCGACACTTGCAAGGGAATCAAAACCTACAGGGTGCTTCCCGTGAACTCAGAATCTTGAAATTTGGTACGAAGCAACGTCTTATAGCATAGATAAAGGAAAAATTACGAAAACCATAAATTTTTAGTTACATCACATAATATATATTTTTTTAATAATTTTAAACTTACTACCCATTTCCTCATAAACGCGTAAAGGTATTAAATTGAAATTCATACCAAATACTCAGGTCTATAATACCTTTAAGCTGTAACAAAATCTAACTTCTATGTCAACGCAATCAAAAGAAACAGCAATTTAAGCTGCATATTTTGAAACTCGCAAGTACTCGCAAGGGAATCAAAACCTAAAGGGTACTTCCAGTCGACCTAGAATCTTGAAATTTGGCATGAAGCAACGTTTTATAGCACACATAAAGGAAAAATTCCGAAAACCTTAAATTTTTAGTTACATTACAAAATATATATTTTTTAATAAATATAAACTTATTACTTTTTTCCTCATGTTTTGCAATAAAAATACCATAGTTATGACTCGATTGTCGTAATGAACGAACTTTGTAAACCTTGCAGGTTTGTACGGAACCCTCGGTGCGCGAGTCCGACTCGCACTTGGCCGGTTTTTTTTTTGGTAAAATAAATCTATTTGTATTTGTACTATAACTTATTACGTATTTACTTGTAATTCCTGGTTTGTTCACAATAAAGAATACTCTATCTATCTTTATATCTACTATTTAATTTATAGTGCCAAGTGCGTAATCACCACGCGTACCTAAACTGCGATGACTTTTATGAGTATTGCGTTAAAATAGAGCACTTTTCATCTTAAGTCGCCCATCTTTTTCAGCACTAAGCGAACAGCATGTATCACTCAGCAGCCCAGTAGTTCGTGTAAAATAGGAGCCCCGCTGCGCGTCATGGCGGGCTCCGGGACAGATGGAAATACCCTTCGCCTGAGACTATTTACTTCTGGATAAGGTACCTATTTGAACCCGCTAGATTATGACCTTCAAAAGAACAATTAAAAACCATTGTTGTGGTGGTCCACCATGCGGGTCTGGGTCGGCGACGTACGAGTGGATAAACTTTAATCTAAAATAATCCGTAAATACTTATAAAGTTAGAGGCTACAATACAATGACGTGCAGCCTTTTTTATTGTAGCACTTGTGTTCGGCATGGTTGTATTAGGTACGTCTCTCCGTAAATTTGTTTTATTTTTGTGTTGGAAATAAATGTCATTCACTTTCACTTTTCACTTTCACATGTAAAAAAATAAACCCATTCCCGTGACGTGCCCGTAGGTCGCACGATGCCGGGTATTTTTACGGTAGTTTTGAGGTATCAAAGGTATTTCTTTCTTCTCTCAGCGAGAGAGTATGGGCTTAATCACCACGCGTGCCCACCGCGGATTGGCGATTTCAAGCGCTGAGGTATGTAAATAGCTCAGACACTAAGGTTTTCTCACGATGTTTTCCTTCACTGTTAGCGAGTGCTATTGCTACTATAACTTCACAAATGTTCATAACTTAGAAAGAAAAGTCATAGGTACATGCCCGCACTGGGAATCGAATCTGGGTCTCCGGCTTCCGAGTCCAATGTTATACCCACTAGGCTACCACAGCTATTATAATCTAAGCTATTTACATCAAGTGAAAAACGTCCCCATGCTGGTCTAGAAAAAAAAACCTTTACGATTTAATGAGAGAATTCATCTGATATGCAAAACATTGACACATCAATAATACAGTTAAGCCTCTTCCTCACTCACGAGCGGCGTTGCGAAACGCAAAAGTATTTGACCTACACCACTTACGTATTTGTATTCCTAATCCAGTGTCATTATGCTCATCACACCTGCTTATCTACCTTATCGCTAACAAAAGCAGGGTCTTATGACAAGTCCTAGCGTATTCAGCTCAGGGATATTCTGGTGATCTCTGGGCTAATAGTATTAGTTAGCATAGTCACGCGACCAGGTTCTCTTGGCTGTAAGTAAAGTTGCCCTGTATCTTTTTATCTGGATTGGACACTTGCTTTCCTTGACACACATAGCACGCATGTAGGCGACAAGTTACGTTTGATTTTCTACTCGTAGAATCCTTATTTGGTAATACGGAGTAATATTTTATTTGGGGATACTGCTTATTTGGAGATAAATTAGGTTCTCTTTTATGTATATGCCCTTGACGAGATAATATGCCACGGGGTAAATACGAAGCTTATTTTTTCGCGTTTGTTATTATTGCTACACGTTCTGGAAAAATACCGAAGCATATAGATATATCTAGAAACGTTAACCAGCATGTACGCAAACACCCAAATTATGTAATGAGTAAGGAGCGGGCTATAAATAGCTTTTTCCGCCGCCTAATGCGAAATTTTCTTGTCTATTTATAGACAGTCAATTTCTAATCAAAGTATGTATTTGGTTGCACAAGTCTAATTTAGTTTGGCAGAAATAAGCGTTGACGTTGAGATTACGTAGCCCTTGCTACGGTGCTACGGGCTACGGCGCGGACACGAGGCTCGTAGCGTTTTACGTCTACGACTTTCTATAAATTAAAATCGAGTTTTGGTTTAATGAAATGCGGAGATTAAAAACGCAATTACAGTCCTATTTTGCCCGTGAGAGCAGGCGGGACGAAACTTACCTTCTACAAATTCAACAAAAGAAATGAGACCTCTTGTTGAAGTCTTAAGACTTAACAGTGGGATTTTTTGTTTCATAATCAGTTTTTCATCCCAATCTAAAAGCAAAGGAGATTAATTTTGCTTATTGCTAATCCACGAAAGAGGGAATGCGCTTTTTATCCGATGTGGATGAGCTATTTTATGGCTTGTGGTTGATATTTTGTTATACTGGTAAAATGGACTTACAACACTGAAAATAAAATATTATACGTTTGCTAGATACTTCATCATACATAGTTTAAATTTTAGCATTGTTAATTTACAGGCAGATTTTAGGTTACTGGATGCAGAGTTCTCATGGTAAAATTTGGGGTCAGAGTGTTGCCTGGACGATATGTCGCAGTAAGGTGGCTGAATCGGAGAGTTGATTGAGTCTCTGGACAGTTAATTGGGGATCGATATTCAATCAAGTCGCTAAAGTTTCGTCAGACAAGTGACTGAACGAAACGTTTAACGAGTTTCCTAAACGTTCCTAGGCAACAAGACGCATTTCAACTTTGGTAGGGTGACCGAGATATTTCATGGGAAAAAAATGGATAGTAAAAAGACATTGGTTGTCTTATATTTATTCATAAGGCGTAATGCCCTCTTAGGTGGTGTGGATGTTTGTCGATCTGCCAAGGCCACCTTTGCACGGCATGTTCTACCCAACCGAAATTGAAGAACATACCATTTGTTGGATCGATGTAACGTCACGTCCATCTTAGGCGTCGTCGTGCCCACTTACTTGGTAAGAATTTAGCTTTTTAAGGGGACCAAAATATTTCATTATTTAGGAAAATGAATAGCCAATAAAAATACATATTTTTTTGTTTTATGTTTCTTTAATTAGAAAAAATAAAACCTGCTCTGCTGGAGATATTTGATACATTTGTTTGGTTCGTTTTACCTTTATTAAACACGGAATTTCCAAGCTCTCAGTTCTTCACGATCACACCGAAATAACAATAACAAATGAAATAATTATGGCGGAGTCGACAACATGTTTACAATTTCACCAAAGACCACAATATGAAACAAAACACCACTCACACAACAAACCAACGTTGCACAACGTTTGCCAAAAAAAAGACTCTAGAAGTACCTAATCAGCTGTTGTCATGACCACCATCTTGTTTTACATTATTAATCAACACGCTGGCTTTCGGTCAGATAGATAGTTAAACGTTTTGGACGCTGCTTTATTTAAATCAAAATGCTAGCGACTTGATTAAATATCGATCTTTGATTGACTGTCTAGAGATTCAATTGACTCTCTGATTTAACTACTTTACTGCGACAGATACATGTAGAACATAATTATATGCGTGTGGTCCAGTAGCTTTAATGCACAGGGCGTTGCGGAAATAGAATTAAAGAAGGTTATTTATTCCATTCAGTAACATAAATAACTTTTGCTAATTTGCTAAAATTTGCAACAGCAATGTTGTAAGTTATAGCTTAAGTGAATGTGTGAAAAGCTGATATTTTTTCGAGATTATAGTGTAGGTCCTATTTTAATAGATTAACCTCCTTGGCTTGGTTTAAGTGCTTGGATCTTACTGAAAATCAGCGCTGAAGGCTTGCCCATAACTTATAATGATAGTGACATGCATGATGACATCACCCTGGTTTCTTTTCTTATATGTGGTAAGATAAGATGTTATAAATTTTATGTACATTTTTGTTGCTTAGTTTTGTTATTAGGCCATTTAAACTGTTTTTCATGAATGTTTTTCTGCTTCTTCTTAATTTCTACTCTTCTTTTCTGCAACACCCTATATGAATACTTTGTCACCATTTTTCTTCCACCAATGGAAATTTTCTTTATCCCCACGTGTACGAAAGCAAACAACTCTGTGAGATTATTATAAAAAACATACAAACTGCGCATCTGCTTCCAAGTTCCAACTGCAACGATCGTATTGTCGGTTTCCACCACAGATATCTTAATGCTCTGAGGTTTCCACGAGTTGCAGACGCAGCGTTGGAACTAAACGCAGCGCAGTGAAGCCCAGCGTCCTATATACCTCGCTGTATATAATCGAGTAACCTATATATCACACCGGGTGCGCCTGCCGGTATCCATTCATTAAGCTGGCCTGCCCAAACAATGGCGGGCTGAGATAAGGGTACCTGCTTGTGTGAGGACTGTTACTACTTTTAATGGAGCAATGATTAAGCCTTTTAATTGCGTGAATGTAAACGGTTGAAGGCGTTAAAACCCTTGGGGATTGTATGAAAATGTACCAATGATACACGAATACGTGCTTTATGATTGTGACTAGGAAAATAGCGATGATACGGAATATGAGTGGCTTTTGATACCGGGTTCGTTGGAAATATTTTTGTGGTATTTGATCATACGAAGCTGGGAGCTATTTTAATACGTAATAAGATAAAAAAAAAATCGACATGTGCATCTTGCTTATCCTAACCTACGTTACAATAAAAAGCACAATGATTGTTTTGAGGTTTCAATTAGCAAAATATTGGTAGTGTCGTTGCGCAGTGATTGCGATCAACGATGAGGATTGGGATTGGTTTGTTAGAAGGCATGGTTGTAGTAAAGTCGTAGAGTAGATAGAAAAGTGTACAATAACGATTATCTCTAAATAGCTGCCATAGCAGAACCAACCTTTTGCGAAATATGAGGACTATCAATTACTTTTATTGATTCCTATGGCAGTTCCATTAAAAAGCCATAGAGTAAATAGATTACTAATTGTGTCAAAAATCAGCCATCACCATGTTAATATTGTTGTATTGATTAACAACTATATTATGTATTTAAGTCCAAGCGTTGGTGCAAATGGGTCTGCGCACTTCCCGGATCGTGCTGTATCGCGTCTGAATCGAATGCGCTGAATCAATGGGCTTTCATACTGCGGATCCAGCGATCTAACCGAGGCAGTACTGCAGTATAGAGGAGTAACACCATAGATAGGTGGGGTTAAATTCTGTTATAACTTTGTGCACAGTAGCAGTACATACTGAGTGTGCAGCCATCAGCTTAAAGAACAGGGGGGCAAGGCTCTTAAATGCATAGCTGTTCAATAGAGTCATATTAGTACGGTAATGTTTATTTTATTGACACTATTGATAGTCTAGTAACCAACCGCATTCCAATGGTATAATCCGTGCAACCTAACTCGGCGCCTCGCGTAATTCGATCTTATACGCAAGAGATGCCTATTTAATTTGCGCGGATTACACCATTTGAATAAAATGGTACCGCTTTTGCTTTGTAGACTACCAAATAGAGACAAATAACTACTATAGTCGTGCTTATATCATTATATTGAAAAACTACGTGAGTATTAGACTCTAGGGCCAGAGGAGAGTTTTGCTTCGTCGCATTGGTAAATATACCTTCTTGTAGAAGTGAAGTATTCTTGCTAGCCAATCCGGCTTCTCCGTTCTTATCTTCTGTGTAGGTACTTATGTCATATGCATCTGAGTTCTTAGAAATAGATTATTTTTTTAGAAATATCTACATAGACTTGAACACAATCGCGGCTAACGTCATCAGTAACTACCTCTTTAGATGTGTCTCCGTATCTTTGCAATAAACTTGTGTTACAAAATAATTATCTTAATTTGTTTACAAGTTGATAAGTCTTTGTTTGATGTAATTTTGTAGCGTGTGGTTCCGGAAACTCATTTGCTAAGATTTGTTAGAGACTCAATTAAGTGGCTGCTTAGTACTTAAGGTTATTCCAGATTTTAATTTACAATGGCACAAAAATTAACTTTTAAACGTCGAAAAGATTACATTGGAAAGTTAATTTTTAACTCATTTTTATTTAAAAGTGAACATTTAAACTAAGTTCCTTAAGTAGTTTCCTAACTGAGCACACATAGACTTTTACTAAAAGATATATCAACAAACCCGGTGGAAATCCGCTACTTGGTTCAAGTATTTGTAGAACGTAGGATATAATTTGTAAATGTTTGTTACATGACATGCGAACAGATCGTGAACGTTGCTGTTTGCTAAACATTTTGCTTCGAATCTCGCACTTATGTTAAATACAATAAGATCTGCTTTGGTTTCACTTAGGTTGTCGGACCGCATGTATCTCCACATCTGCCTGAGACAGCGTCACATTAGCATTCAGTTGAACTACGCAGCTAGCGTGTAAGGTATATTGGGACACTACGTTGCTTGTGAACTTGAACCTGGCTTATGTTGCGAAAAGCCAAACTGTCAGCTTAGAACTAAAAATATTGGTAGGTTAGGGTCGTGCAGAGTTAACTTTGCAGTAGTCTTGTAAATATATAGTTAATAATAATTACATGGTAGCGCAATGTATTCTCCATAAGTATCAGAAATTGCAGTTACCGTTACAGAAAAAGAACAAACTTCTCGTTACCGATCCAACAACTTATCTCAGCAATGGACAATCGGAGAAATTATTGTTCATTTAAAATTACTTTATTTAATGAATTGAAAGGCGTCAGTCACATCATAGAGATTTAGTCGTTTTCATCTATAAATGTGAATATAATCATGGTAAGTATATTATAACTTTATAGGTAAGTTCTGAACAATTGTTCGGAAATAAATACTTAAGCTGAAGTATACAAATACAGAGGTATTCCCGGCAAATCTATATGATAATACTGCTTAACGAACTAAACAGCGTGGCTTCATACAACGATAACCTGAAAAGGTGAGATATGCTGCCTGTATCTGCCGATACAGAGTTGTATAAATTGGTTGTCCAGTGTGGTCGAAGTCAGGCTCCTCTGGATGCGCGATAGAGGTTCCGAACTTCTGGGAGAAAAACTGAGGTTGGCCACTTCTGGGAGCACTATGTCTTGCGCTTCTGGGAGCGCAATCGAGGTTGTGCGCTTTAGGAAGCGGCATTAATCGCATCTCGGAGCGCGAAGTTTCACGCTTCACGGAGCGCTACGTCTTAAACTTCACGCTTTTGACAAAAAAGTAAGATAAGATAAGATAAGTATATTATTTATTGTACACACCACAAAACAATTACAGAAACAATAGTTACAAAAGAAGAGGTACAATTGGCGGCCTTATTGCTTATAGCAACTTCTTCCAGGCAACCCTGTATAAGAAAGATTGCCCAAGAAGAAATTGAGACGGGTAGTTTGTAGGTGCTAATCGAATATTAGTGTACATAATAATGATAAACTTACATATTTTATACTTAAATAAATACTATTATAAACATACGTAAACATTAGGTTATAATAAAAAGTATGATAGGAAATTATAAAGGTGGTATATCTACATACAGAGGAAACAAAAATAAAATGTGAATAATTACAGTAAAAAAAAGAGAAAAAAAGAAGATGCACAAAGCAAATATAGGAATTTCAAGAAACTTATGTCACAACTTCTGTGTCCTCTACGTAAGAGTTAAGATTTTGTGACATAATCTAATGACTGATGTATTTAAAAAAATAAAGTACTTACACTTTACAATGTAAAGAGCTGAGAAATGTCTCAATATAATTAGGTTTAAAAAGGTGAAGTCCACAGTTTAAGTGGTAGCAATAACGCTCCATTTGTATGCCGATAAAGATCTAGGCGAGATGATTTGACACATTGTTAGCGCCACAATTGTGATGCTAATGGACTTCCAATATCATTACAATGCATTGAATAAACATCAATGGCCATTTGGTAAGATACACCATTGAATATAAACTTACTCTTCAGCTGGTTGATCGTTCAATTTAGTTGCAGATTTTTTCATACCAATGTAGGTCAGAGGATCACATTTTATTACAATTATTTTATTTATTTATTTTATTTTACGATTATACTGAATTTTCCTTTTCAAATTTAAGTATGTACCTACTTATGAACCTTTCGGACCTTCATGAAGCCGAAATATACCGATTCCCTTAGGTACTCTCAGTATAACGATTCTCTCGCCAATTATACAATCTATAACTATCCACTAGCACCAAATAATACTCCCATCGGACGCTAAAACGTGCTACAACCTCTCTTCAGTAACAGTCTAACCCAATTGAATTTATATCTTTGCCAGCCAATAATATCAATTGGTCACCCACGCTGCGGTACTGAACTATATAAAATTGTAACTCACCACTTTTGTCAATCTACTCGCGATGGAGTAGAACAAATGTCGATCTTCGCACCGTGTACTAACAGTATGGAATCTCGGGTCACCAGGTCCGTGACCCGCTAGATATTATTATTCCCCAAAGCCAGCAACAAGTGCACTCTTGAACAGAAAAATAGTGCAGAAGGGTGCACTTAATGTTAGCTCGATAGTCATGGACCTTTCAGTGTATTTCAGTACCAAAAAATGCTTTTCGGAACAGGCTTTAAGACGTGGCGACTCTATACAAGACACGTATCGCAACGCCGCCCAAATCTTCGGAGTAAAGCATAAAGTCACACTCTACGTATCTGAAGAGGTACGCAGAATGATTTCTCTTTTCTTGGTTTTTCGTCTGAAAGGAGCTACAAGTTAACAAGACCTCATGTTAAAAAAAAATTGAAGTAATTTAAAAAATAATTGGTCTAATATGTTAGACAAATTATTTGTTAAATGACTTCAATTTTTTTAATAAAAAATAAAATACATATCTTACTAACACAGACTAAGCTCGTACTAACAACTCTATGGATTTGTTTATCTGAAATAAACGTAAATAATAATAATATAATAAATAAAACAATTCTAAACGCTGTGAAAATATTTTTAGACTGCAACAAAATAATCCCAGTATAACAAAAATACACCCAAATTTCCGACGCTATAAACAAAACAATAACCAGCCCTAAAATAGATTTAATCCACAGTAAAATAAATGTCGATGTCTAATCGCGTTTTATAAAGTTAATAACAGGAAGTTATCTTTTATTATCCGGTCCCCGCGATACAGGCTTACTTAGTGTGGTATCTCAGTTTCACATGTAGGTACCCGCTCTTTTTAAAACTGTTGTTAAGTTTAGTTTGTGATTGTAATTTTAATAATAATAAAGCATAAAACATAAAGGAAGTGACGTCAAAATGTTTTGCTTGATTTCACCGAAGTCACATATCTTCGTGAGTTATAGTGATATTGTGTCAAGATCCTGATACGAGGGATCCGGTTCCGGTCTCCAACTATTCATTTTCAAGTTAATTAATTGTTTTAAAAGTAAAAGTAAAAAAAATTAGATTAATGTTGCTATCCGTATAATTATAGAGCAAGCCATTTATTTTAAAGCTCGTATGTTATAGTTTGAAACCTCTATTTTATAGTACATTTAAATTATACCCTCTGGTATTTGCCCATAAGGCCGACAACAAAGAAGTTTCAAGGCTATTTACATCATTACATGTAAATAGCCTTGAAACATCATTACCTGTAAGTTAGGCGTTTAGGTTTAGGCTATGTCACCCCCTTGTACCGGGCTGAGCCAGGGCTCGCGGGGCGGGGGCGGGCGCGGGCGGCGAGGCGCATAAAAGCGAGAGGGCGGCCCTCCCGCGCTCACTCGACCCCAGTCGCTACAGGACCGCGCTGCCGCGCTCACTGAAAGTTGCCCAAGTGACAAGTGACGTGTAACAAGATGGTGTTGACAGACTTCCTGACGGAGACCAGAAGGCGGTGGCTGAAGGTCAGATGATTATATTTTTTCTTTACAAATTTATGGAACCTCACAGATTTATGTATCTTCTTTAAATACTAGTTTTAAAGTAAAGGATTAAATTATTTTTCACTAAATAAGGTTTAGTATTATATTATTAAGTTTTGCTCTACTTCTAAACTTAATATTGCGAAAAAAAAACACATATGATCCATTAGATGGTACAGTTTTGTTCGTATGGTTTGTTTGTTTGTATTAACTCTGTCATTTCATCTGTGCCTTTCTCTAGTAGTATTTTTTGACATGTTTGGCCGATTGTAGAGAGTGTGATTGTATTGTCCCTTATTTTCTAAGTAAGAAACGTACAATTTTATGAAATTGTAGTAGCAATCATCATCATCATCATCATCAACCCATTATGTCCCCACCAAGGGGCACGGGTCTCTTCCCTGAGGAAGGTAGCAATACCAGGCCTTAACTGTGAAGGAAAACTGCGTGAAAAAACCTGAGTGTCTAGTGTGTTCATATGCATGCGTGCGCACCGGCAAGCTCATAATCTCTCTCTGAGAGACTTTACATTGGACTTGAGTAGATATTATTGTTCAGAGGCAGTTCATTCATTAAGGAAGGTAATGCGGGGCGTAGAGTTCCGAACAAGTTTTACTATTTCGTAATATATTATGAGGTTGAAAAAAATTGTCTTCCAAAAAACGTACTTTACCTATTTATTAGGGACAATTCGGTATTATCTGCACTTCTACGGCTCATTTACTTAATTATAGTCAAAAAAACTACGGGTCTGAAAAAACCGGCCAAGTGCAAGTCGAACTCGCACACGAAGGGTTCCGTACCATTATCTATACAAAATTAGACACAAAGATCGAGAAAAAAACGGCAAAAAAATCTCGTTTTTTGCATGGGAGCACCTCTTAAATATTTACTTTATTTTAATTTCATTATTTATTTTTGAAGCTAATATAGAACTTAATATTCAGTGAATATTTCAAGCATCTACCTATTGCCGTTATTAATATCGAGCCAAAAACGGCAAAAAATTACGTTTGTTGTATGGGAGCCCCCCTTAAATATTAATTTTATTCTGTTTTTAGTATTGGTTGCTATAGCGGCAACAGAAATAGGTCATCTGTGAAAATCTCAACTGCCTAGCTATCACGGTCCATACAGCCTGGTGACAGACAGACAGACGGACAGTGAAGTCTTAGTAATAGGGTCCCATTTGGCACCCTTTGGGTAAGGAACCCTAAAAAACAACGTAACGGTATTTAGTCGGTGGAACTGTATTTTTCTTAGGCATTACCGGGATCGTGGTAAGTGGCCGAAGTAATAAGTCGCTTAGAGAAAAAAAACTATATCTTTCATCATCAATTATCAGCGTTGTGCTGATCATGATGATGGATTTTTTTTTATTCAGCAAGTATTTTGTGAAAATTTCATCTGGTACCAATTACGGTACAGTAACAAGCCTTGTAAAGGTCAGAGAGACAGACAAACAGACTGCGTAGGTCTCGTAATAGGTTTCGTTGGTACTCTTCGGGTACTGAACCCTAAAAACCGTGGTCTAGCCACTGCCTTTGACAAATATTTTACCGGTATCAAAAAACTAATTAAGCTATAATTTCTTTTTAAGGTAAGGTTTTCAATCATGATTAAATGCGCTCTCGAAATTTGCCTACAAATTCGATTTCACCCTGTAGAACATATAAACTTTTAATTTATAATGTACGATAGAAAAAGATAAAAAAATGTTTTATGGGGAACTTGCGTCTAACTTAGATTGGAGTGACATTGCTTGTATACCATACAAATCATAGTCTAATGTCTATTTGTACGGCGCGTTTTAGTACCACGTGACTTTATTGACTTTTAGACTGGTTATATTATCAAAAGTATTAGTTACAGAGAAAAAAAAAATACCGCGTTTATTAATCTTTCAACGTGTCCTTTGCGCACAAAAAACTAAATTTACATAAAGTTTTTATTGTGTATGTACCTAGCTCGCTATGCTTCTATTTTTAAACGTTTGTCCACCAAACACCTTCCTAACTCGTGAGAGGGCCCGTGATCACTGTGGTTGTGAAATTGGCAACCTTTGCCCATAGTAATTGAGCTGAAGGCGCATGCAGGGACCGAAGCGAACTAATTCCACGCGCGGCCAGTGTTGACACAGAGATAACACGAGTTTTAGGAAGAACAGTTCTGTTATCACCAGGTGATCACGTTAAGATTTGTCTTCAAATATTTAAACGAGTTTCTGCCAGGGTAAAATCGAAACAATTGTGAACTTTTTTGAAAACAATTTTTATCCTGCATTGAGATAGGTACAATGACCTCATAAGAAGGCTCCAGGTCGCCCAACGAGCAATGGAGAGAGAGATGTTAGGAGTTTTATTGCGTGATTAAATCAGGAATGAGGAGATCCGCAGAAGAACCCGAGTTACTGATATAATATAGCTCGAAGAATTGCTCAGTTGAAGTGGCGGTGGGCGGGGCACATAGCTAGGAGAACTGATGGCCGTTGAAGTGAAGTTCTGAAGTTCTGACCTGGCGACTGCCGACCTGACCAGATGGTCTGATGAACTGGTTACGGTGGCGGGGAGTCGCTGGATGCGGGCGGCACAAGACCGGGAAGCTTGGAAAACCATGAGGGAGGCCTATGTCCTGCGGTGGGCGTCAAATGGCTGATGATGATGATGAGATATGTAGGTACAAGAGTGTCACGAAATGTCATGACCTAATTAACTAAATTTAATTCTGATTTTGTTTGTACTACCTGTTCTTGTAGTGATTATTTTACCTATTTTACTTATTTGTAATTGCTGGTGTACATAAAGATTATTCTATTTATCTATCTATCTACTTTATCGAAACAGACAAATTCTTGGGTGTTCAAAAGATATCAGCTTCGTGTCTACTAATCCGCGAGAAATTTTTACTGATTCCAAAAACGCTAAAGCTACGATTACATAATTAGGATTTGTTTTAAAAGAGGAGCACAAAAAAATAAGCGGCGCGTAAAAGTTTTTATCACTGATATTTTTTGGCAGAACTTCCGTCCGATTTCTCAGCAAGGAGCTGACGCCGTCATTAGAAACATCTTTTGAATTTCTTTGGTTTTCCTTTTACTTTCTTTTCGTAATATTTTCCGTGTTTGTGAATTATATTCGCAGAATTCGCTCTCAGCCATCTATCTTATACTTATCTTCGTCTAGAGGTAAATACACCCATGTTTCGCGCAATATCTCTATCTAAATTACTATCTACAGTACCTAATGTAGTGTAAATACAACGTTTATCAGCTATCTACTTGTAAGAAGAAGACTAGCTGTCTGACAGGCCACTGATAACAGCCCCCCTCTGTCTGACATATCCTGACGCGCCTTGTTGAAAAATCGACGTGCCTACTATTGAGAAATGCTCGAGAGGGATGTGTCAACTTACACCAGCCAAGCCTGTAGTCCTATCGTCTCGTCCATTCATCTGTATGAGTTATAGCCCCCTGTATCAAAGTGTGTTGGTCTGTAGTATCGAATGGCAATAAATAATAATCCAGCGATTGTTACTGACGTGTTGTGATGATTTTATAGTCCGTTCGGCTTGTTTATTGCTGTAGGTACTGCAGCGGAAATGGGACCTCTATGAACTGTGGGCTCGGTGCGGATGGGTTGGCACAAACGAACTGTGGACTATCTGCTTTATGCTTATTTTGTCCATTAAAAGCTGGACTTGTTAAAACACCTACTCAGGAATCAATGTTATTTGCCGGAAAGGACGCATGAGTCTTAAACACCTAAGAAGGGACTTTATCATAATTCTGAAAAGCAATCGGGTGATTACTTCTCTAAACAATGCTCTACAATTTTACTGTATCGAAGCACAAGAACGTAAGTTACGTAAGAACGTAACTAATAATTCTCGGTGGGCATCGTGATGCCCAAACTTTCTCCCTTTCTGAGAGTAGGCCTGAGTCTTACAATGGGACGTATACATTTTTATGTCATGTGCTCTAGTGTACAATAAAGAAAATATTCTTATCTTATATAAGCTGCATAATACTTGTAAGCACAAGAAGACTTCGTACATAAATATACATATACAAGGAGGCAAGTATGTTATTAAAAAAATATATTACCTATATACTAGATCTTCGATGGCAAACAAATTTTATTAAAGTCGTTATTAAACAGTTGCGGTCCAGAAATTTGCGACGCTTGGGTGCGTTATCACTTGCAATCATTAGGTCCTCCTGAGTGCAGGTGTTAGGGCACGCAGGGCACGACGGAAGATGGTCCATGGTCTGAGAAGTACCGCACAGACAGTTCAAATGATCGCTGTCCGCGAACCCCCACCTGGACATGGGACAAGTAAGGATATTACTTCGGCCGGTTACTAGATGTCGTTCTACTTTGTTCGTTCGTTATATACTAATCTAGACGTCGTTCTATTTTGGCGCCAATATCTTTGACAAAAGGCTTTCTTATGGCGACCTTTGATGTTTTATTCCTGATCACTCGCCGCCCACGAGAATATTGATGCCCTTACCTTGACAACATTACATAAAGTATTTGACAGAGATCAAACATAAGAATATATTCTCTAAAGTATTTTATTAAGTACCTACATCATTCAGGGTACACTCAAAGAATATTATTAATGGCATGGGTGAAGACTATAATATATGAATACACATATGAAAAGATGAATGTTAATGTATATCGATTCAGTCAATCAGTTTGATAGCAGAATCAATCTCGTGAGATTGTATTCCAAAACAAACCCTCGCTCAAGAAAACCCTAGAAGCTTCGCTGAAATATCCAATTCGTTTTTCGTTCCACGTCGGTGCAGGTTTCATTAATTTCCCTACGACCTTGCCACGAGTGTTTTTGGCAAAAACAGAGGCATAATAAGGATGATGTTGGGCTTCTATCATTACGCCAGTAGGCGGCATGAAAGGCGGAAACCCTATGTCGGCATTGGGTACTGACGTAATATTTTTTTTTACTTTTTTAGTGGGCTGCATAAGGTGATATTTGTGAAATTTTTTAAAGGTTTTGTTACTATGAAAACGAGCAAAAGTTTAAAAAGTAAAACCCGACTAATAGTAGATAGTGGAAGTAGTATTCATATACACTGCACTGTCTTACTGTAGTAAAACAAACGAAAGTAAACAATTTATTAAATTAAATAAGGTATTATCCATAAAGAGCATCATAACAAAACAATAAATTTTATTAATTATATTTTTGAAATGTGACGCCACGTAACTTGGGACCCCTCCCGCCTCTTGTCACACAATGTCACACTTTGTCGACTCCCCCCCCCCCCCCCGTTAACGTGTGACGTACTTTATGGACAGTCCCTGAGTACGAGTAATTATAGTAAAATTGGCTTGGAATACTTTAATATTGTAGTATATTTGTGAACTTACTGTTACGATTACGATTATAGTTTCAGATTTTTCCCTGTACTTATAGTATAAGTAATAATACTTGTCGAATTCCATAGTTGTAGGTCAACGATAAGAACTGTTGACCTGGAACTATGAAATTTGACAAGTACCTAATATTTCCCTTGATTCCCTTGAGTGTCGAATTTTTGGCGTAAACGGTGGTATCTTTTTTTACGTTAACTTAGAAGTTTGATTTTTTCACAGCTTCAAGGGACTTACACTTGAGTACATAGTTTTAATTTCAACTCGATACCTCCGCGCGTTCCCGGGATAAAGGGTCTTGACAGACAGATGGATGGACAGACGGACGGACGGACGAAAAACTGATTCTATAAGGGTTCCGTTTTTTTTATTTTGAGGTACGGAACCCTAAAAAGTGCGTTTCGCATCTTACACTTTAAGGTATTGTAGGTAGACTTGATGTAAATCATAGCACGAAAAACATTATGTAACGTTTGTCCTACGTTTGTTAAATGTACATAATCTCATTGCGATTTCAACGGTGAAATACACACGTTGCTTACACCAAACACGAAACATCTCGCTCGACCTTCTGAGAATCTGAGAAGTACGTCAGCAAATATTACATCTGCTGAAGTATTTATCTATTTACCAACGTTTATTTCGTTGCTTGCTTTTCGTTCAATGTCTTACTCCATGTAAACAACTTTATGTTTGACACTCTACCTTCTAGGTGTGCTAAGTAGACGCTCCGTAGTTTGGCCTATGTAAAAATATTATGTTATTAAACTGCATAAAATTTATAATAGCCCTACGCAGTTTAAAAAAGATTCTTAGAACTATAAAATAGCTTAATCGTGTATAAAAGAGACTGTTATTTGAGTGCACAATAGACCACCTCAAAGTGTAAGACGTAGAGGCGTAGCGACGAGTTTAAAACACGATTGTAATGCGAATCGCCCGCGCGTGTGCATCGCTTCCGTAAAAATGGAACCAAAAAGTATGCTATGCTGCAGCGCGTTTGCATCGCTTCCAAAAATGACATAAAATAAGATTCAAAAGTCGGCGTCTATATTTTCACAAGCCAGTGAGCTGTTATTTCAATAAATCTTTCAGGCGAGTGCGAAAAGGTTTTTCGAAGTTGTCCACTTCGAACCTCTCATCATCATCATCGTCAGCCATTTGACGCCCACTGCAGGACATAGGCCTCCCTCATGGTTTTCCAAGCTTCCCGGTCTTGTTCCGCCCGCATCCAGCGACTCCCCGCCACCGTAACCAGGTCGTCAGACTAGCTGGTGGGGGGCCTGCCCACGCTGCGTCATCCGGTCCGCGGTCGCGAGATCAGAACTTATTAGCCCCATCGGCCATCAGTTCTCTGAGCTATGCACTTCAACTGAGCAATTTTTCGAGCTATATCAGCAACTGGGGTTCTTCTACGGATATCCTCATTCCTGATTCGATCACGCAGTGAACTCCTGACATAGCTCTCTCCATTGCTCGTTGGGCGACTTTGAGCCTTCTTATGAGGCCCATAGTCAGCGACCAGGTCTCACCTCCATAAGTCATCACTGGCAACACACAATGGTTCTATACCTTTGTCGAACCTCTCGTTTTCATGAAAATAAAGGGATTTTTTTTCAGTCATGAGCTTATGTACACAATGTATATAAGGGGATGTTGATACGAAAGCAGACGCTATTTAGTAACCTTCGTTTGAAATGAGAGTCTGCGGGATAAAGTAAACAGCGAGCCAAAGTAAACATCGCAACAAACAAGCATGCAACAAGTTCCAATATTGACTTGCGAAGCGGTCGCTGCCGATTTAGTTAGAGCGCGTCAGAGCTTAGTCTATATAGCATCGAGGGGTCGTAACGCAGTTGATAAGCTTCACTTCACATAATTGCGGGTCTGGGTTCTATTCTGGTGACCGACTTACTCGTAGTTAGAGCATGTTAAAGCTTAGTCTCTCTAACATCATGTGGTCGTAACACAGTTCATATGTGTGCGCCCTGAGTTCGATTCCTAGCATGTACCAATGATTTAGTTTTTCAAGTTACGCTTATTTGTAGTAGCAATATCACTCGGTAATGGTGAAGAGAAACATCGTGAGCATCCGCGGTGTTGAGCATCAGCGCTTGAAGTCGCTTAACGACTAATTTGCGATTTCAAAACCCATTTGACAGGACAGAACACGTTCTCCCTGTCATGCCTTCCAGCGGGATGTTGTAAGACTTTGATGTTCTTTCAATTGAGCTTGTCAACTTTCAAGATTGTATGAAACAAAATAAAATAGGTAATACTGATAATTTTAAACGTTTGCCTATTGGAAGTAGTTTAAATCGATCCGAAAAAACGCTTATTAAAAAAACGTGACCACCACCTAGACGCGCCTCGGCGCTCACGTGGAGGCTTGTTTGTGTTAAGTTATGTGTAATATTTAGTATTCTGGCCGTTGGAGGCAGAGTCGGTGGGCTGACGTCACAGTTGCGTGTGTGGCGTTCCGTGTCGGTGCCCCGCCACCCTTCGTTACCTGTCCGCCGCTGACACCACTAAACGATTACTCGTACTTTGCACCTTCTGGACCGTTTTGGAACAAGATAGTCGGTAGGAGAACGAGGCTATCATGTTCCCAAATGTCAGGTTTACTCACACTCAGGTGCAAAGTACGATTACTGCAATGTCAGGTGCAAAGTCGTACTTTACACCATTTTGGACAAGAGAGACGCCAGGAGAAGCCGCGTTGGCTAACTGCTTCATTGACGGATGACGGATCTTACCAACGCGAAGGCCCATGGTTTGATGCTCATGGGGAACCGCCGTTCGGATTCTATATTAAATGTTAAAGCCGCCGTCTGGAAAGTCAAGCTTTTATTGACTGTAGAACAATATGACATCGATTCGTATAAATAACCAATATCATGTACAATGGGGAACTTGCGTCTCACTTAGATTAGTGACATTGCTTTTATACCACAAAAAACACATAAAAACTCAAACTCTTTTAAAAAAAAACCATAAAAAATATTTTTTGAGGTTTTCGGGGTCTCAAAAATTGCAAAAAATCCAGTTACTGTAATAACAAAAAACTTATTAGATTTTGTCTTTACATTGAATTTTTAATGTTTTTTAATAAGGGTGCAGATGTATAAAACATTATTTTACGAGATAACTGAAATAAACGCTTCACACATTATAAGGCGTTACGTGCAATTTGTGACGTCATAGTTTGAGCCCGATTCGTATGGCGCGTTTTTATAGCACGTGACTACATTGACTTTTCGACAGGTCATATTATGAAATGTATTAGTCGTAGAGAAAAAATTGACTTATCTTTAAACATGGCCTTTCCGGTTACATTTACACCCATTTTAATGCAGGTTCTCCATTACAATAAGAAATGTAGCTCTCAGAAAATTTGTAAAGTTTACCTACGTATTTTTTGTATTTATTTGAATAAAAACCTTCAATCAATCAATCCTCAAGTTCCATATCATGTAATTTATTACTCCAACTATAAGTTTACAATAATTTCTAAAGGTTACCTCATCATCATCATCATCAACCCATGGTAGTCCACTGCAGGACAAGGTTACCTATATTGTCCTAATTCATTAATAATTAGCATAACAAAATTATGTTAGTGTTTAACACAGGTAAGATTTTTGTGCGGTGGTAGGGGAGCGGTAGAACGCAGGCTTCTCATTCGGGAGGTCGTGGGTTCGAATCCCGGCACGTACCAAAGACTTTTATTTCTAAGTTACGTACATTTGTGAAGTTACAGTAGCAATACTACTCGCTAACTGTAAAGGAAAACATCGTGAAGAAACCCGAGGGTCCTAGGTGTTCACATACCTCAGCGCTTGAAATTGCCAATCCGCGGTAGGCACGCGTGGTGATTAAGCCCATACTCTCTCTCTAAGAGACGGCCTGTGCCTTGCATTAGGACGTGTATAGGCTACATACTCGTAAAAAAAAAGATTACTGTGGAAGATGTATCTAATTGGTTATTTCAAGTTTCCTTTACACTAACACTTTTAATTTTTTTATAACTTTCTAAAGTCGTCAAAATATAAGAAGCCCGTTTTGACAGCTACAAAATCAATACAATCTAACCTAGTTTGAGATCAAAAACATTAAACATCTAAACTATGAGTAATTGTTCGGGTTACAAAATCTGTTTTTTCTTTCGAGCGTTAAATAATATGCCAGAGAATATATCTTTTTATGTATTTGTTCGAGGAAATCCAAAGTAAAATGCATTTTTGTGTAGCTGTCAAAACGGGCATCTTACACTTCGACAACTATAGCAGTATTTTTTTATATTTCAAGTGGTTTACGCTTGCATCTGTTACCTTTTTTTCTTAAATAACGTGGAGATTGCATTTAATAAACTTCATCGCATGATGCAAAACTTTACCTCTTTAGAGTCCTCAGACACTTTAGTCTAGTTGACTAATGCAGTGCTAAACTTTTAATAGGGTTTTCGCTACAGCAAGTTTTCATTTCAAAGTAGTAGCGTAACATCGCCCTGCAGTATGCTATTCTGATGTACTGTTTACTGAAGCATTGGATTAAGCTCTCATTTCTCATTAACAACTTTCAACTCAACGTGTTTAGTTCAAAGGTCTAAGTATAGACTGCCAAGTTGGAACAGCGGTAACACTCTCGAAGTGGTGGGTTTGACTGTGGGTTCCTACAAATGATCCCACTCTAGGTGTATTTTCATGTTTGTGATATCCTTGCCATCATCATCAGCCATTTGACGCCCACTGCAGGACATAGGCCTCCTTTAAGGTTTTCATAACCATGAAGGGTTTTGCCATAATCGCCACGCGGGCGGCGGGTTGGCGATCGCAGTATACGGTTGGATTCTCAGAAAGACGCTGCTGCCCGTCTCCCGGTTGATTTTCTTAGTCGCCTTCTACGACATCCACGGACGGAAATTGTGTGACGCTATTCTTAATCCGGCGCCACACGATCAACTACTTACATACCTACATATTTTGACACATCGGAAACGTCATAATGGATCATCCGATATTTACGGACACAGTTACGAAATAAGAGGGCAGAACATTTGTGTAGAGTGGAAGTTGTTATTATTGTTACTATTGAAGCTTTGATTTGGAAGCTAGGAGCTGTAGCTCTGCTCTAGTGGAAGCTGCTGTAGCTGCAGTCTACAGGGGCATTCATATTATGTATTAGCATTTTTCGAAGTAAAACTTTCGTAAGCATTACACATAATTACTTGGTTGAAACCAAGAAAGTGAATCCGAAGTTAAGTTAATAGTAATTGTTAGTACTTTTTAGCAACCTGAAAGAATTGACGCGCTCCGGAAATAGTGCGTTTTAAAAATAACCCTGTATTCATCCTGTGACAGGGCGCAGGCCTTCACTCAAGAGAAATAATCAAAGAGTTTATTGTAGAGATATTCAGGGGTGTAACAAACCCCAATATACTCCCAAAAATGGGTGATTCTACATCGCAATACAAAAAAGGTTTTATTACCTACACAGAAAATTTCGAAAGAGCGAAAAATAAATCAGCTGTTCCTACATTTTAATGCCGTACCTTAGTATGGCAGCTGCTGATATTTTTCTCGTGATTTCAGTTTTCCCGGTCGTAACATTTGTTTGTATCGACGAGTGGCTACACCCTGCATTACGTGACTTATGGCATCATACCCCCTACCGAAAAATTGTGTTATAATTGTATCTTCGCGTTGTGTCTTCTAGCAAACATTTTCGTAAACACAATGACAGGTGCGCTTGCGGTGGTTCTCACGGGGTGGTAGACGGGGGACGCGATGTCGGGACATGACAGTATAGCAATTTTCGTCGCCCGCACCCGCCATCGGATTCCTAACAAGGAGGGTCGGCATCGGCATTTCTTACGGAAAGTTCGAATTCCTTCATAATTTCATATTTCATAGGTTTATTCAATGAAACTTGGTGATGCCCGTTTGGTTCTATTCTGGCACTTATACTGTTCGCTGTAAGAGCTAGAGCTTGAAGTTGCTTGATAGTTTGGCAAAGAAGAGGTCTGCAGGTTTCTAGATAAGGAATACTTTGCTATGTTACAAATTCTCGTTTAATCCTTTGAGGGGCATTCGCCCGTAGCGGGCAGACAGGCATTGTTTAAAAAACTATTGTGTCGGATCTGTTATGACGTCACCTGTACGGTTATGGATTGGCGTGAAGTTGGCGTGAACCAAAACTTCTTTTACATAACAATAACAAGGTTAACGACATATAATGAGAAAACTTCGTAAGATAAACAGTAACTTTGATTAGTGGATTAAACAAGGCAGGTCGGACTTAGGAAATTTATTGAATGTATTGGGTGTCATCAAAGCGTTTCCTCATTTGGTTCTATTTAAAGTTCTGTTCCCCGAGGTGGTAGAAGGAGTGCATTTAGTTTCATTTCAAATCGAACTCTGACCGGTCACAGATCAGAGTGTTACGAACCTTCGAGGTCTAGTTAGACTCCTGGGACCTAGTTTGCTTTATTGGCTCACTGGTTAGGTTCACGACCTTTCACGAGATCTGTTACTACAGTAAAATTAACGACATTGATTAAACAAAAGTTAATTTGCGTATTTTTCAAGGATATTGAAAATTGATGTCGCTCTATTTACTGTTTCTTAATTTTCTGTGGTTTTATTAACTTCGTTAGATTAGGTGCTTACAACAAGATTTGAACTTTGCTTGAGTTCATAGTGTAAACCCCTAAATGAACTCTAAATGAGCTGTCGTTTAAGTATGTTGGTAATGTTATATTTCTTAGAAATACAAAAAGTTTCCAACAAAGTAATATATGTAAAAAGCCGTTAGCAATGAGGTTTCATTATCTTACAGATATTAGATACACATTATTATTATTATTATAATTGATTGCACACAAGACATATAAAAGGAAATTACATTAAAATAATACCACAAACTTGACAGACACGAGAGAGAAAGAGTGAGCGAGAAGGAACATCTCTGGTCAGACTGTTATAATAATCTTTATAGGATAAACATGCTAGATTACCCCATATCATCCGAGACTCCCGCGACGCCTCTTCCAACTCTACACAATCCGTAGACTAACTCGACTACCAAAGTACTAACAGCAACTTATTCACTTGCCCCCAGGCCTTCAAACTATTCAAGAGCAGCAAGTCACGGAAGCACCGCAACCGGGTATCACCATCAGCACAACGCTCACCTTCCTACAGCGGCACAGTGGACGCGCGCTCCGAGATAGACCTCACGCGCTTCTGCGCCTGCCGCACCTCCGTACCTCCAATGCACATCCTCAACGACACTCACGAAAATAGCTCCTACTACAGTGGCTATAACAGCTACGATAGCTCGCAGCATAGCGTGCGGAGCTCCAACTTGACTGACTCGGCGTACGACTCCGCGCGATCCAGTCCTTCACACGCCCGAGCGCCTGTCTGCTACGCTACAGTCACTTATTTCAACGTCAACGATAGCGAAGACAGCAGTAGCATCCGCACGGAGTACACGCTACTAGATTATGAGGTGGAGGATAATAAGGCAGACGACGAAAGAGCTCAGAACTTAATCAACGAAAGCTTAGAGCTAGTCAGTTCGCTGTGAATCTACTGGACGCTATAGTTTTGAGGAATACGCCTCAAATTAAGTTGTACATAAATTTTAATACTCACTCGTGGATGACGAATAGGAGTGTAGATGGTGTTTTAAGTGAGAATGAATTTATCGTAATGTTGTACCAAAGTCTCTATGTGATATGAACAAACTAATTTGTTTTAAAAGGAGGTATTTCTCCCATCGTTTTGAAATAGTGATTGTAACAAGTGTCTAGCCATTCTAAGAATGCCAATGGCGTTTAATTTGTCATTTTACAAGAAGTGATGGGGTGGATTTGCGACGTCAACGCCATCTGGCGTCAGAAGTCTTCTAAGACTTCTCACATCCAGCGAACACCGCCATCACAAGCTGCAAAATTTGCGATGATGTTTCATTTGATGTTTATTGTCAAATGAAACGTCATCGATATTCTTAGGATGGACTGTAGCTGTTGCCAGTGATAAGTAAACTCTTTCTCTAGAACTATTAAAGTTTCACGATTCTCCTGTAGCGAGAAGTAAACTCTTTAGAAAAATATCATGAATCAAAACAAGAGTTTGAAACTTTAGTAGAATAATTGTGAGAAAAGTCTTACTTACCCACAATCGTGCTACTTACAGAAGGCAAGACAAGTACAAAACACATCATATTTTACATATTTAGCGGTTGCGATTTGTGGAGTTTATGTCTACAACAAATTATCCCCACTGGTGGAAAATTCTGACAGGGCTTAGTGGAATAATCCATAACTTCTGTAAGTAGCCTTCACACGTTCGCAAAGTTAAGTCACATAATTTTGTAAGATGAAAGTTAGCCACATAATGTAATGTAATAGAGTTACTTATAAGAAAAACGATTTCTCTAACTAAAATGCAGTC
Organism: Yponomeuta cagnagella; assembly: GCA_947310995.1. Classification (NCBI taxonomy): domain Eukaryota; kingdom Metazoa; phylum Arthropoda; class Insecta; order Lepidoptera; family Yponomeutidae; genus Yponomeuta; species Yponomeuta cagnagella. Next base: position 22,395,089 of record OX371269.1, on the reverse strand, counting down.
AAAATTGCCTTGGCTGAAGGCAAAGACTGTATTTTCGGAGTGTTTTGTCGGAAACGCGTTTTTATAAATAACACAGTAAATAATAATATGCAGGGTGTGGCGTAAATAATTGATAACCTGAAACCCGTTTCTTCTATATCGGTAATTAAATTACTTCCAACAAGCAAGTTTAAAATTTTCAATATTTTATTCTTCTTGCTATCGTGAAAGTTGATAAGGTCAATTCGTATTTTTTCATGTAGCCTCTGTAACGTGGGTATGCCACTGCGACTGCGGGGCAAAAGACTCCCCCTGTCATTCGTTAATTTCGTTAAATAAAAAAAATACTTTATATTGAAAATTTTAAACATTTGCTTGTTGTTTGCTTTTGCTTGTGGTCAAATTAAATATACTGAAGAAACAGTAAAGAAATGTTATTAATTTTTTATGCCACACCCTGTATTTACTGTACTATAATGTATGTTGATCTCAAAGATTTTACTAGGATAAATAAGTCCCGACGCCATTGAATAAATCTTTTTTCCTATAAATTGCGTTGTTTTCTTGTACATTTATGAATGTGGCCTAAAAATAGCACAATACCGTCTGAGTTTGACCGATTACTACGGCGTAGAAGCGTAGCAATCACGTAACAAGCAGTGTGTGATAAGAACTACGTTTAAAATGTTAGGTAGTTTGTCTACCTTTTTAACCGACTTCAAAAAAGGAGGAGGTTATCAATTCGACGCGTATATTTTTAAGGCTGCTGTTACGATTGATATCCGTCGCGTTCGCACATTCTATACCTGCTCATGCACGCACGATCTATACCTGCCTTTTCTATGCTTTTATTAATTTTGTGCATTTTTAGAAGTAAACATTTAATGTGAAGTAAGTAGGTTCTTATGCGGATCTCCTCATTCCTGATTCGATCACGCAGTGAAGCTCCTAACATAGCTCTCTCCATTGCTCGTTGGGCGACCTTGAGCCTTCATATGAGGCCCGCAGTCAGCGACCAGGTCTCACATCCATCATCAAGTCATCATCACAGTCATCACCATGGGGATGGCATAGGGAGGCCTATGTCCTGCAGTGGGCTTTAAATGGCTGATGCTGGTGAAGTAGGTAAAAATGTCTGTCTCTCTATAAATTGCTCCAATTTACTGTGAACAACGAAGCCTTGCTTATACAGAACAAGCCTGTTAGTTCCAAGAAGATTCTAAGTGTACTTTAGAAGCGATTTAAGTGATTGCATTTCAAATGCATTGGCGTCAAGAAAAAATCCCGTTATATGAGTGTAAAACTTAGTAATCAGAAGCAAGTATAAGTTGGTCGGCTTCAGCTCGACAATATCTAGTAACCACAGATATGAAGCAATGTATGTGCCTGTATGTTAATGTTAATGTTTATATCTCAAGCTCTGAGCTAGTAACGAGCTATTACCCATAATATAGCTTTTGCCCGCATGGAACGAGTAATTTCCGGGATGAAAAGTATTCTATGTCCTGCCCCGGGACTCAAACTATCTCCATACCAAACAGCCGTTATTGCGTGATTGAATGAATGAATGAATGAACAAACATCCAAACATCTTCATAAACTTTCACATATTACTATATAGTAGGATAAGTTAACCTTGAATTTATTTCTTAAACTGACATTTCCGTTTTTAAGCCTAACTCTAAGATATTTATTTTTTGCGTTGCCATGGTAACAAGAATCGTATAAACGGATTCTGTGGCGGTACTAGTTTTTTTTAAGTATTAATTTACTAATATAAATGCGAAAGTATGAATGAACGGGATGGTTTGTTACTCAATCCCGTCAGAACTCTTTCGGGTTAAGCATTGAGACGATTCCAGTGTCACAATATGTGTTTATTTGACCGTTCGGAGTAGGCTTAATCAGACAACTCTATACAGTGGAGGACTTACGTAGTCGCGCCCCTGGACAGCACAGAGATGGATTACAGTCTGGAACGGCACATTGGCATTGAAAAATGTACGGTTTTCGTGGGATAGATTTGTTTTTGTTTTTCACAGAGCAAGGGATCGGCGTGTTTTGAGTTTCGGGAAGGGCTTACGCGAATCATAATAAAAACAGGGAATCAATGAAACAAATGAATTATTTAAACTCCCAAGATTAACCCAAGCCAAACCTTGGTCTCTTCCTAACCTTCCGGGATACAGGGAGAGTTCATTTTTGTATGTAAATAAAAAATGAAAAAATATAAATTTATACATTTATCTATATAGTAAAAAAAATACAATTAATATCCCACGCTTTTATCCCGGATAGGTAGACAGAAACCATGGTTTGGTTTGGTTAATATCTGCTCCAGAAACCCTTATTCCGCGGGCGAGAATACACAAAGTCTTGCGCCATCTCATACGCTACGTGAGCGCAGGATGGGGATTCTTTGTCTACCGGGCCTGGTATGAGATGTCCGACTGGCTGACATGCAAAGGACGGCCAACCCTCCTCTCCCAAGTAATGTGCTCTCCATCTCCCAAATAGCTGCAACAATCAAGCGTTGTCCTGACCATGTCCCCTACTTAGCCGTGGACAAAGGGACGAGATTGTTTATTAACAATGGATGGAAACTTGTTTTATTCAGCCGAGTGGTACAAAAGGTTCGCAGTGTGCTGGATTTTTAATGATTCCCACTGAGTGGACCAGTTTCGCTAAAGAAATGTTTTTTTTTTAACTTAAAAGTGCAGGATAATTTGTTGACTTAGTTATTTCTGGAGTGGAAACTTGTGATCACAACTGAACCGTTAGGCTTGGGTCGGTGACGCTGAATCCCGTATATTCGGTTCTAATCGTCATCTAAATTTAAAGTATTTTATTTATTTATTTATCAAATTGTTCAACATTACAGTTCGAAAGTAATTAAATTAAATTAAAGTAAAAATTGTAAAAAAAGCTGATGATGATGATGATCGCGGATCGGTAAACGTAGTGTGGGACGTCCTCAGACTCGGTGGAGCGATGATCTTCGCAGGGCGGCTGGCAAGAGTTGAATGAGAGTAGCCGAGGACCGTGCTCAGTGGCGTGCTATAGGAGAGGCCTATGTCCAGCAGTGGACAAGCATAGGCTGATGATGATGATGATGAAAGTAAAAATGCGTTTATTGTGACTAATAATACAGCAACTTGGACAGATTATGAACAAAAAATATAAGAATTAAGTATTAAGACAATACATGCCTCTTTAACCACCAGGGAGTAACTCTAGCGTCATCAAAGAAAAAAAAAATCTTCTTTTACAGACCGTATTTGCTAAAAGTGTCTCTCAATCTCTCAATCACGTTAGTAGTGATTTTAGAACCCATGGCCGTGAATGTAAGGCAAAAACTTGGACTACACAGCATTAACGCAAAAAACGGTCGTTTTTGGCATAAATACTACCTAGTCCCAGGTTGGTGATGATCAGGTTCTTCGTTGTAGGTCCTAGAAATCACTGTTTACGTGACTGAGAGATTGTACAGACTCTTTTTGCAAATACGATCCGTAAAAGAAGATATTACATTTTTTCATTGGTGGTGCTATTTAGTCCACTGGATCTCCTTAAGTTAGAAATTTTAGATTTTCTCTTCTATCGTGTGATCATAACCACACACCCACTTTTTTACTTAAAACGTAAATGTTGCTCCTTACACGACTAATCGATTTCTTAGTTACGACATATAGCATAAGCATAAGCAGCCAATACACGTCTCAATGTAGGGCACAGACCTTCTCTCAGGGAGAGAGTATGGGCTTAATCACCACGCATGCCCACCGCGGATTGGCGATTTCAAGCGTATATGAATGGCTAGACACTCAGTTTACCTCACGATGTTTTCCTTCACAGTTAGCGAGTGGTATTGCTACTATAACTTCACAAATGTACATAACTTAGAAAACAAAGTCATAGGTACATGCCCGCACTGGGAGTCGAACCTGGGTCTCCCGCTTCCGAGTCCAATGTTCTACCCACTAGGCTACCACCGCTGTCTTACGACATATAAAGTCAATCAAATAAGTAGCATATTTTTTAAACACTTTTTTTGTACAGTCGACAGAACGTCAATCTTCCCGCGCGTGCACTCTACTCGGTTGCGATACGAGCGACTTGCTGTCTGCTGACGGTACTCAACATTTTGTTGCGTATTGAGTAAAATACACAGCAATAAGTCTCTCACTGAGGAAAAGAACGAAAATATCCTTCGTCAAGAAGCATGAAAGTTTGCACAAGCTCCTTTATGTATCGTACGTAAGCATTAGAAATATTTCTCAAAATTTATCCCCTATGGGAGGTTAAATAGGGGAAAGTTATGAGCCCATATCTATTTATGAAGCCAATCCGTCGGTCCATATTCTTCCACTGCTGGACATTCACAGTATTCATACACCCGCTACCAGCAAACTGGCTCAGATCGCCAGTCCAGCGAGCTGGTGGGGTTCCTAAGCCGCGTTTACCAGTTTGTGATCTCCTGTCCAGTAGAGTATTGAATTCTTTTTACCCCAACGGTTATCGGCAGCAATAAATGCAAGCCGAAACCTCCTACTGATAACTAAGTGATTACAAATATATTTGTTTGTAACATATTCCGATCCCCAACATATATTCATAAACTCACGCCTGTATCTCGTAATGGTAGGCAGAGACCGGGGATTCTGAGACCTCTTCCCTAAACCAGTAGGTACATTCCAATTAGAGTATTCAACTGGTGAACATTCAATACTTTACTAACTGGCAAAACTATTGTAATCCGCGGAGAACAGGTCTTTCAGGTTCTCTCCTTTGACACGAGCTTTTGTTTGAAGCTTCACAATGAGCGTGTTATTATTTATTGGATAATAACCATTTGTGAACACGCGTTAAGCGACCAAATACAAAAGGTATTATTGTTGCCTATGGACTTTTTGTAAACCTAAATACGAAGTCCTGTTTCCGGTAACAAGTTACTTAGGTTGGGGAAACCCTAATTAACAGAAGCTAAAAGTATAGCAATAGATTAAGCGAAAAAATAACGTATTATTGCTATTATTCTTATTAAATTATTCTTATTCTGTATGCAACCACGAAGGGCTTAAACAGTAGGAATATACCTTAGGTTGGCATCTGACAGAACTATTTAGCTGTTTATCTAGGAGTAAGCTGTTTACAGTGAACAAGTTCAAAAACGTCTAGCACCATGACATTTTCAGAGCTATACGTAGATAAATTGTGTGAGTGATAACCCTGTCAATCAGCTTTTTTTCGTTTATCCCTGGATACGTATTTAGGTATATATTTACTTACTTTATCCAGTGGGTTGGCGCAGGTCGCCCTTGCTGTGCAAAATGCAGCCAATCCGGGATACAGACGGCTTATGAAGTCTATGCAAGAGACTGTCATCATAACGAGATTGACCTTCACAAAAAGGGACGAACAAAGAAGTTGACGGATGCGTCCTAGGGAAAATATCTTTTACCGAATAAAAGGTCATAAAATTTTCTGCAACTGTCATTCAATAAAAAAGAAATCTGTTCCCCTTTCGTTTTCCTGATATTCGCTCCAAAAACGTGAAAATTTTGAAATAAATTTGAAATTAACTAAGGGTTGAAATAACTAGAACTTGTGCTCTGTCTTAGCAGTTAAGCGCTACCCATTCTATTTTGGTTCATTTGCTCGCCTTTAACGAAGCGTGATATGTTGGTGAACCGGAATATACGTGCCAAACCACACGTAATTGTAACGCAAGTGATGTCAAACTCATTAGGAAGCAGACAAATAGACTGATAAAGAACTGACGGTGGATGAGGAAGTGTGAAGCTTTCTTTTATGCCTGAGACAGAGTGGACGATAACAGAGGCGCCATCGTATTCCGTAACGGGGCAAGTGCGAGTCGGACTCGCCCACCGAGGGTTCCGTACAAATTTGTAGTATGGCAGTTTTTCCGAGCTTTTCCTGAACTTGTAAGACAATTTTTTTAATGATTTAATTACAAATGTATATTTTTCAGATTTTTCCATTTTGTTGGTCTCAAAATGTATATATTCCATGAATGAGTATTTTACGTTGTGACATAACATATTTTAATTTTTTTTTATTTGTTTTTAATATATCATTGATTTCATTGAACGTATAAGATCTAAGACGATGGAAGACCTCGGCATAATGCTCGAAGACCTCAGTCGAGTTGCCCAACGTGTGGGCCTTAAAATGAACATGGACAAAACGAAGGTCATGTCGAACGCCCGTGTTGTGCCCACCCCAATAACATTGGGGAACACGACTCTCGAAGTTGTAGACGAATACGTCTACTTAGGACAAACAGTCCAACTAGGCCGGTCCAACTTCGTGAAAGAGGTCAATCGTCGAATCCAACTCGGCTGGGCAGCATTCGGGAAACTTAGAAAAGTCTTTTCGTCTAATATACCTCAATCGCTCAAGACAAAATTATACAACCAGTGTGTGTTACCAGTGATGACTTATGGCACTGAAACGTGGTCTCTCATTATGGGCCTCATAAGAAGGCTCAAGGTCACGCAACGAGCTATGGAAATGGCTGTGCTCGGAATTTCTCTACGAGATCGAATCAGAAATGATGAGATCCGTAGACGAACGAAAGTCGTCGACATAGCCCAGCGGATTAGTAAGTTGAAGTGGCAGTGGGCGGGGCACATAGCACGCAGAACTGATGGCCGATGGGGCCGAAAAGTTCTCGAATGGAGACCACATATCGGCAAGCGCAGCGTAGGACGACCAGCCACGAGATGGACAGATGACCTCATCCAAGTGGCAGGAAGACGCTGGATGCAGGCCGCTTCCAACCGGTCTTTTTGGAAATCTATGGAGGAGGCCTATGTCCAGCAGTGGACTTCTTGTGGCTGAATGATGATGATGATAAGATCTAGTTAGAAGAATACATCGCGACTTTGTACATAATGTAAATAACCTATTAGTGTACTAAATAATTTTAATTAAGTGGTGTTAAATAATAATTTGTATACCTACTAATGGTGCTACACAATTGCTCAAATTTTACATTAACGACATAAATGTACCTGCCGTGTTTGCTGACAAATAAATAATTGAATAATTAGAGCACATGACATAAAAATTTGAAAAATACACAGTACAATTGGCGGCCTTATTGCTAAAAGAAATTTCTTCCAGACAACCCTATGACGGAAAGTTGCCGAAGGAAAAATCTCTATACATCTGTCACTACCTAGTTCATCATCAACATAAGCACCCTATATACGTCCCACTGCAGGGCACAGGCCTCTCACTATCTAGTTAAATACAGAAAATTAATTTGGTTAATAGAACACGTGCAAACACAAATAACCAGATCTATTTGCAGAACATATACCATATAATGTCGAAGCTTGATGTGATAATACAAATTTCCTAAATGTAGAGTGAGTCAAAACGTGTTAGAGAGTGGGCCACCTGAGGCTTCGGCTTCACCTTGATAAATGAGCATTAAGGAAACTTTAAGTAATTAATTCCTGGCTAAGTAAGTAAACTTGCACGGCTATTCATTCTATCGGCTTAAAAAAAAAACAAACAAATAAGGGAAGTCGGTGCAATGACTGACATTTAATCAAATACCAAATGGGTTATGAACCGTGCCATAGCGCTCGCTTTTTACCCGACTGCGAAAGCAAAGAACATTTATGTATGTATGCATGCATGTGCATACGGTATATATTTACGAAAGTATATAAGTGTATATGTATCTTTCTTTATGTCTAACAAGAGGACAAACGGCATGACCGATTGTGACAAATGAGATCTCAAATAAAAGCTATTGACGACACGAGAAGCGAGTGTCACTGGCCAATCTGGTCATAGAAAGTAACGAAAAAAAAGATATAAAAAAGAAAAACGTTGGTGACGTCACTAAAAAGTAGCAAATGAAAACACTTATCAAACAAAAACAAAACCCCGACGGCTAAAGACTTTAACAAAGCCTCGAGTCTGTGGAAGCTTCAATCTCAGCAGGTGGGACCAAATTAACTTACCTACAAGCCGAATGATGTTCCGCCGCACAAAGTTCAAAGTAAAACAGAAACAGACTCATCTAGGCCTTGGCTTTTTAGCAGACAGGTTTTTGCTTTTTAATAAGCTTTTTTCCCCAACTTTTTTGCTGCATCCCTAATTACAAAGTCCTACACACACGACCTAGAGCGCCCGACACACACGCGCGGACAAAAAACGCCACTTTTTGCGTCCCTTCTTCCTACGGAAGTAAGTTGTGCGAACGAGATGGCGCGCTTCGTTTCGAAAAGTGCAAGCGAGAGGGCTTTGGCCGTGGGAATCGTAGGGGTGCCGATATCCCATACGTGTATTGAAGTGGGACGTCCATGTTGAATGGGGTTTTATTTGGAATACGTTCCGGGTGTTATTTGCGGTACTTTATGTGTTTGTTGGCTGACCAAGCCGCCGCGGGTCCATCTGTCTGGGGGTGGTATGGTGGTAATTGACTCTGTAGTTTTTTGTTAAGCTGGTCAACACCTGCGGTTGCTTTGCGATTATGATATTTTAATTTATAAGTGAATTTTGTGACGTTTTCTTCCAGGCCTGGCTAGCATGAGTTTTTCATTTGAATAGATTTTATTTTAATGTGATAAGCAAGTGAAAGTTAAAAACATAGATATCTAACTAGCGCAAAAAAATGACCCCACGTACAATTGTGGGATGGCGGGACGGGCTTGTCAATCGTGTTACCAATCGGAGCGAGTTCAGTATTATTCGGCAAAATATCTCTGCACCTGCCACCGTCAGACCGCCATCTTACCAGGTACCTTGATATTTCGACGGGTTATACATCATGAAGTCAATGGCTTGACGTTTTGTATAAAACCATTCATAAGTTACGCTGTAATTTACTATCGCCAAATCAACGTTCATGTCGTCACGCAAGGCGCACAGAATGAACCGATCACAGAGTAATTTACTCTACAGCACATCTTGCGCTCATTTCATTGTTACAGACTAATCGAGAGGACAGGGTCCTTTTTTGAGAGTGAATTTTGTAGAAAGAAATACTTCTATGGTTTTTTTATTCGTAGGTGATAAGGTTAAATTTAAAGTGGGATGTATTACACCGCTAACTTATAGATCTATCTTGTAAAGCAGTTTATGTATAATCATGGATCGAATGTCAATCGATGAATACGGTATTTGACACGATCAACAATAAATTATTTCATATGCTCGATTAAAACAAAAATTACAAAATATCTCGGAAAATGTGTCTCTTTTAGTCAATTACTAGGTATTTCAATTTTTAAATAGGTTAAAGATAAAAAGAGTGCTCTGAAATGTGACGTCATAAGCAAGTATTTTCATACAAAATTACGTTTTAAAAGTAACTCATTTGATATTTTGTCAAATACCAAATTGTCATTGGGGGGGTACTATCGTATCATATGGGGTGTATTTCCATGTTTGTGACGTCCTTGCCTGGTAACCATGGCACAGGGTATCCTAGTTTAGGACAAGGTCAAGTGGTTGTGTTGTGTGAAAGTTATTATTATTATTATTCAATATGGCGTTGAGGACCCTATAAAAATTAGGTGACTGCGTTGTTGGTCTAGCGGTTGGCCTGATAACCAACACGGGTTAGTACGTTTGATTCTCATTGAGGGCAGTCGCTAATAAAATTTGTTTTTATTTCATTCATTTATTGAAAAATAAAAATGTTTATAGTCTGTCTAGTTTCAGATCAGATAAAAAACTTACCCTCAATGTTATTATATTTCAAATTGCTCCACAATTAACTATATAATATGTCGGATATAACGACTAAAGTAAACGTTATTATTAATTACCTAGGTATAAGAATAAGAAAATTATATTGCATATTTCCGTGTGGCGCCGGATTAAGAATAGGGTCACTCCATTTCTTTCCGTGTATGTCGTAGTGTCGTAAGGCGACTAAGGAAATAATTACCAGGAGACGGGCGGCAGCGTTTTCCTGAGATTCCAACCGCATACTGCGATCGCCAACCCGCCTGCCAAGCGTGGCGATTATGGCAAAACCCCTCATGGTTATGAAAACCATGAGGGAGGCCTATGTCCTGCAGTGGGCGTGAAATGGCTGATGATGATTGCATATTGTGCATAGTGTTACAAATTGTGCCCTGGCACCCAAACTAGGATTCCCTGTGCTATGGGTAGCCAGCCATAAGAAATAGAAATCAAATTATTTAGACCTTAAAAAGCATCCGTAAGTTAAGGTTTATTTTGGCTAAATCATCAAATAAACGGTGTATCTTAATACTCTCGACGTTGATTTGGCCAACTTGCGTTACAATAATAATTGAGTGTTTATTTAGGAGCAAGTGATTAAGTTCTGTGCCAGTTGTTGTCGAATTACGCCATAGTACATTTCAAGCATTGAAATTATCTTGTCCTGACAAATAAAATTAAAATACAACAGTTTTTCTTATCATTGTAAAAATAATTTAATTCTCATATTTCAATTTTTTCGCGGCATATTTACATACAATTTTCATAAGTACACGTTCATATTTATTTACAGAAAATATCGTAATACCTACTCCTTACTAATAGTTAAGACTTCGTTATTCGTTTCACAACCATTTCGTATATCTAGCAGTCTACTTGATATGATCAAAGTCTTTGATAGTATATTATAAGGGTTCTTTACACCGAAGTTTACGTGAATATTTACGGTCTTATTTATAAAAGCACGATTCCTCAAAACATTCCTCAAATACAGTTTATATAGTCTGCGGTAGAGTATTTTCCTTTCATCATCAGCCATTTGACGCCCACTGTAGGACATAGGCCACCGTCATCATGGTTTTAAAAGCTTCCCGGTCTTGTGCCGCCCGCGGGCCGCTGCCTGCCACCGTAACCACCGTAATCAGACCTAACATACATAGCTCTCCACATTGCTTCTTAGAGACTTTCCTCCTCATGGACTTCTTATAATTCTATTTTTTCCTGCATTTAAGGAGTGTTTTAAGGAATCGTGTCTTTATAAACGTGACTGTTAGTGTTTCGCCTTAGAGCAAATTATTCACGATGGCGTGGATGTTCCTTAAAGGGATCCAGTGGGCTAACTAGCGTTACGAATTTATTTATTTATTTTATTTTACTTTTTACGAATGAAAAAAAAAAACAATATCTTCTTTTACAGATCGTATGTGCAAAAAGTGTCTGTACCATCTCTCAATCATGCTAACAGTGATTTTTAGGACAGTGATTGACAGGAACGAATAAGAACCTACGATTACAAACCTGTGACTGGATAGCGTTAATGCTAAAAAAGGCCGTTTTTTATCCGTTTGCTACCTAGTCCTAGGTTTTTGGCCTTAGGTTCACGGCCACGGATTCTAAAAATAACTATTGACATGATTGAGAGATTGTTAAGACACTTTCTGCAAATTCGACCTGTAAACAAAGATAGGTAACATGTTTTTTTTTCTTGTCCTCGGTGGCGCTAGTATTACTCCCTGGAGCCCCTAAAGGCTGCTGTTACGTCTAGTATCAGTCTCGCTTGCACAATTCAGCATATTTTATGACAGATTTGAAGTAAAATAATGAGTTTACTTATGACAAATGTAGCCTGAGGCATCACAAGATACAGAACTTTCGGACTTTTTAGATAAGTTTTAATTTTCATAAACAAAAGGTATTATTTGAAAAAAAAACACGATTAGTCTAAACACTCCTCCAATGCAGCTTGTACTCCGTTCCAGGAGTCGAACTCCTAGGGAACAAAATACTCGGATCTCATTGGTTAGTGCGCGCGGCTAGAGATAAGCGAAACAATAAGCGAAGACGGTCCGCTATTGAAGTGGCTATTGAAGGCCACGCAAATTAACCAAGGGACGCGCATGGGTGATTTTTTTTGGGAGCTCGTTTCGTGGAATAGAGTATAAATAGTCTGTGTTAATGTCTTTACCTTTACGACAGTCTATTTAAAATGCATTTGAAGAGTATTTTAAGGAATTATGTCATAGAGAGACTGTTTATTTTTTATAAATATTGCGTAACAAGTTAAATTTGTTTGTTGCCTATTCTCACTATGACAAACTAAGTATGGTACGTTAAAAAAAATGTATTTAAAATGTCCTTGAATTTACTAAACCACATTTACACATTATTTCACAATCATTAGTCCATGTTAGAATGTGCGACCGCGATGGATGCCAGATGTAACAGCAGCCTTAAGCGAAATGTTAATTGACAATCTGTATAAAGTTATTTATTTAAAGCTTAGTCTTTTGGTCCTCTTTACACACTAGTGACTATAATCTTCTTACGTTAATTTATGTTCATTACACGGCATTATCTTTAGGCATTTGGCTCATAAAATTTACTAAATTACGTAGGAAAATGCCTACGTTTCAACGTAATAAAATCTACAAAATTTTTCAGTAAAATCTAATAATTCATGTTATGTCGTGTTTGTAAATCACAACTCTTCTCAGCTCACTATACAATACATAGTTTCCACAAAAAAGTTGGCGAAACAGTTTTATTTCTGTCACGGAGCATATTAATATGTATTACTAACAATTTATGGATTAGTTTTTCAGCCATCATTTCATAGATTAACCGAACGAAAACTTGGCAGTTTGAAAACTTGATGCAAGTTTGTATCAAACTTCGCATTTTCCGCTCGTTAAGCCTATAATATGCCTAAAGTAAGTTTGTAGACGGATCCTAGCAAACCCTTAAGAATCACAGTCAGAACTTCAATAAGCGAGTTCGGCGCCCCAAGGCCTGTAGGGTTTTGAGCTATTCTGCGAGTACTGGTGGGGATGAGGGGGGTGGGGGTAGGGCGCCGGGTAATGGGGTGCGGGAGGAGCGGGGTGGGGCGCCGGGGGGGCTGGTGGAGCCGGGGGCGCGGGGGGATAATGCGCGTACGTCGAGAGCGGCGCCGCGACCGCTGCAGGGGTGGCTAATGTCGTCGATGACGTAGCCGGATCCGTGTACTGAGTTTGGGGTTGCGCATGCGTTGAAGGGTACTGTGGGTAGCCCCAGTTAGCGCTTTTGGCTGCCAGCTCTCTTTGTGCCGCGAAGCATTGAAGGTGGCTCATGAGACGCAACCGCAGCGGGTCTTGGATGTCCAGGCCTTCGCAGCTGACGAGGTAGCGAGCCACTTCGGCGGCGCACTCTCGGAACCCGATGCTGTGGTAGTCCATCGCGTACCGCTGCGGGTCGTACGCGAACGTGTCCAGTCCTGCAATGGAGGAGAGAGGGGGTTAGTGGGCCGGTTTGTGCACACAAGTTGTTGCTAAAGTAGGTACCACAGAACTATCCTAGGGTAAGGGTGCTGCCTTTTAAGTAAGTACGACTTCATTCAGAAAGGGCTGGTGATGATTTCTCCAGACGGTCGATTGGACTTAGACAGAACAGTATGGCTTCTAAAAAAATAGAAATAAAGCTGCTTTTTGGATGCAGAGGGCAAGGTACATTTTTGCCTGTGCGCTAGGTAAGTAGTTTTATGAAAATTTAGTGTACTGCAACCTGTTAGTACTGCAACTGATTAGTCTAATCTAAATGATAGGTGATTCCTTTCCTTGTGTACAATCCTTACTAATGTTATAAACGCGAAAGTTTGTATGTACGGATGGACGTTTGTTACTCTTTCACGCAAAAACGGCTGAACGGATCCGAATGAAATTTTGCACAGAGATAGATTATAGTCTGGATTAGCACATAGGCTATTTTTTATCCCGGAAAAATAAACATCAAAATTACCACGCGAACGAAGTCGCGGGCAACAGCTAGTAAAATATAAAGTAAGCAAGCAAAGTAGGTTTTTGTAAAGGTAAACATATATTTTTATAATTTGCTTCTGATAGAAAACGAAAACAGCTTTCCGCCATCGCTTAAAAGCTCTGTTGATTCACGTATTTAGAAATAGTTTTGTTTGAAACAGAATTTCGTCTCCATTCAAAAAGTATAACACAAAGAAAATAATGCCAAAGTGGCGCTTCCCCTCTTTGCAAGGGCCCTTCAACAAAATCTTACGCAACCAGTCTCAATACAAAAGATAGAGAGGCCAATACACTTATCTTAATATCGGAACGAGACAAAAACTAGTGCAATGTGTAACGGGAAGGACACCGGATGTCTTCCTCCAACAGGAATCCGATTAAACTCGATCGAAAAATGGGATCACTTTGATAAGTCGTACAGATCTTTTTAAGTTGGTTGGTTATAGCTGTAGGCCACTGGGGTAGTGGTTTTCGAAGGGTGAATAATCTGAATGAATTTTCGACATTCATTAAATCGCTGAACTGGTGAGATTGTGAAGTTTGATAATGTAACTTGATTTTTCAGGACGTGGTAAGTACATCACTTGGCTATTATTGTGTTAAATGACAAAACAATAATTAGTGTAGGCAAGTCCATTGACCATTGGGTCCGGAGACCCAGGTTCGATTCCCAGTGCGGGCTTGTACCTATGACTTTGTTTATTTTCAAAGTTACGTAAATATGCGAATTTGTAGTAGCAATACCACACGCTTACGATGAACGAAAACATCGTAAGGAAACCCGGAGCTTGGTTGGCTCCGCACGTATTGACTTGTCTTTCCTGTGAGCTAGGCCGACTAAGCTGTCAGGACTAGGTGCTGGGCAAGCCTACTCCACCTAAAAAACACCGTCCCAGGCACTGCAGAGTCAAGTGGTCCCTTCACCCATCTAGTGTGAGTGAAGGTGCCACTGGACGCTGTGTAAACTATCTCAACGCTGAGTCAGCTGCCTTTTGTGGCAATGTAGATACACCACAGGCTACATCTATAGTCCTGTTTTATTTATTCGTTTTGTCTGTTGTGTATTTAGTTTTCCTTCTGTGTTGTGCATATTATGTTACTTATGTGCTTATTTTGTTTCTGTGATGTATCTTGTTGGTATAATAAATGTCTTTCTTCTTCTTCTTCTTCATTACGTAGATGCAAAGGCCAAAGTTAATGTAGGCAAGTAGGGCAATGCAGCGACTAATGAATGTTGATGAAGCGAAAATGGCAAGTGGCGGATCCTGGTCTCCGCCTACCCATCCGCAATACGGGCGTGAGTTTATGTAATGTATGTAATGCAAGTATCACAGATTGTAAGAAACTTAAGATTGTAAGTAGTCTCGTCTACGTATAAATTATTGTGCTTTAATTTTTTCTCGCTCTATCACAAAGTGATTCTACCTCACTCTGTCACTTAGCATTATTTTTAGCCCCAACCCTTCAATATTTCTAACCCAATTGCTTTCAATAGTGGCTGCTTCCGCCTTCCTTCCGACGCATGTTTTATGACGACTTTTTCCTTTATTTTTTCTTCATGCAGGTGTGACAACCGAAAGGGTTAGTAGTTTAGAATGCGCTCGCGCTTCCGTCGGTCATGCATGACAATAGACATTAGACACGTGATCGCTCCATGCGAATGTGGATTACGAAGATAGGTCTTTTATCTTTTACTAAAAGTAATGTTGCCGAATGTTATGTTTTGGTGTATCTCAAGTAAAAAACGTTTTATTAAAAAAAACCCACGTCACGATAAATATGCACCAAAAAGGAGAGTTCGATGATTTTCTAATTGATCCTATCTTGACCAATTCTATATGGAACCACCCTTGAGGTAACCACCTTACTTACAAAAAAGGATTTATGAAATCGGACAGCATGGTAAAAAATTCTCGCTAAACATACACCAACGAATTGAGCATCTCCTTCTTTTTGTAATTGAGCATCTCCTTCTTTTTGTAATTGAGAATCTCCTTCTTTTTGTAATTGAAGTCAGTTAAATAGATAGCATAACAACTCTGCCCAAAACTCATTAAACAGTTGTAGATTGATCTTTCCCTGTTAAGGACTTTTAGCGTCTTCGTTGATCATTGTGATTATTTGTTTTTCCTAAAAGGAAGTCGGACCAAATTGAAATGGGAGCCTTATAAACATAGCTCCGGTCACGAGTCTTTAATTTCTCTGTGGACTTTCCGTGGAAGTATAAGACAATAAGAACGAGTGCCATTCGATCTCATTTTTATTGGTTTGTTTGGTTTAGTTGTAGGTACTTTTAGGGTTTAGTAAAAATTGTCTGGCTAGATAAGATAACTTAATTTTTATTTCACAAAATAAGAGCTTATTCTTTGCTACCATCTTTAGTCGCGTGGGATTCAGATGTTTTAATCCAAGATTGATCGGCTCTTTTTTTATGTCAAACTTCCTCAAATCTGTTCAGCCAATTAAGCGGTTCTAGCGCTTTAATCCTTGATCTCATTTAGTCCTTAGCGGTGTAATCCCAACTTTTACACGAGCAAGCACGTATTTCAGGTGTATCTTTTTGATTTTCTTTTCAGTGAAAGAACATTATACCTTACCCCAGCCTCATTAAGCCCCACGACCACCGAAACCGTCCCCGTCCCCGAACCCCCAGAGACGTGACCCCGCGATTTCCCACACCCATCCAAGTCCCGTCACTCGCTGAATCGCAACGTGAGCCGGCGCAGTCGCTAATCGGGGCCTTCATCCCTCGCGCCGGAGGGGTGAGCGGAGTGGGACTGCTGACCGCGCGGAGTTCCCACGCGGCCCTCTGTGTACAGTAGAGTTGTACAGTAGAGGTGGGTTATACTAGGCTAAGCCCCGGTTTCTCGTACACTGACAATCTATTAATTTACTGTTAACAGCTGTCAGCTATTTTTAGAGTTTCGTGCCTCAAAATGAAAAAAACGGAACCCTTATAGGATCACTTTGCTGTCCGTCCGTCCGTCTGTCTGTCAAGACCCTTCATCCCGAGAACGCGTGAAAGTATCAAGTTAAAATTTAAACCATATACTCAAGTTGACAGTCACTTAAAGCTGTCAAAGAAGATATGGCCGTTTATGCCGAAAAAAACGTATATTTCGACACTCAAGAGAATCAAAAGGGTGCTCTCCGTTGACCTAGAACTATGAAAATTGGCAAGTAATATAGCATTATACTACAAATACAGAAAAAAATCTTAAAACATGCATTTGTAATTAAATCATAAAATAAAATGTCTTTGAAGTTCAGGAAAATCTCGAAAAAAAACTGCGAGACTAGTCGATTTCTGAACTATTTATAATCTATAATGTCTACAAATTTGTACGGAACCCTCGGTAGGCGAGTCCAACTCGCACTTGTCTAGTTTTTTGTATGCACTTGTGTGAAGTTCTCGTTATTACCGTTCTCATTTTTAGAAAATAATCATTTCTAATACATACTTGCTGAAAACGAACGGCAGCCATTGGCAGCGTAACACTGTTCATTGTGCACAACTTGGTGATGACGTCTAATAGAAGCATGTGTAAGTAGTACGAACGAAACGGGAACAAAATGGCAAACTCACTATTAGGCACTCGGTCCATCTCGTCAGATATGAGCAGAGTCAATTAATTCTATTGCATGTTCAACCAACCAACTATGTGTCTAACTGTAATTAAGTAACTTGTTTAGGTGAATTTGCAAACCTTTTTTTATAACGAACCGGAAGTATAAGAATATTATTTCTACCTGCATAAATATGTCTTCATAATATCGTTGTCTCCCACTCCCGCTGTACCATTCCAAAAAAATCCAACACAATGCCCACCTGGACAACACATTAGAAGTCTCACGCCAGGTCGCCGCTGGTTACCTACCCTTCAGAACTAACCCTATAGAGCCGCGAACCACCAAAGCTAGCCCGTCTATTTTAAAGGCTAACGCTATCGGTTACACGCAGGTAAATAGCCGAACACCTGGCGCCTACAAAAACGCAGGTTAACAGGAAGTTAACGCGGATATAATGAACCGACTAACCGATGGATAGAACTTTATAGACTCGCATTCTTGCCGATTGGTCGGACTAAAACTGTTAGAGAAATCTAGGGTGCGAGTGGGTATAAAAGAGCATTGCATTACATAAACTCACGGCTATATCCCGGAGGGGTATTCAGAGACCAGGGTATAAAATGGTAGAAAATTCTTATGGCATTAAGTCCGCCGCATTGAACGATTTTCTTTTTAAGTGCAATAAAAGTATACATAAATAAATAAATATAACACTTGCCACAATGCTGACAAGCCTACCACCCGCCCTCTTAAGAGATAAGTCTCAAACCTTTCTTCTCGTTAAAAAAAATCACACAATTTTGCATATACTATATTATTGTGGAAATGCATTTCCCAAACATTTCTTCCCACGGAAGCTTATTGATTTTCTTTTCTTTATTTAAAGAAAATCGAAAATTAAACGCGCAATGTATTTAAAATATTGGGATCTCAAATAAGAGTAGCGTTGGTTTATTTGTACCTAATTACGCATCTATTCCTCTGAGATAGTTAAGAATAAAAAAACTATTTTAATAACTCAAAAAAAAAATGGTTAGCCTAGCAAAATTTTTATGGATAAAGTTTTAGTGTCCGGGTTTTGAGCCAACCGTCAGTATTTTGACACCTTGTACCTCTATAGGTACTAAAAGAAAAACCAGCCAAGTGAGTGTCGGGCCACGCGCAGTGTATGGTTCCGTAGTATGAGGAGGTTTACAGAACTAAAAACTTCATCAAAGTAATTTTCAGTGGATTTTGGACAAAGTTTTCCTTTTATAAGTTGGTTGCCTATTACTCGTTAACATGTGAAGCCTACTTAGCCGTGATAGTTTTCCTTTTAAGTTCATTTTATGTGCTACCACCCTTTTCACGGTTCTACAATCAACTGTTTAGCCGATAGAGGAGGGGGGACGCTCGACTAGGATAAAAATTTGCGCTTCAAAGCTTAAAATTTCGCAAACGGAACCCTATATCGAAAAATAGTCTTCCTACACCTACAATATTTTAGAAGATCAATCCAACGATATCCCACACACTTACACACTGGTCTGAGCGAGAAAAAAGTTGCAAAAAAAAAACGTGTAGGGGAGGAACCTAAATATTTTTTTTTTTGTAGATTTGATTCTACCGTTTTGTCGGCGTGTTTAATATGTATGTTTTTGGCAAATTTCAGCTTTCTAGTACTAATCGTCTCTGAGCTAGGCCGCGGACAGACACACAGACGGACAGTTCCTTTTAGTACTACGGAACCTTAAAAAGGCAGTACATAATGAAATGAAGAGTGAAAAGAATACTCCGGTAAGCCACTAGCGTGAAGATCGGGGTCAATTACTGCCGAATGGGGTTCGTTTGCGGTTAATTTATTGTAGCGCTCGCCGGGAACGGAAGCCGCGTCCTGTCTGCGGTCGCACCACCACTGAGCATTGCTGCTCTGACGGATTCACTGCGAAAGTGACGTCCGTCTTAGGTAAGGGAGGCGTAGAGTCCGTTTTTTTTAATTCATAGTTCACAAAATTTAATGTTACACCTAAAAATTACATAATAGTTATTTAATAGTAAAGCTAGCAGTGATGTACATTCTACTCGACGTGAACATAACATGCAATTTAAGCGCAGAAATCCTAAAAACTAAGTAACTAATTTTATTACGCAAGGTCCCACTCACACCATTTTCCCAAGCGTGGCCCAAGCAGCATAAAATGTATGAATGCAGCGAATCAAGCAAAAGTGGCTTTCTAAGCCTCAGGAAGTGGCGTAAGTCAGCATAATATGTAGAAGTATCAATAATTTGGGTACAGTGTCCATGTATTGATTTTTGGTTTGATAATTACTTTAATCCTCATCCAGCCGCTCCCAGCAATCTGCCTTAGACCATTGGTCCAGCGAGCTGGAAACCGTCCTAAAAAGAAACGCCACTTCTTCGCGTGTCTTTGGTAAGGCCAAGCAAGGCCGTGCGTCCATTAGTGGACAAATACGGAGTGATTGATTACGATGATGAAAAACTTTAATGTCGTGCGCGCTTTTGATGAGGGATGTTACTGCTTAATTTTTAGGGTTCCGTAGTCAAAAAGGAACCCTTATAGTTTCGCCATGTCCGTCCAGACGGACGCTTGTCTGTCCATCTGTCTGTCTGTCGGTCAGCGGCTTAGCACAGAGTCGATAAGTAACAGAGAGCTGAAACTTGGCATAGCCTTACATATTAATCACGCCAACAAAACGGTAGAATAAAATGTGTTTTTTTTTTGTTGGGGTACAGCAAAATTAGGGATGCAATTTTTATTTGTCGCCTATACAATAGTGTGGGATATATACAATAGTATCATTAGATTGGGCGTTCAAAAATATTGTGGGTATAGGAAGACCATTTTTTGATTTAGGGTTCCGTTTGCGAAATATTAAGCATTAGCGCGATTTTTGTCAGAGTCGGGCGTACCCCCCCTTTCCTGGCTAAACGGTTGATTGTAGAAACGTGAAAAAATTCAGGGCAGTAGCACATATAATGAAATTAAAAGAAAAAATTATCACAGCTAAGTAGGCTTTACAAGTTAACGAGTAACAGGGGACCAACTTATAAAAGGAAAACTTCGTATAAAATCCATTGAAAATTACTGTGATGAAGTTGTTGGTTCAGTAAATGTACGGAACCCTTCACTGCGCGTGGTCCGACACGAACTTGGCCGGTTTTTCTCCCTATTCTTTGAAATTATTTTTTATTTACGCACGAACGACGAAATCGTCATTCCACGGCGAGCATGCAAGTGATTTTATTGATTTAATTTTACAATTGTACAAAAAATATTAATAATGTTTCTTTTCAACTACTATATAAACAGTAAGTAGCTTTTTTACAGTTTACAGATATATAGGCACAATAGAATTTTAATATAAGTCAAATGAAAATCAATGGCGACAGGTATAAGGTGAATAAGCCCACAATATATCTCTTTGATAGAAAGCCTGTGCCCGTTCTTTTCATACTTTCTTTTTGGAATTGTTGATTGTATCAAAGCTGTAACTAAACTGAAATATACAAAGGTACATCAGAATGTAAAGCGGTAACTGTAACGGCGCGTGCTTCGGTCGGAAGTGCGTAAAAACATTTCGGATCGGTGCCCTAACCGCAAATTAAATCCGAAGTAAAGTTCACTCCAATTAGTTAAAAGTCAGTGACTCAAAATTCAATCGTGAATCATACGCCGGAAGTAAGGGCACTACGAAACCGCTCGTGTGTGAGGTAGTTTTGGAAGTAAACTAGTCGAGCTTATGGAAGTTGTAGCTAAAAAAGGGTTCAACTTCAAGGGACGTTTAAACAAACTTTAGTAGACAGACATCTTCAATACCACTTTGGTACAAAACTAGTGCTAAGCACTTTTGAAACCATAAAAATATTCACCTATTCACTTCCATACGCTTACGTCCACTTCACCAGACCAAAATGACCCAGTCAAAATTCACCCGCGTAACAAAATTTCACGCTGTAAAACGACACATTCACCGCATATTTTTTCAAACCATAGCTTTGCTCCAGTGACGAAAGATTTCGCGTTCAAACCGACGCTTTTTTCACGCCATTCCCTTGCAGCACAGATGTGTAACGTTTTTGGTCCTCCGGACAAGTTCCGAGCCGTCCACCTGTCGCGTGTTCCACCCGGAAACGGAGCGTGGGAAATGGGCGACACAACTGTTGTGTTTACGATTTGGCGACACTTTGGTGGCCTCTGCGATAGCACGGTTAGTGTGGAGGCGGTATCGACCAGTCGAGATGGTGACGGGACCACGATAGAGCAAGTGCTTGCTAACAACGTGTGATGGATGATAAGGTTAGGTGCGGGTGCGTAATTGAATTCTAGCGATAATTTCGTATGAAAAAGCGTTGCATAAATTGTTATTCCCTAAAAGCATTGAAAGTGAAAACATTTACTCGCACAAGGTTTGTAAAAAAGCTGTAACCTGCTTCCTAGCCACCTCAATAACTTTCTTTGAAAAAGTGAATCCGTAACAGCATTTTTTAATTAAGAAGCCGAATTCAAAGAGCAGGAAAAACGTCTCCGCTTTTTATGGTCTACGCTTCATGCCAAAACACCGTTAAAATTAATCTTCTTTCAAAGCTCGGGGAAACGGAAATGAGCCATTGAAAGCGAGTGAAGGCGAATAAATGTAATATTTGAAAGATTTTAATAATAAGTGAGGCCCGTTATAAATTGAAATATAATTTTTCAACGACATTAAAAAGCTTAGTGTGGATTTCCTGTTTTTTTTCGAAGGCTTCCTTTGCACTGGCTTTCCTCCCTTACGTTACTGTATGTCCTATTAATTAGTACCTGTATTTGTTTCATCTATAAACGCCTTCTGTACCCTTACGCAGTGGCGTAACTATACCATCTGAGGCCCGGAAAATTCATTGGATGGGACCCTCCCAGTAAAAATAAAATAGTATATATATGGTCTTTGGCTGTAGTATATATGGCCCAACTTTAATTGATTTGAAGTACTCATATATAAACGTTATATATAAGTATTCCAAATTTTTGTTAAAGATATTAAGTTACTTCTGGACTCGCGGCCTCGTAGTTCGGGGGCCCGCTCAGGTCCAGGGAAAATATTTACGTAATTTTAGTTAATTAATGTTATTTTTTCGTAGTTTATGTAGTATATTAACATAAGTTAGTTTATGAAGTGTATTACATTTTTATAATTGGAAAACTAAACTTAATTTCAACGTAAAGCATTTATATTCCGTTTTTTTAATGTCAAACTACAATATTAGAATGTTAATTTAAAAAAATGACACTTTTGGGCGGAAGTCTGGTAATAATACCTAGTATTCTATTTTGGAACCAGGCACTATCTATGTACACCTTTATAGCAATTAAGTTTTTTGTATTTTGTACATTACTCCCGCACAACATTTCAGAGAGAAGGCAGTAGCTGAAAACCAGCGCTGCCCGGGACTGATCCGGGTCAGCACCAGCTGAGCTACCTACCTTTTGCCTTATTTTATGTCATCACTAGTTAAGCCTTACTTTGTTTTAAGTTTTTTTCTTCTGATGAGGTAATGAATACTTTTTTAATCTAGATTTCTTTTTTTTGTTCCACGGTGAGTTGCAGTATATCCGGCTTCTCCCAGCTTGGCGCTGCCCTTACCGCGTGAGCCTTAATGCAGATGCTTTAACCAACCGACAGACCCTCACCTTTGGCGTGCAGCATTTTGAGATGATCGACGGTGAGCTGCAGTATCTCCGCCTTCTCCAGCTTGGCGCTGCCCTGCTTCTCGCACGCCGCTGGCACCAAGCGCTTGAGCTCAGTGAGCGAGGTGTTGATCCGGTCTCGTCGCTTCTTCTCGATGACGCCGCGCCGCCGTTTGCGGGTAAGGAGTTGGCAGGAGTCGCCGCCGGGGGAGCTGCGGGGTAGACAGTTGCATGAATTGTTGGTAGAACAATGGTGCTGCTTCTTATTCTTCGCTTTTATGCTGGAGGTCTATGCTTAGTATCTAATTGTAACGGTACTCTAGTTTATTTTAATTTTATTTTATTTGGTGTACAAAAAAGATCACAACCATTACAGGACATAAAAGTAATAATATGACATGAGTACTAAGTTGTGGTCTAAAGCATGGGCACACAACATTGCCACATGTAAATTTGAGTATCTGAATAAAGTATTAAATTTTAGGGATAAGCTTTTTTTATAAAACCATACAACTCGATGAATTCAGGATTTTGGCTGAGCATCTCTTAAATTTAGCATAATGCGCGTTGAAGATATCGACTTCCCAGCTATTGGCCACAACTAAGTACACTGTTAAGCCTTTCCTGTTTGTTATTGACTTCTTCTTATCTATTTCATACACCAATAAAGCAAAACAAAATTGAATGGTACCTAAGGCAGTTAGCCATTGCAGAGCAAAGGCTTTATCTATAGTAAGTATGGCATTAATTATCAGATGCGCTTACCGCGAATAGCTATTTCAAGCGCTGAAGTACCTATATAAACATCTGGCGCTCAGGTTTCTTCGTGCATCCATGGCTAATTTTATAAAATTTCCACAAACGCCAAAATGATACGCGCACGTAGGAACAAGAAATCACTTGTAATTATATATTTTTAAACATACTCGTAATTTAAGATGGTTGTATACCTTTATTCATTTGTGTATGATTTTATTTGTGTATATCGTAGTTTATTCAGTCACTTAATGAAAACAATTTAAGTATTGTTTCATACTGTATACTTAATACGTACGATTGTATATAATTGTTATTCTGTATTACATAGTATTCTACTATGTATATATAGTATAATTGTTCACGGTTGTACCACACCGCGGTATGTGATGCTCGCGCTGAAGGCTTGACCCTCAGCATACTGCTGAGTCAGTTGCCATTTATAGCAACAGTGACACGCCGGCGCCGTGACCTTTCGTTTTCCTTTCTTTTTTATAAAATTTCTGTTGAAATATTTTCTTGGTTGTTGTTTTTTTGTTTTGTTATTGTGGCGTGTGCACTGTTTTTATAATAAATGCTTTTTCTTCTTCTTTAATTATTTTTTTACGGTCGTGCGATAAAGTTTTCTTGATCTATCTATCTCTGTACAGTGTTTATGTGTAAAAAAGATATTCTAATCACTCTCAACAAGCCGAGTAGTGTAGTGTACGTGTTCCTACTGATAATGTGATACTGTCAATATTTTGTGTTATTTAGCTGACAAACATGAAAATGCTATTATGAAACACCTTCATTCCAAAAGGCGTTTCAATGTCAGACTCTATTGTCAGTTATTACGCTCGTGTACCTTTGGGTTTGCGATATTTAAACATAAAACATTCTGGCCACAATATAGCGAACGTCGTGTTTTCATTTCAGTTGGTGTGCGGGTCATATTGCGTCGTATTTATTAAAAAAAAAAAACGGCCAAGTGCGTGTCGGGCCGCGCGCAAAATTTACGGTTTAAAGCTTAACATTTCACAAACGGAACCCTAAATCGAAAAATGGTCTTCCTCTACCCACAATATCAACATATATGCCAAATTTCAGCTCTCTAGTACTTATAGTCTCTGTTCTAAGCCGTGGACAGACAGACAGACGGACGGACATGGCGAAACTGTAAGGGTTCCTTGTTGACTAGTTTGACTACGGAACCCTAAGAAGGTGTGGTGGACCAGTGACGCTGAGTGCGTAGCTCGTAGCTCGTAGCGGTGCTACGTCGTAGCGCTTTCATCTAATTTTGTTTTGAATGAATCGTGTTTGTATTGAATGAATGAGGTAGTATCACCTTCCAATATGATATTTAAATTAAATTTAATTATACATAATACTTAACTGCAGAATGATTAAAATTCTATATTATAACAAAACTACAGTTTATCTATGTGGTATCATAGGTAAATTGACCAAATTTAACTTTTGGTACATCGTAATAATTAGTGTATAATAATTGCTCTATTGTGACACTTTATAATATTATATTACTATGGAAGAACACTGATGCTCTATACAACAGGCCCTGCCTAGTTTAGACATCAGGCATTCATTATGTAAGTGTAAACCAAGTATGTAACTATATGTCAAAATGTACTCTACAATGTTATTGTACCATAACCGTGTATCTCTGATTATGATGAATAAATCTTATCTTATCTTATCTTATCTTATCTTATCTTATCTTATCTTATCTTATCTTATCTTATCTTATCTTATCTTATCTTATCTTATCTTATCTTATCTTATCTTATCTTATCTTATCTTATCTTATCTTATCTTATCTTAATAAGTTAGTTCACCTCTGCCTATTGAGCAGATCATTTCATACAAATTTAGTTGCGTAGCAAGACTTTACGTAAATCAGTTAGTATTTGATAACTATCTATTAATAACAAACTCAACTTACTTATGTGTTCATAACTTGGCAGCCGTTCAAACGGGAACTCGCCCACTTAATTAGCAATTCGAAGTTTTCTCTAGAAGTCTAGGTAGACCACTCAACTTTCAGCCAACATGTGAGCATATGTGTTATTTCTAAAAGTAAACCGTCTAACGGTTACTTACGGTTCATTGACCGGGAGACGCGTGTAAAAAGTTCAAGGAAGATTTTATTAACATAAAAATAATAATAAAGAACGTTTAAGTTTTACTGAAACGCAAAACTTGGAAACGGTTTCTATAGTATCGTTGTTAGCTAGACCAGTTCATAATAAGCAAAAGATTTTTTTTCTTAGAAATTGACTGTCAATTGGATTTTAATAAAAAACCAAATTTACAATTTAAATTTCCTGCTACTTGGAGATGGTTTAGCTATGAAAACGTAGATAAATAGTTTTTATTTAAGTAATAATTAAAAAACCTTTTAAACAAAAAATAAAAAACGACTTCAGAACACTACAGCACTAAAAAGTTAGAAATCATTTAAAAGAATACCTTGATATTTGAAGTATGTAGGTATACATGTAGGTAGGTATTGTAGGAGGATAATTTGTTGTCGGTGCTGAAAATATATGACCTGGTCATGAAACTGGGCACTGACTACAAATTATACTTCTACAATATTGTCGAAATCGGTTAAGATTTCACGGAGTTATGCGAGAACATAGCAAAAAAAAACAAACTCGTCGAATTGATAACCTGCTCCTTTTTTGAAGCCGGTTTTAAAACACTGAATAACAGCTATGAGCCTTAAAATCTCTCTTTAAACTTGTTTGAATGACTTTAAAATCTATTATTGTTTCGCACATAAATCGACTTGCGCTACAAACACTATGACACATTGGAGCAATCCCCATGACTCGAAACTTGTGTACATTTTGTGAGAAGTTGCGTACTCACGTGGCATCCTTGCTGGACTCCTCAGAGAAGGCATCGTCTTCGCTCTCGGAGTGCGCGCGCTTGCGCTGGGCGAGCGGCGGCGGCGCGGGCGCAGGCGGGGGGGGCGCCCAGCCGTAGTTCCACTGCGGAGGCTGCTGCGAAGGCTGTTGGTGGTACTCCATGCTTTGGCACTCTTTGGTATGAGTTATTCTGTCACTTCACTTGTTCTAGCTGTAGATAAATAACTCAGTTTGTCTTTGTAAAAATTTCGGTCTTATTAATTCTTTTGTCGAGTTTTTCTTTTGTCATTGCTTAAAACACATTTATTTTTTTAATTTTATCTCACGAATTATTCAAATCGACATTTTTTTGTTGCAAAAATTCTCAGAAAAATTTACACAATTCGTCCGGTCCAATTAGCATAATCAAGTTGGTTTCCTTGAGGCGTTCCTTAAGGTGCGTCCGCACTGGTCGCCTGCGCCGACACGCGTGTGCGCGTGCCCAACGTCCGTCGCGGAGTGTGTCCTCGAGCGCGCATGGAGCCACCCCATACTCATATGCTAGTGTGAACTGGCCTTTACGCTTGGGAATTTCAACTTTATCTCCATAGGGTTAAGTGTAACATGAGGGTAAAGTTACAATGGTGTCAGGAGCGTGCAGTAGAGTTAAAGACCATATTAATGGTATACATTTGTTAGGGCATTCTGAGCGCTAAATGTATGGCGCTTAGAGCGAAGTAGAGAGTAGATCTGTGATGGTTCGAGGAGTGTGCGGCCGCGTGTCTGACTACCACCACCTTTGGCGTATGCACTTTATTTTATTAATGCGTCTATGTTATTTGAAACAACTACCTATGCCAATGGCATAAGATCCACGATGAGCCTCGGAATAATCTGGTAAATTTGTACCAGCCGCGTGCATGAAGTTAATAGCAAAGTCTGGATTTTTAATTTGAGCTTTATGCTGATTTCCCCAAGAGCCGTATTCGCGTTAGCAAACAATTAGTGTTTGCGTTATGGGAGCCGCGTGGCGCTTCGAATTATGGGAAATGGGTTTGCAATCTCGACCCTCCCAACTATAGGCCTTGCTGTTAGAGGTTTAGAGTTCATTTTAGCCAGCGAACGTTTCAGATAATGTGCTCTGAAGCCACGTGTCCGGCGGACGGTGGGAAACTCAAAACAATTAGGAATCGCAATTTCGGCGCCGATCCATCGAGTTAATGCGGAAGGGTGTGCGAGCGTGGGACCGGGATGTAGGCTTCAGTGTTACTTGGCCAAGGGGATACCATATCTACAAGCGCAGTAGGGCAGTTTCAGTGGGTAATCGATGTTGGTATATGACGACTAAGACACATATTATTGTGATTCAACGACTTTAACGCTCTCCGGTAAATTTTCCGCACGGATTTTTTCATTTGCGCATAAAATTCGTGCTCCGAATTATCGGTACTGCGTTTACCGTAGTAAAAACTATAAACAGTATCTTATAAACCCTTAATTCTTTATTCTGAAGAAATGAACAGATGTTTTAAGTATTTTGCTTAGTGGTATTCTTAGTTCAGAAACAGGTCCATAATAACAAATAAAAAAAACATTGCAAATTAATGTACATTTTATTAAAATTTAAGTAATGAAGACTATGTGCTAATTAACATACATTGTTGTTGTAATAATAATTTAAAAACACGAACTTTCATGTTATAAAATTAGTGGGACTCGTGTTTCAAGGTTTGTAAGCTGGTATTGCTATTTGTGTTGTTTCTTGTAGTCGTTACTTACGTTACTGTATAAGAACGTTTAGCTATTAGTAACTATTGTAAAACAAATATTATTATGTATTTTGGAAGAAGCCTGGCTACCCATAGCACAGGGAATCCTAGTTTAGGAGCCAGTAACCTTTTTAACCCTTTTCTAAATTAAGCTTTTTTCGTTTCGTTAATAAAGTTTAGGTACTTGTATTTTTGTGTGTTGTGTATCTAATTGTTCTGACAAATTTCTTTCTGTTTTCCCTGTTATGTGGTGGTTTTATGTACCTGTTAATGTATTCGAGCAACGATTATAGGTAGGCAATTGAATTTGAATCGTGAGGAAACCTGAGTGTCTGAGCTATTCACATACTTCAGCGCTTGAAATCGCCAATTAGCGGTGGGCACGCGTGGTGATTAAGCCCATACGCTCTCTCCGAGAGAAGGCCTGTGCCCTACAGTGGGACGTATATAAGCTGCTTATGATGAATTGAATGTCTAAGCAAAGACTGATTGGACGAATAATTTTCTACGGACTATGTTACTTTGATAACATAATTAAAGTTCGAGATGAGTTTGGTAAATCTTCTCAATGAAGTAGTTGAAATTTCGAATTAGAGCGCAGTTTTTGAAGATGAATTTCTTAGAATTACTTGGTTGTCCGCTATTGGTTACTGGGGTATTTCTCAGTTTTGAAAAAACAAAGTCCCTTAGGTACTGTGTTTATTTTTAGGACAGCCGTACTGCCTAAGCTCCGACGGACGTATTTTTTATACACAGCTCACAAGTTTATGTAACGTAGGTGAAATTTCTAAATGAGATAATACCAAAACTTCTGGATGAGATAATACGAAAACGGAATAGACGTTGCTAGGCTAGATCAGTCTTAATTAAGTTTATGACCTATGTCACACCGGCCCCTGAGGTCGTGTCGGGTCAGTCTTTGATGAGGGTTGTGTGAGACGGGACGCAAAGTCAAGCACGTGTCACGCGTCACGCACTTCACCGCTACACTGGCACACGCGCGGGACACGCTCCATACAACCAGTAGCTGTAGGGCCTAGCTAAACCTTGAACGTGAACTTGAATAACGTTAGAGTTAGTGTTGATTGATTTTTGAAGTTCTTTATTGGCATATAAATAAAAAAAAATAAAAGAGCCAAACGGTGTAGCCCGGGACGACGATGGCAAGAGACCAGATGGGATGTCGTCGATCCCATGGAAAAATGGAAAAACCCTGGTGTGGGACGCAACATGCGCGGACACTTTAGCGCCGTCCCACATCCAGGCCACCTCCACAAGAGCCGGCGCTGCGGCATCAAGCGGTGCAAGTACGGGACTCTAGCACAGAGTCACGTATTTGTGCCGTTTGGTGTCGAGACACTCGGACCATGGGGGCCCGAGGCGCGACTGCTCTTCAAAGAACTATCGTCGCGCCTCATCGACACGAGCAGGGACCCCAGGGCTGGCTATTACCTCGGCCAGAGGATAAGTCTCGCTATCCAACGAGGTAACGTAGCCAGTATACTGGGTACCCTTCCCAGAGGCGGCGATCTGGGCGCAGTTTTCTATATTTAGTTATTTTTAATGATAAATAGTGAATACTATTAATTTATGACTGCAAATAAATATTGTAAATAATAATAGCTATATTAAAGTGTGTTAAATTTGACTATATAAATAAATAAATAAAAACCTTATTCTAATGTAATCTTTATTGATAGTTACCGGGGTTGATGTACATTCGCTTTACTGTTTAAATATAAATAGAAAAACGTGAACGAAACTGGTTGGTATCTGCTGCTATAGCTAGGTGACTAAGGTTACTAGGTTACTATGTTTCATGACATACAATGTGTAAGCAAACACGCAAAAATTAAGCTCTCATCATCATCATCATTCAGCCACAAGAAGTCCACTGCTGCACATAGGCCTCCTCCATGGATTTTTACAAAAAGACCGGTTGGAAGCGGCCTGCATCCAGCGTTTTCCTGCCACTTGGATGAGGTCATCTGTCCATCTTGTGGCTGGTCGTCCTACGCTGCACTTGCCGATATGTGGTCTCCATTCGAGAACTTTTCGGCCCTATCGGCCATCAGTTGCGTGCTACGTGCCAAGCCCACTGCCACTTCAACTTACTAATCCGCTGGGATATGTTGACGACTTTCATTCGTCTACGGATCTCATCATTTCTGATTCGATCTCGTAGAGAAATTCCGAGCATAGCCCTTTCCATAGCTCGTTGCGTGACCGTGAGCTTTCTTATGAGGCCCATAGCGAGAGACCACGTTTCAGTGCCATAAGTCGTCACTGGTAACACACACTGGTTGTATTATTTCGTCTTGAGCGATTGAGGTATATTGGACGAAGACGTTTCCCGAATGGGCCTGTAGGTAATTAATTTGTACGTGTTGACTGTGTAGTGTATACCACGTACGCTTACGTGTATATTTTGTTACGTTAGGGGCTATTTTACGAAGTGTGGCTTAAATAGTACAAACATAATTTAATAGAGAAAAATCCTCTGAAACGGCTTCACCGATTTTTATAATTTTTTTTGTGTATTTTTGGTAGGTCGGAGAAGAGGTTGTTGGCTAATTAATACGGCACACAACGTTGGCCGTGTCAGCCAGTACTATTATATAATTATCATAATATTTTGTGTTTGTTTTTTTCCCGGTGTACATTAAAGAATTTTCTTAGGTAACGTTTAAACATCAGATTTACTTAAGATAATATCAAATTCTATTGATACTAAAGTTTGTAAATTAGGAAATGTTACCTACTAATCGAAGAACTCAAAGCTAGAATAGTTAATGTCCTTGCATAGAACTCTCCCAATGATAAGTCCTCCCTGATTCATTCTTAGCTATGAAGCTAGGATATAATTTTATTATGAAGTTACGTAGATACATAGGTACAGCTATGAATATCAGAATATTAATACAGTACTAGTCTGGCATTCCTCTCGCTGGCACATTCTTAACTGTTGTTTATTAATGAGTATATTTTGATAAATATTTTCTAGATGTCTTGGTGTCCACCAAGGACATATTTCATATCTTAGTTGTTTGTGGCGAGTGGCAAACCCTGGTCTCTGATTACCCCTGTGAGTTTATGTAATGTATCTTAGTGTTTGATAGAAAAAAATTGTCCTACTAATATTCTTTATCAACGATTTTCAGTAGTGCCACCAGACCCGCACGACACGGGCTATCAGACCCGTCGCTCTTTAAATCATCCTTCAATCAAAGCACCCCTGCCATGATAACAAGGTCTCAATTACATGCTGTAAGGAAGAACCTGTCCCAACACTTGACTCAACGAAAGTCAAGAGCAGCCAAAAGCGGTGAATTTGGTCCCCTGAAGCAGCGGCCGCCGCGTCAGCCCCTCAGCCAACCTCTTTGTCACCCCATCCTCGACATTGTCTTAGGGCCAGTTGTAAGGATTGCTTACACTGCCAAATACAATATAGGAAAACAGCTACAGTTGACAGTTTGTCAACATCTGTGGTCAACATTAACTGAATCGTTACAACATCAGCAAAGGTAGCACGACGGAGCGAGTCGCGCGTTTAAACGTCAATGGTCGTCACTTTCCAGTACGTTGTCAAATTTTGACACTTTGGCGCCACAAAACGCGTGTTTAGCAAGAATGTGTTTCCGTTCTCTCAGTTCGTTTCTATAGGTATTACACGGACGCCGGACGACACTATAATGACAAGAAGTTTATTTGAGACCGTTTTTCTTTATTATCATCATCATAATCAGCCATTTGACGCCCACTGCAGGACATAGGCCTCCCTCATGGTTTACATAACCATAAAAGGAAACTTTAAAAACATCGCGTTTTTTATCTTGCAAAAACTCCCTTTTCATGGATACGCGATAGCACATATTCTGAGAAAACAACTAGCACAAAAAGTAACTTTATCTATTGAACCTATGGTTCAATAGATAAAGCTAAAACAGAGTCAGACAGAGACACGCAAGTGATCCTACAGGTCCGTTTTTATCGGATATTTTTGTTTGCATTTGTAAAGTGTTGTCTATTTTGTGTGTATGAACAAAAAGTTTTATATTCATACACACCATTATAAAACACCGTAAAGCTCTACTCAGTTCCGGTCGCAGTGAACAGAGCCCTACGGCTCGAAGTCTCGAAGACTCTCAAAAGTCTTAGGTCTCTTCAAACTAGGTATAAACTGTAAGCATCAATTAATGCTAAGGGCTTATAAGTGAGGTATTAATTAGCACAGGTTCAAGGTTGGTTATGTAAGGCTGTTGTGAAATGGAAGGATTGAAACAAAAAAAAAATGGTTTAATACCTACTAGTGCCTCGTTGGTCTAGTCGTTAAGGCGCTTAGCTACCAAAGCAGAGGTCGTGGGTTCGATTTCCACCGGGGACCGTCGTACACTTGTACAAATGGCCTCAGTCTGGGCGTATTTTCATGTTTGTGACGTCCTTGCCTGGTTACCATAGCACGTAATACTTACCTGCTTTGTTATGTGATCGTTTTCCTTCAGTTAAAATATCGTTTGATGTACTTTCCAGGTACTCTTAATATTTTCACCGAAGTTTCTTTTAATGTCCCTAATGCCGCCTTTATTAGACTACGGTTTTCTTTTTGCTGTGTTACACCAAAGGCGTTACCATTTTTTATCGCAGAGTGAGAAAAAACGCTCATGTTTTATGTCTTTTCCCTTCGCCAAGTACCTATGTACCTTCAACTTTGGAAGTATTCTTTAATCTCATAGGATTTTGCGTGAAAAGGAATCGGTCTCGGAGGTATTGTGGCGCGTGTAATCCATTTCGTGGTGTTTTGTGCCCAGCCTAGCTTTCGCCGTAAAGGTAAAAAGGCGACCTTTGTCAAAGAATGCGGTGGTTGATACGGTCATTGTTACTCGCAGCATGGAATCAATACGATAGCTTAGCATAAAAAATATCGCAGTACAAATAAGTATACTTAATCGGGTTGGATGAAGTGCCATTCAGAAACTAAATTCACAAAAAACTGTTAAGTAAATAATCAACTGATCTATACCTAATTATAAATACGAAGTTAGAGGATATTTCCACGTTTGCAGTCAAGCATGAAACATTGTTTATTTAATAAAGGTACCTATTGTACAGCCAAGTTTGTACATAGTGACGATTAAAACAAGTTCGAGGAACGTTATTAATAATTGAAATGTTATTAAAAAAAATAACAATTTCTAGTAACTGTATAGGTAACAGCTTGCTAAAGTTCGAATGCCACTCTTCAAATGCTGTTTAGGAGGGTCCATTTCCAACGGACTATTTAAATTGCATCTGAGGAGAGTTTTAGTGGAATCGTGTTTTTATGAATGACACTGTACGTATTTTGGGCTTTAGTATAACGCCCGACAAATAACTTGAGTAAATTATATTGACTTCGCATGGACGTATCTCACTGGCGGGAGACGCGGGATATGAGTTTGAATTCTCCGGACTTAGGTAAAATAAATAAATATTTAAAAAAAATGCTCTCACGTGTTTACCGCAGTCATCCCGACTGCGAGGAGTTTTATTCAAGTTTTCTTGCTTATTTTTATACCTACAGTATGTACATATTAAAATAATTTGCATTGTAACTTGTTAAAAATCATAGTCATCTTATCGCCTCCATACGTCCTTGCCATCTGTTTCCTACAGAAAAAACCCTCCAGTACAAAAGCGTGATTTTTTCGACTTTTGAGGATTAACCCGTTTTTTGTGGGCGTGTGAACGTCGCGGTGGGACTTTTTGGCAGGTGCTGCCGACTCCCGCGCACCATTGTAGTAGCCACCCTCAGCGCCCATTGTACCGTGTGGCTCAATGCCCGCAAAACTGTATGAAAAGCGTTCAATAGTAGAGTCCCGTTGGTCGATGGGAATATGATTAACTGGAGTTGTTGACTTTAAAGCTTATGGGTTTGTTTGTACACGCAACTCTAAGGAATACGTCTTTGGTACAATTGTGATGTAAAGTGTATGAAACTTTTTACTGCCTAGGCGTAGACGGGATTTCGCATTTCAACATGTCTCCAAGTAAAAAAATTACTAATCTGTCTCAAAATAGTTCGCACCTAACCACGACCTAAGTATTCAGCTACACTAATAATAAGAAAGTAAATCGTTTTATCTGGAAAATCCCGGAGAGCTCAGTCAATATTGTCTTGAATCCAGACGCTGTTTACACCAGCAGCCTTGTCTTGAGCGGCTGACGGGTGGTTTTCGCACAACTCTTGTATGATCCCCTAGTCATCTAATCTAACAATGGATAGTAAGGAATCAGGGGTCACCAAAGCAGCAATAATTGCTGCTATGCTTAGCTATATGTCGAAGGAAATTGTCTGCCAAATAAGTCCTTTGAGACATATAATGAGGTTCGCAAGTGTACAGTCGATAGCATAAATCTCTATGGATATCATTTGAAAGTAACGTAGGTAACTATCCGTCAACTTTAAAACATACTTGTCTTTTTTATTTTTAATCTGTGACATACCGGCTGAGGTTTTGTAATGTGACGCCCGACTCAGAGGTGTCTCTATACACGTCACTATTGCAAGAAAAAATATATAACAAAAAATAAGTTTATCCTTTTTCAGGAAAAACAAAATATCATTAAAATCATAAGGGCGCTCATTCTAATTGGTCGACAGTTTAATAAAACAGTCTAAATTAACCAGTGGCGTGCTATAGGAGAGGCCTTTGTCCAGCAGTGGACAAGCATAGGCTGATGATGATGATGATGAAATTAACCAGGGCAGAGTGAATAATAATAAATATGAGTAACAGGGTTCATACCCTGACGTAATGAAATATAGTAGGCTCGTATCTTTATTTAAAATGATGATAAGACACTTACCCCTTTTGAGTAAAATATTCGAGAACAGAGTATATATAGGTCATCTACTTATACACACTTCAATAACTATCAACTTCTCTATAGTGAGCAACTCGGCTTCACGCAAGGGGGTTCTACGATGGACGCTGGCGTCATGTTAGTTCTGTGACTCGTCGAAAGCATTTAACTGCGTAGACCATGAAACACCTCTCATAAAATTAAAAAACTACGTAATAAATGGGAAAAGCTTATAACTTATGAGGTCATATATAGAACGGAGGGTTCAAAAAGCTGACATAAATAGAACTAAATCGTCAGGCTCAGAGGTTAAGGTAAGAGTGCCTGTGGCATCTATCTTGGGGCCGTTCCCTTTCCTCGTATACGTAAACGATTTGCCGTTCGTGGTTCAAAACATGTGAGAGATAATATTACTTGCAGATTTAACGACACTTATTTTTAAAATTAAGAGACCAGAAAATGACCTTGACGGTACAATTCTCTTTATAGTTGACAGCAACTTTATTTTGGGTACCTAATGGCAAACTAGACCTTGTAGAGGAAACTGTATTTCTAGGTATCACAATTGATGTAAAGTTTCTGTGGGTCCTCACATAGAAAAATTGGCAAATAGGCTTAGTTCTGCAGCATATGCAGTTAAAATAATCCGGGAACTAACTGACATAGCAACTGCTAGGCTTGTTTATTTTAGTTACTTCCATAGTATTATGTCCTATGGCATACTACTGTGGATTCGGGCAGCAGACATTGATACTATGTTCGTCTTGCAGAAGAGAGCGATCAGATTAATTTATAAGCTAGGCAGTAGGGATTCAGTACATATTTATAATATTCTCATTATGTACGACAGGAAAAATATCAGTACCTAACTTTAACACTGTGGATAGCAAACATAATATAAATACTAGAAATAAACTACTTTCGTTCCCAAGATTTAGGCTGGCAAAAGTTAATACATCCTTTATGGGGCATTGTATAATTTTCTACAATAAGATCCCTGTAGATATACTTATTAAGCTTGCCAGAAACGCGGTTCAAAAAATGTGTACTGTACACTTTGGCGAAAAGGGCTACTAAAACATTAAATTTAATACTATTTAGATGACAATTATATCTGGAATTAAAGCCAGTTCAGTGCATCAGTTCTAGGTTTTAGAATAGTTACGTAAACTCTGTTTATCAAGGAACACCTCGTGGCGCAGCGGTAGTGCATCTGCATACCATGTGAGAGGTCCCGGAAAACCGAAAAAAAAAAGAAAAACAAAAAAAAAAGAAAACCCCAGGTCTTGGATGTTTACATGTTTGTGATGTCGTAGTTTCTGGTTCCCACGACACAGGGTATCCTAGTGTGGGGCCAGAATCAATGTAAGTGCCTGTATGTAAATGTTTATGTTTTGAAATGGACACCTAGTTTTACTTGTAGCGCCACAGTTTATGCGCTATTTTAAATAAAAGCATTTTGATTTGATTTGATTTATCAAAGTATGTTTGTGTGAATATATATGTGTGTGCGTGTGTGTCCGCAGCCAACCTTTTCAATCTCAAACCTTCAGCAGGAAAAGCTACAAAGCGGAGATTAATCGCCTGCTAGTTAGAAGCAGTAATTCTCAGATCATGATAATACATAATATTCCGGGTGCGTACGAAACCGATTCCCTTATCTCTATGCGCAGGCATGTCATTTGGGGTAATAGATATCAGACAATTCCAATAGCTAACTTAGAATTTCATGTAAACAAATTCTCAATTCTCGATTTTCAGTCACAATGTATAAACTCTATGGTCGAATTTCCATTGCGTCGTGTTTTTGTCACCCGTTCCCACGTGAAAGCGAAATCAAAATATAGAGGGTGGCGCGGAGCCCTCGCCCCCAACAATATAGATATGTAATTCATTGGAGTTTACTTTTGCATAGCCGATTGTGTAAGATAATAGCCGAATGATTGTTGTTAATTGTACTTTTCGCTTTAGACCGTTTCCAATCGGACTCCCTTTTCTCTTTGTGCGAACGGTTTTGACTATTTAAAATTAAGTTTCATTTTTAGCTTTCGACAGAGTTGAAATGAAATATTCAGAGCACTTGTTGCACCACAATATGTTGATTAAATCAATTGTACGAGCGATTAAAATTAATTAATTTCGTAAACAGTAAAAATATATCGCAGCAGTATTTTTTAAACGGTATGCTACTCGCCCATAGCTGAATGAAAAGCTGGACGATTGATGTGACAAATTGAAATGCGGACCCAAATTGATTACACATTACACATTTGGGCTGTGAATATTTCTAAGAAGTACACACCAAAGAGGTTAGTTGAAACTTAATTTAACTTAATTTATTGATAAGTATAATAACCATTCTACTTATCAATGGAAATAACTTCATTAATAATTATATATTCTTTTTTTGCACTAACCCGTGCTGAGGACGATTTTTAAAAACCTATTTAAAAACTTCATTAATACCATGTCTATCATCAACGGTGTTATTTATAAAATTAAAAATATTTATTTCAAAATTTGGTACCTACTTAAATACCATAGACAAGTTAGTGAATTGAAAAGCTTAACCCAATAGTTAGTCATACTTAAATTTATTGTTAGGGTAGACATGAATGGATGCCCAATGCCTGAGAATTGGGCTATCCACCCCGTACCCGATCACCCCGAGAACAACACGTAATAAAAGTAAACAGTAAAAACACTATTCCTAAATTAACTAACCATATCCCTTTATGCTAGACATGTTTTTAAAGGGGTGTTTTCGGGTAATTAGGGTATTTTTTAGGTATCCTAGTTTGGGAGCCAGTAACCACTCTTTTAACCCTTTTCTAAATAAAGTTTTTTTTTTTTCATTTTCATTCTTTTTCATTTTTTATTTAGATACATGTTCTAGCGGATGTTGTATGAAACTGCTATTTTTCGACATACTAGAGTTGGTAGAGTTGGACATACTCACTCTTGGCCGTTTTGTCTTAATATTTTTTGAAGTCCACCGACTCCTCCAATCAAAATCAATCCCCTCATGTTCTATCTGCCTCCGCAGAGTATGTCAATGGCGAGCGCCCCCCGATCCGTCAAAGCGCAATTGACGAAGCGCGTGCGCGGCGCGTGTGAGAGCGCGCGCGCCGCCGGTCGCACGCCGGCGATGTTGTATACTCCGTGCCAGTTAGAATTTACCTGGATTGTAAACAAAGCGGTAAAACATAAATGTAATAAAACAAATAATAAAACAAAACTGGTTTCATTTAGCTTTGGTCTGGATGTAAAAAAAATATATATACTATCAAAGTCAAGAAACTGACAATAGGGGTTGATATTTCTTGAATTAATAAGATTAATGAAGGACCTACGACGAGCTTTACGCTGAATGAAATAAAATAAAATACATAAATAAAAACCTTCCACACAATACATCCAATAAAAATAAATACATAAATAACTTACACACAATTCCTTCAACATACCTCCCCCAATAAAACAGTCTCCCTCAGTTAGCTGCTTCAAATTAAAATATAAATAATATTTATTGGTTATACCAAAAGATAAATACTACCTTATATAACTTCCTACGAAATTAGTTTTTTGTTCTTACTTACTCATGGGTGACAGACTGATAATATTCTAATATAGGTACCAAAATCTCGTGTCAGTGTTTGTTATTGAACTTCTCCAAAACGGCTTCATCGGTTTTTCAATTTTTTTTTTGTGTATTTTTGGTGATCCTGAGAGTGGGTCGTGGGCTAATTCATGAGTCAGCTAGTATTATGTGTTGAATAATAATCCGTATATGATAACAACAATTTGTTCAGTAATCTGCATATTAATGTAATATAAAAAAGAGCTTCTTTAATATATTATGTCTAAGTTTATAAGTAGTGGTAGGCATCCGCTGAAAATCAGCGCCATGGTTGTGGCGTGGCTCGTAGCATTAAGTTCAGCGAAGATCTTTTTGGTACATTGTGTGTTAATTTTTTTCTTTTATATTATATTGTTTAATGTGAAGCGTTCTTTTTGTGTCCATTTTAAGTTTTATAATGTAAAATGTTCTTGTACCAAATAAACATTCAATTCTATTCTAAAAGAAAAAAAAAATACTATCAGTTGTCTTCGTCCAAATCTAGAATACCCTGTGCTATGGTAACCACAAACATTGAAATACACCCAGACTGAGGCCATTTAGACATTTATACGGCGGCCCCCAATGGAAATCGAACCCACGACCTCCGGCATGGTAACCAGCACGTCTGATTCCGTCTGAGCCTATATCCCGTCTCAACACGTTCCTACAGAAACATACATACACGTTAAAAACATAACCCTCTTATAATTTCCGTCGGGTAATAACTGGCCAGACATATTTATTCCATAATTGTTTGGTTAGATCCAGGAAAATCCCATCTGGGACGGAGTATACTTATTGTGGGGAGGGGGGGATTCTCTGTAGTAGTCGGGGAATTGTGGGTACAGGTGGATTGCTCTTTTGGCACGATTATGGCCAATGAAATCCCACGTGCCCAGCAGTGGACATATTATACGGATAGCTGGATGAATAACTTTGATAAATCAATCTAAGGCCTACCTATTTTTATTTGCAAATAGATATGAAACTGTAAGGCTTGTAGCCGCCTATACTCTAACGATATTGACTAGAGTTGTCTATGGGAAGCTGAAATTTAACATACATAAATAAACAGCATTTAGCTTTCATAAATGAATCAGGAGATGGGCAGCAGCGACTTCCTGATGTTCCAATCGCATACTGCGATCGCCAACCTGCCTGCCAAGCGTGGCGATTATGGCAAAACCCCCTCATGGTTATAAAAACCATGAAGGAGGCCTATCTCGCCTGCAGTGGCGTCAAATGGCTGATGATGATGATGATGAAATGAACAGCTGCATAGACATTATAGGCTTATCCACCACGCGTGCCCCACTGCCCACGGCGGATTAATGATTTCAAGCGCTGAGGTATGCGAATGCCTCAAGTCGCGTACAGATTATCTGCAATTACCTGCAAGAAAATATATAGATGTGCAGATAATCTGTACACGGCCTAACACTCAGGTTTCCTTAAGATTGTTAGCGAGTGGTGTTGCTACTAAAAATTCACAAATGTACTTAATAAACTACGTCATTAATTTATACATGCCGGAATCAAACCCAAGACTTCCCGATTGAGAGGCAAGCGGTCTACTGGTACGCTACTTACCACCATATAAGGCAGTCTCTGGACTCCATACAGCTTCACCAGGGTCCTAATTATGCGCACCAATTCCTGTCGGAATCCTGACGTTTGCGATAGCAATCATGTAGGATGGAATTTGACATGTTTTTTTTTATATTGATATTCAGTGAAGGATTTGGTGAGCGTATATAGCACCAGTGCAGTAAACCCAAGAATCCTTGAGTAAACCGCACAAGTACTGCCACCTAGTGAGAACAAAAAAAATCACAACCGACTTTAGTTTGATAACTTAGCCGCTAAGCTGGCAACTACGCCTAAATAGAGGGCGCTACAAGCAAACATAATAAAATAATGAAACAACTGCATACGGTTACGTGAAAGTATATTTCTTGTAGATATTACATTTAATTAGATCTTAAATAAGCTATTACTCTACTGGTTGTTTCCTTTAAACGATCTGCAGATAGACAAGTCTATTGACAGGCAACAGTTGTTTCAGCATCGATCATTAAACTACATACTTCCAATTACCAAAAGTAAATAAAAACACAAACTATTTATACAATCTTGCTTCTTGATGCCGTAAATTTGTATGAAAAATATACAAAAAATAAACTTTTAATTTGAAATAAGGCTATTTTTTTCAAGTCTTGCGTTACTTCAATAACACGTCAAACTGAATGAACAAGAAGAATAAGAAAACGTTTTCGAACTTTTCTAGCCGTCTGTCAAAGTTCAAATGTCAGTAAGCTTGATTATCGCCAAACAATTTATAAGGAACGACAATCGTTAATTATTGTACCGGTTGTTTAAGTATTATGGGCCCTATTACCTGTCCCTAAGGTTCATTTGTAGTCGTGGCTGGAGCGCGAGTCCGGGTCGGAGGTGTCGCGAGGTTCGACCGTCTCCAGCTCCACGAAATCGTCCACCGACACCGGGGTGTCTGTTGGCAAAATTAAACCAGTTAGATTATGACCTTGTTACCTTGGTTTTAAATTACTTTGATTCTTGAGTTTGGGAATAGATGAGAGTGTAATTTTACAACTCAAATAAACTAACCTCTTATTACTTACTTGTTAATTTACTGTTAATAGCTGTCAGGTGGTCAACGTGCATACAAAAATTCGCAGCTGTTAACAATAGATTAACAAGTTGTTAGTGATCGAGAATCTGGACGTAAGTAAATAATTGTACACCTTATTTATGACTTAGGTCTTGGGATGTGGCAAGGTGACGCCCATAGCACGGCGCGAGGGGCCACCATGTGGCGTTGACACGTGCTATACAGAAGCGTTGTAGCAGCGCCATCTATTAAGGAGTGTCGGCAACTCGCCGAGATGCGGCAAAGTGTCCTTTACAACGGCTCGCAAAATCATAGCGAATTTGGCGTGGCGCTGATCGCCAGCTGCTGTTGACCGAGGACGGATTTTGGCTGACGGATTGGATTAGTAATAACCTCCTAAGTCCTGACCTGCGCGGGCAGGCGCCACCGCCAGATGGTCCGACGACCTGGTGACGGTGGCAGGGAGCCGCCGGATGCGGGTGGCCCGAGACCGGGAAGCTCGGACAACCACGAGGGAGGCCTACGTCCTGCAGTGGGCGTCGAGTGGCTGATTATGAAGCCGCGCAGGCAGGCGTTATATCATAGTGACACTGGCACGAGTTACACAGTAGCGCTGTAGTAGCGTCATGTATTAATGATCGTAGAGTGTAGATCCTGGCGTGGTGCTGATTTTTATTAGCTATCGATCGAGGACGGATATGGGCCGACGGATTGGATTAGTACTAACGAATGTTGATGCCGCTAACTCACCTGCGCCAAAATGACGCATGGGCGTCACCTTGTCAATGCGTTGCTATGGAGCAGCGCGTACTGCCGGCAGCGGCGCGAGGCCCATATTAACGCGTATAGCTAACAATAGCTCGAAAACTGCCTCCTAGAGCTCCAGCGCTCGACAGAAATCGGAAAACAATTTTTTTCGGACTCGCTCGAAGAAAAACCGTAATTAGGCAGACAAAAATTATCCACCGTAGCATAAATTATACAATACACTGTTGTAAACTAGATTAAATTTCCTACGCCTATGTTATTTTTAAAATAACACATTGAAAGCACCTGTTATTCTGTACATGTGATATTGGAATGTTCTCTTTTTTTGACACGGGTTATATTTCACTTCCACGTTTATCCATGTATACCTCACAAACACCAATTCTATGGCTTTTACACTGAAGAGTATTATTTAGCTAATTGTTTTTACCCTTACTTAACACCTTAACACTATTCACTAGAAATCAACATTGTGAAAAAAATTGCAGAAAAGAAAACACAAAATTTCGTAACTTAAAAATAGCGTTTCGATTTGACAATGTTATCAAAAAAGCGCATAAATACAGTTTAAAAAAACAGTGATGTAGTAATGTTTTTGTTAGCTCAAGTCGAAACGGTGAAGATCGTCGACCAATCTGACCACTTCGCTTGCGGACGCCCGGTGTCCGCCGATCGCACTAGGCGTCATGATCTTTACGGCCAAACGGTGTCCGTTAAGCGCGCGTCGGCGTAAATTAAGCGACACCGGCACAACTCACACGGTGGCGCCGTAGTATGATCGACTTGCGCAGGCGACACACCCGCGAGTCGCGCGTCCAGCATAGCAGTGATGACGGTGGTGACTCACCGAGATGCGCCAGGGTGACGCCCATGGCGGCGCGCACGGCGGGCAGCGGCGCGAGGTGTCGGGGCGGCACGCGCGCCGCCATGCCGCGCAGACACGCGGCGGTGCAGCGCGCCAGCTCGCGCTCGGCCGCGCCGGCGCGCGCGCACGCCGACAGCTGCGCCGGCGGCGGCGCCGACAGCCTGCGCGCGGACCGGACTTACACTGTTTACTGCTCTTGCGAGGAGGGAGCTGTCTCGCGAGCGCTCTTCATTTTTTTTAAATATTGTAATACATAAGCAGCCTATATACGTCCCACTGTAGGGCACAGGCCTTCTCTCAGGGAGAGAGTATGGACTTGATCACCACGCGTGCCCACCGCGGATTGACGATTTCAAGCGCTGAGTTATATGAATAGCTCAGACACTCAGGTTTCCTCACGATGTTTTCCTTCACGTTAGCGAGTAGTATTGCTACTATAACTTCACAAATGTACATAACTTAGAAAACAAAGTCATAGGTACATGCCCGCACTGGGAATCGAACCGGAGTCTAACGCTTCAGAGTCCAATGTTCTACCCACTAGGCTCCAAAATATTGTAATAATATTAATAAACTTCTAATAATTGTGGTCCGACGGTTTGTTGCACAGTTACATTACGAAAATTTTAAATAATATATGTTATTGTTTTCCTATACACAGTTTTTAATAAATTATTAACTTTAGAATCAAATTTTCTCAATCAAAAACTTAGTACCTACATGATAAGAAACATGCGCCTTGAATGTTCACAATGTTATTATCTAGCAAAGCCTCAGACCACATTTATCAAAAGTATACTCATTTTATTGAAATAACTAAAATTATTAAATTTTGCGAGCGAGACAGCATACTCTACGTAAGAACAGCCTTAATACATCCTTTATGGCACAGTACACGGTTCTACAAAAAAAATTCCTCAAGATATATTAGAGTTATAACAGACGCGGTTTACAAAATTGTAAAAACCTATTTAGAGGCTAAAAATTCCACCCATGCCGGGACTTGAACCCGCGACCTCTGGCTAACCGTGCCAGCGCTCTCCCAACCGAGCTAATGGGCAAGTGCAGGCATCGGCGAAATTTCGAGCCTCTTTACAAACTTCTCTGTATTACGT
Organism: Yponomeuta cagnagella; assembly: GCA_947310995.1. Classification (NCBI taxonomy): domain Eukaryota; kingdom Metazoa; phylum Arthropoda; class Insecta; order Lepidoptera; family Yponomeutidae; genus Yponomeuta; species Yponomeuta cagnagella. The sequence continues at coordinate 22,350,910 of OX371269.1, read as the reverse complement.
ACAGACAGCGACATCTGGCCGAAGCGATTTACATCACTTGCAGCCCCGAGTAACCCACTTTGCAGTTAGGTTTTTACATCGGAGTGATATCGCTGTACCTACATGATTATATTAAATAGGTTTTTAAAATTGTCCTCAGCACGGGTTAGTGCAACAAAAAGAATATAATTACAAAATTGTGTTAAGCATACTCTGTACCAGAAAGCCTATTATAAAGTTAAGGATTATTTGGAAGACAAGGGTGTCTGGTACTTAAATAATGTTAACGAGGACGATTGTATCTAGTGTAGTGTAACTTTAAGTTGAAAACTCTGTTAATTCAGCAAACCTGTTTTGAAAAGAATAAATGTCGAGTTTCTTCGTTAACTTCTTCTCCGCATAATCTATTAATTGCAAAGCTGTTAAGCTTTGACGTTTTGTTTTTATAGTGAATATAATTTTTAACTTTGACTGTGTTGTGTGAAAGTAATAATAATATTTACATACTATTATTTTCTTTGAGAGACCCAGGTTCCATTCCCAGTGTGGGCATGTACCTATGACTTTGTTTTCTAAGTTATTTACATTTGTCAAATTATAGTAGCAGTACCACTCGCTAGCCGTGAAGTAGAACATCGTGAGAAAACCTGAGTGTCTGAGCTATTCACATACCGTGGTGATTAATCCCATACTCTCTCTCTGAGAGAAGACCTGTGCCCTACAGTGGGACCTATATAGGCTGCTTATTATTATCGTGATACTAAAATTAGTAAACTATGCGAGTGAGACAGCACGCTTCACGTAACAACAGCCTTCAGGAATCGCGTTTTAACCGACTTCAACAAAAAAAAGGACGACTTCAGTTTCATGAGCAGGACATATATTTTGGGCACCGACTACAAATTATACTTCTACAATACCTACATGTATACATACAATTAATTTAGAGGAATTCGTTTAAATAATTTCTAACTTTTTAGTGCTGCAGTGTTTTGAATTGAATTGAAAATATTTATTCCAAACTCACTTAAATAACATAGGCAAGTTCATAGAGTGTTAGTAAATTTAAAACCTGAACCTATATTTAGTCGCACTTTAATTTATAGTTAGGGTAGACATGAATGGATGCCCCATGCTTGCGAATTGAGTAGAGCACTGATCAGTTGAAGTCGGTTTTTATTTTTTTTATTTCTACGGATGAATCTGTACGCGGTTTAGTTTGTCTCACCGCTCCTTTTGTTCCCGTTCGAGCCGCGCCAGCAGCTTGTGCGTGTGCCGCAGCGCGGCGCCGATGCCGAAGTCGCGCTGCGAGGCCGCCACCTCGTCCTCGATGTCGTTCAGGAACTCCACGTCGATGCCGAGAGCTGTCAGCCCGCGGAGTTCCTCCAGGTTCACTTTGGTCGCTGATATGTCCTGAGAAAGAAAATGTGTAGAGCGCACTTTGTGCCAAAAGGGCTACTATAACGTTAAAGATCATTTAGATGTCAATGATGTCTGGAATTAAAGCCAGTTCAACGCAAGAGTTCAACTCTGCTACTTGAGCACTTTGAAAAGGCTAAGTTTGGAGTTTTTTTGTCCAATTTTTTCTCCAAAATGATGTAGATTTTGAAATGGACACCTAGTTTACCTTGTAACGTTTATTAAGTCGCAGTTTCTGTGCTACTTTGAATATGCGCTTCCAGCGCGGTTTAAAAAATGTGTTAAGCACATTCCGTGCAAAAATGCTTATTATCAAGGATTATTTAGAAGACAAAGATGTTTGGCATTAAATAGTAGATTAATATTAAATACAGGACGATTGTAACTAGTGTTCAACACATTCATGACTAATATTTTAAGTTGAAAACTCTGTTAATTAAGTTAAAACGTGTTTTGAAAAGAATAAATGTGGAGTTTCTTTGTTAGCTTCTTCTCCACATAATCTATTAATTGTGAAACTAACATCTTTGACGTTCATTAAGCAAACATTCTGTTTTTATAGTGAATAAAAATATTTGAATTGAATTGAATTAAAAAAAATGGAGTTCGAATTGAATTGAAGTGACACTGCAGTCCGGAGCTAAGTTTCTCTTTGCAGAAATCATGAATTTATTTCAACGCGAACAATTTACATTTTGTTGAATGTCAATGTTTAATGTTAGCTGCTGCCTTCGGGTCGAGTTTGTAACGGAGAAAGAGGCGGCGCAAAAATCACCACTATGACCATCTTCTCTCGAAATCATATTAAACATAATACATCAGTTACTTCCTACATGATAAGATTTCATAAGTGCCATCAGTAACTTTAAATGCCTCATTTATTTATTTTGATTCTATTTCATTAAGGACATCAACAGCGAAAACCAATAATTTGACCACAATAATAAAGAGCAAGGCCAATAACAGACATCCACCAACAACAACACCAACAGGCAGTTCAATAACAATAGCCTTGTAGAGTAGCAAAAATTTGTAACCTTTCTTATAAGATACAAGTTCACAAGCATAACGTAGAGATCAGCCATCGCCTGTCTCACGACTACAAAATCAAAATCAATTTTTTTTTATTCAAAGTAGCACAGAAACTGCGACTTAATGAACGTTACAAGTTAAACTAGGTGTCCATTTCAAAATCTAGATCATTTTGGAGAAAAAATGGACAAAAAAACTCCAAACTTAGTCTTTTCAAGTCCTTAATTTACAGGATTTATATAAATGTTTTTACTTTTGAGGGAGATATCCGACCCGGCCACCACGCCACCATTTCCATTTCTTTTAACAGGAAACTTGCGTCAAACTTGAACCGTTTAAAGTGACATTGTTTTTAGAGCATAGAAGAAACACAATTTTTTTTCCTTGTTACCGGATTCTCAGCAAATGCGAAAAAAAAACAAGTTATTCTAACAATAAAATCTTATCAGATTTAGTTTTTACATTGAATTTTAAAAGTTTTCTAATAAGTATAGACGCGTGAAAACATTATTTTACTCTAACATTGCTATATCTTTAAAAGGCTGAAAAGGCACCAACGCCATTAAAAGTACTTTTAGCCGGCGTGCGTGCACGCAACGACTAACAAGTGTCGATGAAGCGAAAGACGAAAGAGATTCGTCAGGATCGTGGCAACTGGCATCGTCGATCGTCGGCGATCGTGACCCTGGTCTCTGCCTTCCCCTCCGGGCTACAGGCGTTAGTTTATGACGATGACGTTTATAAGGCGTCACACCTAGTGACGTCGTAGCCGGAGCTGGAATTGGCACCGCGTAGAATTACTAGAAGAGCGACTCACTTCTTCCTGGGGCGGCGGTTCGGTCTGGTCGGCGGGCCTGCGTTCGGGGAACATGGCCTCCATGTCGTAGATGGCCGTCCACGGCGAGTCTGGCGCGAACCGAAGCAGCTCCTCGTTGCCGTAGCCCATCTCCGACGCTGCGGGGCCACGGGTCACGGGTCACGGGTCACGGGTCACACATACAAGGGTTAATAATGAAGTGCAAATACTCCGGCGGTACTCGAGAGAAGATGGTCACAGTGGAGTCTTTTTTTGCTGCTGTTTTAAAGGTTGTCTGAAAGAGATCGCTCTAAGCGATAAGACCGCCAATTGTATACCACTACTTAGATATAAAAAAACTATGTTTACTTAATATCTTTCACCTGGTTGCGCAATAAAGTGTTCTCTTCGACTCTAAGAGACCTCATAACATTAAATTCAAATTAAAGCATTTTATTCATAATGAAAACAAAATGTTTACTTAATGAACGTCAAAGTTGATAGTTTCACAATTAATAGATTATTTGGAGAAGCCAACAAAGACATTTATAATAAATAATATAATAATAATGCAGCCTATATACGTCCCACTGTAGCGCACAGGCCTTCTCAATTGTGCGAGCAAGATAGCATGAGAGACGTAACAGCAGCGTTAAGTTTATATTAGGGGTTAAAGTATGAAATTGCCGTTTTATTGCAATAGGTTCTTTGAATTGACATAGAATCTTCATGGTTTGAGGTTTTCGAATGAAACTTTTTTCAAATGGTTTCTATCATGCTCTTTTTTTAAAAAATGTGAAACATTTGAATATCGACTTTCAATTGTTCTTGTTATTCAATTTAGACAAGAAAGATGGATACTGCGAAAATTCGAGTGATTTTTGAATACGAGTTCCGACGCGGAACTAACGCGGCAGAAACACCCCGCAATATCAATGCTGCGTTTGGAGAGGGGTCTACTAATGAACGCACCGTGCGATTTTGGTTTAAACGCTTTCGTGATGGAAATTTCGACTTAAAGAACGAGCCACGAGGAAGACCGCCCACACAGGTGAATAACGATGAATTAAGGGAGATAGTGGAAGCCGACCCTAGTCAAACTACCCAGGAATTAGCGGCATGGTTTAACGTTACCTTACCCACAATATTGACTCACTTGCGTCAAATCAATAAAATACAAAAATAAGAAAAATGGGTGCCTCATAATCACTCGAATTTTCGCAGTATCCATCTTTCTTGTCTAAATTGAATAACAAAAACAATTGAAAGTCGATATTCAAATGTTTCACATTTTTTAAAAAAAGAACATCATAGAAACCATTTGAAAAAAGTTTCATTCGAAAACCTCAAACCATGAAGATTCTATGTCAATTCAAAGAACCTATTGAAATAAAACGGCAATTTCTTACTTTAACCCCTATTATAAGTGAGCACTGACGCAGCGTGTGGTACAGCAAGTGGCTCTCGTTAAGTGTATATAAGTGAGCACTGACGCAGCGTGTGGTACAGCAAGTGGCTCTCGTTAAGTGTATATAAGTGAACACTGACGCAGCGTGTGGTACAGCAAGTGGCTCTCGTTAAGTATATATAAGTTAGCACTGACGCAGCGTGTGGTACAGCAAGTGGCTCTCGTTAAGTGTATATAAGTGAGCACTGACGCAGCGTGTGGTACAGCAAGTGGCTCTCGTTAAGTGTATATAAGTGAGCACTGACGCAGCGTGTGGTACAGCAAGTGGCTCTCGTTAAGTGTATATAAGTGAGCACTGACGCAGCGTGTGGTACAGCAAGTGGCTCTCGTTAAGTGTATATAAGTGAGCACTGACGCAGCGTGTGGTACAGCAAGTGGCTCTCGTTAACTGTATATAAGTGAGCACTGACGCAGCGTGTGGTACAGCAAGTGGCTCTCGTTAAGTGTATATAAGTGAGCACTGACGCAGCGTGTGGTACAGCAGGTGGCTCTCGTCCTTGGTGAGCGTGGCGAAGGTCCCGTCGTAGGACGGGGCGTGCGAGCCGAAGGGCCCGTAGTGCAGCGCCTTCACGCCCTTCACCAGGTTGCGCCGGTCCTCGCGCAGAGCTACGGAAACCAACCAAGTTGCGAGCCGTGAGTTCATGACGTTTGCAAGGAAACAGGGCGCTGGATCTCAACAAAATGCAATAACACGTGGAAACATATTTGGCAGAAATAAATTTTCGAATTTCGAGTTATTTTAGAGAAAATGGGTAATTTTGGTAGCCTGGGCCCAATATTTCGATTTGAGTCGCTTTAATTAATTTTCCAAGCGAAAAAAAATCAGAACCAGCATTAGAGTACGTTATAAAAAAAACAATAACATTTATGTAGAAGAAAAAGTTTATTTTTTACAGAGTACCGAAATGTCAACCTCGATGATGATTTATTTTATTATCAAACTTAAACTTTCGTAAGCACTATTAACTTAATTTTGGATAAGTGAAAGTAATAGTTCTAAGTGATTCCGCAATTGAGTTAATAATTTATTTTATTTTATTAATTTATATTTTGGCAACAGACAGTCACAGTTTCACAAATAGGTACACGATGATGAGATGGTGTTTTTATCCAAAAAATGTAAACTTCATTCACGTGTGAAACATATTTTAGAAGGTTACAAGACACTTATTAACAAAAGTACAAGAAATCAGTGAAGAATATTCGCGGTTTTCTTGTACTAAAGGGAGCCAGAAACAGTGACACTCACTGTAAAGGGAGCCAATGCCGTGCGTGAGTTTCCCGATGTACTGGCCGACTGTCACAACTTGTCGCCAGATACAGAGGGACATTCACTCTAGAGGGAGCAGTCACAGGGACACTCACTGTAAAGGGAGCCAGTGCCGTGCGTGAGTTTCCCGATGTACTGGCCGAGTGTCATGGGCTTGTCCTCGGCCGCGGGGTCCACCGTGCTGGTCGCCAGGCAGAGCGACGTCTTGCCGTCCGGGCCCATTCGGGGGAACGCTGGAAAGCACAATTTAAAACGTGAAATTATTGGTGGCTATCACGGAATCATATCATAGGCTTTGATGTATAAGTTTAAGATGATTTGAGAAAAGATGGTCAGAGTCGAGTTTTTTTTCCCGCTGCCTTTTTCTCCACTACAAATACGGCCCGAAGGCAGCGTAGATATAACATAGTAACATAGTACATTGACATTCAGCAAACAGAATGTAAATTCTTTACGCTGAAATACATTATTGATTTCTGAAAAAAAGTGCAGATTTTTGTGCAAAAAAAACGTTTTAGGGCCGGTTTGTGAATTGAGAATTTCACTAAGAAAATACTTAAGTGACGTTCTGTCACGCACTTTTCTGAGAAATTCGAAAAAGGCGGCACTACAGTTAACTATTTACTTAGCGAAATTCCCAATTCAGAAACTGGCCATTGATCTCATTGGTGTGACTATATTGAACGATTAATCAATCAATCTATCAATCAGCCTGTATTCGTCCACTGCTGGACTTAGGCCTCCAAGCACGACACTTTTTTCTTTCTTTTTAAACAATTGATAATCGTGGAATTGTTTCCTACGACTAATTCTTTTTATAATATTACGCTTCCAAAAGTAACTCTAGTCATGTGGTACAAAAACGCGCCATACAAATGGGGCTAATCAGCGTTTAAGAAGCGTTTACCATTATTTGTGTTATCTCATAAATAATGATAATTATTTGTGATTTTTCATTGAGTTCTGTAAGAACACTTACAGAACTCAATGAAAAATAGCTTTTTAGCTAGTTAGCTTTTTTTATTGATTTTTCGTACTTGGAATCTCGTAATTTGGAAAAAATACATAAATTATTTTATTTTTAATTTTTATACATATTTTGAGTTTTTTGATGTCTACTTTTTAAAGAAATTAAAAGAACTAAATATTCTGTGAATATTTCAAGGGCCTACCTGTTGCCGTTATTAATATTGAGCTAAAAACCCCAAAAAAATTACGTTCGTTGCATGGGAGCCCCCCTTAAATATTTATGTATTCTGTTTTTAGTACGTATTTGTTGTTATAGCGGCAACAGAAATACATCATCTGTGAAAATTTCAACTGCCTAGCTATCAGGGCTCATGTGATACAGATACAGACAGACAGACAGACGGACAGCGAAGTCTTAGTAATAGGGTCCCGTTTGGCATCCTTCGGGCGCGGAACCCTAAAAACAATGTCAGACCAATCTAAGTTTGAGGCAAGTTCCCCATTATATAGATCAGAAACAAGAGAATTCTGGTAAAGTCCTCGCGGCAATTTGTGCGGACCGGCCGAATTCAGCGAGGAATGTGTCCTCAATGACCGCCCCAAATCTCAGACGGCCGAGTCGCTCACCCTTCTTAGCGAGCCGCCGCCGATGCTGCTCCCGCGCCCTTTCCATCTGCAGCTTGACGCGGTCGCCGCCGCCGTCCGGCTCGCCGCCGCCGCCGTCCGACGCCGCCTCCGCCTCCGAGCCGCCGCTCTTCATCGGGCTGGCGCGCTTCAGGACCTTGTGCTGGAACACGGATATCGGTTAGAGCCAGCCCACCTGATACGTAACTGTCCACTGTTGGGTTATCAATTTTCACTTTTCCGAAGTGTCTTAACATGTGTATGTATTTGACAGTTCGGAGTGGGTTAAATTAGAGTCTAAACAGTGGTGAAGTTACACAGTAGCACCCCAGGGCCGCGTTGCATAAAACTACAATTGGTAGTTTATCATGACAATTGCGTACATGCGTAGCTGACTGGTACAATCTTACGTCGAATTTTCATAGCAAACCATGAATTGTAGTTCTATGGAATAGGGCCAGGTCGGTCGCGGGGTAAGGGTGCAGTTTCATTGTGAGCCTTCGCCGTGAGATGAGCGTGGAGGTCGGCTGTTTGTCTTGTGGTTATGTTTGGATCACAGCTTTAGCGGAGTTATGTTTTATATTGGGTGCAAAAAACCCTATACGAAGGTACATACGAAAATGGGGAGTCAACTTTTATTATGGGGTAAATTTCGAAATCGTGAAACAAATATTAACGGTTCCATACTAAAGTTGATAACAGTTGATATTTTTTTTCGCGAATTTTACGTTTTCTCCACATTAAATGTTGTTCGCTTTAACGAGATAGTCATTTTCGAACGTATTTGGAGATTTTTTTACACCCTGTAGGCTTGATATTAAGTATGCTGAACTATTTGACTATGAACCCAAGCTGTTTGACAACAGTACATAGCTAAGAATCGGGCATAACCACTTCCTGTTAGAGGTTTCATCATCGACTGGCTGAACCTTGTTTTAATCCTGGCCGATCGCATCTCGAAATTGTTTGATTGACATGATGTTTTATGTTGTACTTTTTTTTTAGTGCTGAATAAATACTATTCCATATTTTTCACTAAATATCTACGTGTTTAAATCACTTTATGCAACTTCCGACTGTAGGGAAATTGCGTTGGGACACTTCCCAAAGCGATTTCCAAACAGTTTACTTTAATGTGGCTTACCAAATAGCAGTCACTTATAAGGCATGGATTAGCCGACTTACGTTGGCGAATGCTTACAATGAGAACGCACTAGTGTTAGTAGTAATTATTTCTATGGTTGCAGAGACATTGTTGTATTGACTACTTCGCTCCATAGCCATTCATGTTTCTCTAATAATATAGCAAGAAATATAAAGTATGCATTCGTATGCATTTTTCACATAAAATAGCGTTCGTTTTAAAGCGATGGTGCGAAGCATCGCATACAACGGCAGGCAAGTCTAAAGACAAAAGCTGAATATTCGTTTCATTTCACTAAAAACCAACAAAATATTTGAACTAAACTCTAAGCGGGCATTCACAAAACACACGATTATACTAAAAAAAAAACTAATAAATATAATTGAATTGTTTGTCTTCACCTTACGCCCGTAGGTCCTAAGAGGCTGCGTAACAATAAAGTTGAGTATTTATAATTTACTTCTCTGTCAGTTATTAAAATGGGTAGGTAGATGTGTAAAAAGTCACCCTAGACAGTCATGGTACATATTGTCAGTGTGGGAATTAAGAATGCGCGAATATAACTACCCACCTAGACAGTCATAGCAACTTTTTCCATCACATCTTTTTGTATTTCGGAGAAATGCATTGTGTAATGATCTCGTAAAAAACACATTCAAGATGAATGAATAATCGTGCTGCAGAAATTAGCCTAACATTGTTGGACTTTAATTAAAGTCAACCGTTACGTTTTTGTAGCCAATCCGTAACAAAAGTAGCACTTTCCTTACGGATCACTTGGCTGTTGATTATTGCTATTCTTTACTAAGCTGCTGGGATACAACTTATATCTGTTGTTTGAATATCACATTTATCCACTTGTAAAATGTACAAAAGAAATGCTTTACAGTCAAATTAATGCTATGCTTGCTGGTACCAACCAACATGCCCATGAAGACAGCATGGAAGTATGGAGTGATCATAAAGACAGCTTTATGAGACGTTCATCACCATCACTAGCCCAACGCTGCTGACTGCTGGGTATAGGCGTTTCCCCCAAAATGCCATTTCACACCGTTTTTTTTTTTTAAGAATTCAAGCAACACTTTATTTTAACAGAAAACATTTTCGTATGCTGTGCGTCCAGTAGCTGTCAGTCTGGCAACTGGCCTTACTAACCACATCCATCTTGCCGATGTCGAAGCCCAGCTCCCGGATAGGGATTTCGTACATGTAAGTCAGTATGTTGCCGAGCGGCCTCAGCTTCTGCGGGGTGAGCTGCTTCAGTCCCGTGTGAAGCAGCCGGCGCGCCGCCTTGTGGTAGACCGTGCCTGGCTTGTTGTATTTCATCGCGTTGTTGCACATCAGCTTGAAGTCGCTCTGTCGGGGAACGGTAGTTTGTTACAAGACATTTCATCATCATCAGCCTACCGCTGCCCACAGCTGGGTATAGGCTTTTTGCCCCAAATGCCAACTCTCACGGTCCGTTGCCATCCTCCATGACTCCACGATATCGTCATCAAGACATTTATTTGCGTAAAATGTAGTACATTTCAGATGTTTAAAATATATTAAAGTTATATATTCTTTTTGTTGCACTAACCCATGCTGAGGACAATTATAAAACCCTATTTAGAGGTCGCGGGTTCAAGTCCATGGGTGGAGTTTTTAGCCTCTAAATAGGTTTTTAAAATATATTAAAGTGTCATTTATAAAAACACGGTTCCTTGAAACATCCCATAAACGCCGTGTGAATTGTCCGTGGTAGAGACTTTATCACAGACTATTTATAGTGTGTTTATAGGATGTTTTAAGGCAATCGTGTTCTTATAAATAACACATACTTCGACAAAATAGGGAATGTATTAGCAAAGGGCAAGAAAAAAAGTACCCGAAACCGGCGTGCGTGCATGCAACGACTAATGGATGTTGAGGAAGCGAAAGTGATCTGTCAGGATCGTAGCAAGTGGCAGTCCCTGGTCTCTGCCTACACCTCTGGGATACAGGCGTGAGTTTATGTTATGTTATACTATAAATAACATCGCTAGTGTTTTCAGCATATTTTGCTTATCTAGTCTGACTGTCATATTCCATACTGATTGGTATCGCAAACGTCAGGATTCCGTCTGGAATTGGTGCACATAATTAGACACCTGGTGTCAGTCTTGGGACTATAATACACCATATTATATTATAACATCCAGTTACAGTTGTGGTAGATTTGAGACCAGGAGTTTCTTTCTTAGACAAAACTAGAGGGCACCTAAATAATTTTGATCTAGTTGCTTAAAATTCTGTAATGTTTTCTAGAGATGTTGAGAATATATCACAGATTCACAGCACAGCACTGTGAAATGTTTGTTCTAACATTTGGAAACCGTAACAGTTCATATGAGTAATGAAAATGAAAACTTGCTGGAAGTGGTCAGCCAGGCTTCCATACAAGTCAGTGCTACTGGTGCTCAACACCAGCAGGGGCAAAAGAAAAGACTCAACAAGTTTTTCATCTGGATTTCTTTAATAAAATCGAAACCCATCGCCTAGTGAACCAACAGTTGACACTAGACAATAGTCCACTAACATGACTGGTGTCCAACCTGGAGCTGTCCAACCACAGCTCCCATCACTAAAGACCACTACCATCTCATCTCATCACTACAAGGGAGTTACCTCAGCACCTCAAGGCTGCAGTGGCAAAGGGCCCCTGAATTTAGAAAAATAGATCGCTCACCCACTCAATTCAACCCATCACCAAAATCTTAATAAAATATTAAGATTTTTCCCTGTGCCGATGACCTTGAGCGTTTGACACAGGTGTGCAGCACTTCCACATTTCACCGCTAGATGACACGACTGAATTAATTCCTAGTAGTAATCTCCATAGAAAGACGCTCGCGCTGCCGCACACACACAGTCTCATTCCCTTCGCGTAAGCACACGCCGCCAAAGGCACACATATATAGCCGAATTTCGAACGCGTCGAGCGAGCCGAGCGGTTTCTACTTTTCTAGCCGGCTCGCCAGCCCGCCCGCGTACGCGTAGATTGAATAGACTTCAATCTAATGCCTTCTTGTATAGCGTCATTACAAACAAAAAAGATAAAGGTAGATACATCTCTTCAAAACTTATCTATGCTTTGTAGAAAGAATAGCTTTCAAACAAAAATCACATGTTTAGTAAGTACGTATTTATTTACCTACCTACTTATGAAATAGTACATGTTTTTGCACAACAACAGGTTTTTATGTCAAAAAGTGAAAAAAATCATCTTATCTTTTTTCAATAAAGTGAATTTGACTTTGATTTCACATGGATGTATTTCGGGACTCAGTGGCAGAATTGGAACGTAGGAAGCGACTTCCCCATATGAAATAAAAAAATATATTTCTAATGCCAATTCCATGGAAAGTAGAAATTACGACCATTTTAATTGTTATCCGGATTTTACGTCGTTAGGGTTGTCACGCTCTCAGATAGTAATTTATAATCCGGATCTGATTTGATTTTGAAAAAAATATGTAAATACCTGGTGCCGTTATTATTGATATTAATTAAAATAGTAACATGATATACATCGCATATAACAACTTTATGTACACGGTGTGACGTGAAGAATGTATATAGGTACATAAAGTTGATCAGCGAAAAACACCTAGATAAAATTGTTGTCCCATTTTGATGTTACTAACTTGAAATTTTCTATACGATTAGTTTTTTTGCTAAAACCGATGGAGAAAATCGAAAACTTGGAGAAGCTGGTCTCCATGAGTTTCTTTTTTTTTCAACGGCTTGGGATAATGGTAACACTTAGGGGTGGTCTTTTAAAACAACATAAACTCGTTGCATAAACCCTAGATAGGACGGTGACGTAAATTAATTTTTATGGCAAATTTAATAGTGCCGATTGAAAAGTAAAATTGCTTAAATTTTCAACCAACACCTAATGCAGGTTTTGCCACCGGGCCCCGCTGGTCTAGCGGCTGGACTAATATGGTATCAACTTTATAGTCACACAGCGTTTGAATGCTAAAATAACTAGACGTGTGAAAATTCTTGAATTTTTGGTTGTTCTAATTTCGGTCTTATCAGGTGCTAAAAGATTTCCAAGTTCCACATATGGTGTAAACTTGGAATTTCCATCCTTACAGGGTGATCCCTCAAACCGATAAGAAAAATCTGACTTGGAAAATCCGGTCTCTACAGCTTTTTTGTCAAAAGCCTGAGAAAACGGTAACATTACGGGGTAGTCTTGTCGAAAAAATGTTGAATAAGACCTTGGGTTGGATGACAACGTTAACTTACTTTTTACAAAATGGCGTAAGTCAAATTTCAAGCTGGCTCCTAAAAATTTAAAAATTCTGATTTTTATCTCTGGCTCCGTTTTTCTATGAAAATTAGTATTGGAGGTTTTTGCGGTCGCTGATGACTACTCTGCGCCATGTATTGAACGCAGGTTTGATGACTTCCAGCCTCCCGAACAAGCCGGTTTCCGAAAGGGCTTTAGTACCATTAGACCACATCCACACGTTGCGGCAAATTATACAGAAGACTGAGGAGTATAATTTGCCATTATGCTTTGCGTTTGTGGACTTTGAGAAAGCCTTCGATTCGATCGCGTTATGGACAGTGCTCGAGTCTCTCCAGCGTTGCCGTATTGACTATCGGTATATCGAGGTGCTGAAATGCTTGTACAACAGTCCACTATGACCACAGAACCACTATGTCGGTCCGAGTACAGGAACAGAATTCGGAGGCAATTCCATTGAAAAAGGGCGTAAGACAGGGAGACGTTATCTCTCCAAAAATGTTCACAAACGGACTGGAAGATACCTTCAAGCTTCTGGAATGTCAGGGACGCGGCATCAATATCAATGGCGAGTACATCACTCACCTTCGATTTGCCGACGATATAGTAGTCATGGCAGAAACGATGGAAGACCTCGGCATAATGCTCGAAGACCTCAGTCGAGTTTCCCAACGGGTGGGCCTTGAAATGAACATGGACAAAACGAAGGTCATATCGAATGCTCGTTTTGTGCCCACCCCAATAACATTGGGGAACTCGACTCTCGAAGTTGTAGACGAATACGTCTACTCAGGACAAACAGTCCAACTAGGCCGGTCCAACTTTGTGAAAAAGGTCGAATCCAACTTGGCTGGGCAGCATTCGGGAAACTTAGAAAAGTCCTTTCGTCTAATATACCTCAATCGCTCAATACAAAATTATACAACCAGTGATGACTTAAGGCACTGAAACGTGGCCTCTCACTATGGGCCTCCTAAGAAAGCTCAAGGTCACGCAAATAGCTATGGAAAGGCCTATGCTTTCTCTACGGTATCGAATCAGAAATGATGAGATTCGTAGAGGAACGAAAGTCACCTTAGCCCAGCGGATTACTAAGTTGAAGTGACAGTGGGCGGGGCACATAGCAAGCAGAACTAATGACCGATGGGGCCGAAAAGTTCTCGAATGGAGACCACATATCGGCAAGCGCTGCGTAGGACGACCAGCCGACAGATGACCTCATCCAAGTGCCTGGAAGACGCTGGATGAAATCCGCTTCCAAGTCTTCCAACTGGTCTTTTTGGAAATGCATGGAGGAGGCCTATATCCAGCAGTGGACTTCTTGTGTTTCCATGACTCGAGAGGTTTCTTTACAAAAGCTGCTGAAAACTTAAAATATAGTGTAAAAATACAGAGGTTTTTATAAACATTTTAAAAGAGTGGAAATTTTGATAAATTTGAAGCTTGGATTAAGATTTTGGCTCAAAATCTTTGAATTTAAATCATCGACTTTACGCATTTTTTTATTTTATTTTACACTACGCGCATTCACTAAAGCGGTTTCAAAAGGGTGAATATGTGTCATCGCTATCGTGCCTGTGTGGCCAATAGTCCATTGAGCAAATCTGACTGGATAATTTTTTTCTATGGTATAACACAAACAAAATTATAAAAAATTTAAGAACAAAAGCAAAATAATTAATTTTTTACAGAAGAAAAAAAAAACATTTCAAAATGGATATTGACCAAAGAAATAAAACAAAAATTATGAAAATGGAAAAAGACTTCGTTGCTAAGGATGTTGGCAAAAGAGCTACAAATGGATTTGAGTGCTTATTTGGCCTGCATCCTTGTTTCAGCACAAAGACTGATAAATATAATTATTAATCAACAGTGCCTCCTCGTCTTAACTTATATTGGTATATTATAACAGATTAATCTGTTGATAATTGTATTAATAGTGTAATTCATACCATTTCTATTATTTCATTCCAATAGCACAGGAAACATACAGCATTTAAGTGATTTTTGGCGTTAAAGCTGATAGTTAAAAACTATCTATACTATAGTGCAGGGAATTCTAGTTTGATTGCGTTGTGTGGACGTTATTATTATTATAATTTTGGAACTCCCCACCGACGAATATTTTCAAGATACATTAAACTATTCATTGTGACACTTAAATAAAAATATGTAATATCGGTAAACCAGGAACGCAGATTTTTGTTTAATCTACTGTGTGATACAGTACTTCTATTTCTATTTGGTTACTTTTTGTTACACTTTTCCTTTTTGTTAAGGTTTCAGTTGTTTTTTTTTGTTACGTGTACAAAAAACTTACCTACTTTCTTTTGTTGTCATTATAATTACGGAACCCAAAAAATATTATGCGCGTTAAATTATATATTTAAATTACGTTGTACCTAAAAATGAGCACCGAATAAATCTTGAATAAAAAAAACCCGGATTTTGTGCCAACCCTAGCAAAAACAATTGAATAGGATCAACTTATACATGTCATGGAAGTGTGATTTATATTACATGTAGGGAAGGTAAAGAGCATAATTATTGCAGTGTATATAACTTATCCCAGTACAGCGGAATTTCGAGAAAATAAAAAAACTAAAAACAAGTACCTACACACGTAGTATATAAATTATAATTCCTAGAAAATTTTTAGCATTACGCCATTGATTCTTCTAAAAATACTTCCGCATGTACAATAAAATGCGTGATAAAAATATACAGCGTTTTATTTTATTTAAAACAGAAAAACATGTCAGGCAGATAGAAAAAAAATTCAGAGACGAAATCTACACAGATTCGTTTTGTATGTTTAGAAAAGGTTCTAAACATAACATTATTGACACAATTCATATAACTATGTAAAATATTTTTCTATACATATATCCGGATGGGAACGACCGAGCCGAGTTCGATAGCGCTATCTTCTTCTGTCGCTACGGAAGTGAGCGGTGCGGAAATACTAAGTACTGTAATTCGGCTTGGTTCACTCAAAGGTTATGAATCAAGTATTATTCGTAACGCCCCAATCGAAATTATTATTTACCAATACATTATTTACCGCCTATGTACCCTACAATCTAACGAGGAGGCGAAGTGCGAGCGCAAGGAGTGAAACAAAACTCAATCAAACTAAAATGAACCTTAAATGCTAGTATTTAGAGACTACAAGGCTCGAGCAACAAGTCTGGCCGCGTGCGGCCGACCTAATCGCGACAATAAATGGATTATAATACATAGGTAGTTAGGTTTAATTTTTAATGAACCTCACTTTTACCGTGATTTAGGCACAAATACTAAAACGATGTTTCGCTTAGGTTGGTAATGTTACAATAGCTCGGATGGGAAGAGGCGTCCCTTGAACGGCAGAGAGCTCTTGGTTCGAATACTAGTAAATGATCGGTTTCCTTTTTACTTTTCTTTTTTAGTTATTTACTTAAATAAAAAAATACAAGAATTGGGATTTTATATTGTATGTTTTTCTAACGATTGAAGCTCGATCACTACTACAAAAATCAGTTGCCGTGCGTTGGTCTTGCAAACACTCGAAAATGTCTCCACCGATTGGACTAATAGCTATATAATATTTTTTTTGTTTTGTTCGGACATGGGACGTGGGGCGAGGGCGCGGAAAAGACCCATCCCTTCAGGAGCCTGTTTCATAGAACTACAATTCATTGTGACTATGACAATTCGATGTACATTGCAAAGCCGATTAACCCACAGATTAACAAATAGACTCTGCTGCGCAGTGTACTTCGAATTGTCATAATAAACTACGAAATTATAGTTTTATGAAACTTGACCCAGTACATTTTGTACGAAAGTGAATTGGAAAGATGCGGCGTCTTTTTCGGTCCCTCGCCCCACGTCCTTGGCCTACAATCGGTAATTTTGTATGAGAATTGCTACTAAAAATTAGTTATTTGTATATTTTTATCATTTATATATTAATTAAGTCTCTTATTTTATGTTTGAAATAATTAAAAGACTGAATTAATTTCACTATATGGCGCTCGAGGTGAACTTTGGAAGGTTGATTTATGATTGATAAATCGCTTATGAAAAGTTACAATGAAATCAATGGTGATGCGAAGAGCGCCTGTTCACAGACAACAGGCAACGAGTAGGCTGGGCTTACCTCGTAAGGCGTAATGTGATAAATTGATGAAAACGTTTTTTCTGAATGAGTAACTATGGTTCCTGTTAGTTTTAAACATTAACATACAAGATTTTGATATTGCCCGTAAGACTGTATAAGCTTAAACGTAATCCACTGCGCATTTAAAATGGTATATAAATTCTTAGCTTTTTTTTAAGCATTCTTACGGAATATATTTACTCATAGAAGGCGTAAGGTTATGACAGTTGTCAAACATCCAATAGGGAATCAAGGAGTTAAATTATATCATATATAAATTTCAACGGTCTGCCATGTTCCTAGAGGATGTCACAAGCGATTCAAAAACGTCTGCTAGCCAGTTCCAGCACACTGTAGCCCCAACAACCCCACAGGCAGTACCTTCTATAGTTACCTCCAACCGCTTTGATGGACTTACCATCGACTCGGAAGATCTCCATATCAGTTCACAAGAATGCAAAATATTAAAAACATAAAAAACCGCCACCAATAATCCTCTATGGAATTGATGTCAAAAACCGTGTTCATACAATGCTTGCTTGGTTACTGAAAATTCAGGCTTGTAGTTTTATCTACAACGAAGCCGAAGGATGGTACGGCCGTGCCGCTTTTTGGCTCGACTTAGCTGGGGACTGCCGCGCCCAATGTGATGCTGATGGCAGATAATCAAAACGAGGAAAAAAAACATTTGGAAATCTTCCTCGTACTTTTTCAACTTAATGATCAAGCCTTTACTTTCTTGCTATAGGTCATTTGGTATTTTGCGAGGCAGTGAACCTGTTTGTTGTCAATTATAATGATAACTTCCTCTCTTAAAATAAATCAATCAATCAATAAATACCATTGCTTTGCCAGTGAGGACAATCTACTCACAATAAAACAGTTGAGCGACTTGTACTCATTGTCATCAATCTTCTGCTTTATGGTGGAGAAATCCATGGGGCGGCGGATAATGTTGGAGTAGTTTGGAGCAAAGTTGTCGTTGACTGGCCACGCAAAGAACTGGTGTGGGTCACGCTTCTCCAGGTTGCGGAGCAGTTGCTCTAACAGTCGGGAGAGTGGTCTACGCTTCTGACTAGCCTGTGAATGAAACATGTTTTATTGTGAGGAAATCCACACATTAGTTGACTTTGTCCATCCTGTAGAATATAGTTTCAGAAATGTATTTTAACATAAAGAATTTATGTCCTATTCGTTGAGTGTATAATGTCACCAATGTCAGTATCAGTTGGTCGGGCAACAATATTTAAGATATTTTAGCATTTATTTAATGGGTTTCACTTACAAATAGAAAAAAACCGGCCAAGTGCGAGTCGGACTAGCGCACGAAGGGTTCTGTACCATTATCTATACAACATTAGACACAAAGATCGAGAAAAAAACGGCAAAGAGTCCCATTTGTTGTATGGGAGCCCTCCTTAAATATTTCTTTATAACCCTTCGGGTACGGAACCCTAAAATGTAATTTAGAGCATTTTGTGTCACAAGAAAAGAATGGAAACTTTGATCATTTGAATTGTCTAGTAATTCTTAGAGTTCTCATCTAATCTTAGTAGAATATTGCTCTGCCAAGCTAAGATGGTAGGGTAGACTCTGCTTTGGCTATTCTTGCAGTCCTGGGTCTCATTATAGCTTACGACACTTTAGCATTATTACCATCCTGCTCAAATAAAAATCAAATTTGCACTTGCATTGATCTCTGCTTACTCTATCTGATCCCTCCTGGCTACAGGTGTAAGAAACTTCCCAGAATTCTTTAGTCAGTTGAGCTGACTTACTAATATATTTTTTTTACAAAATAGCAGCTTTAAGCTAATGCAAGTATATCACATGCACTTATAAGATAAAATTATTAGTAGTTGGGTTCCTTTGACCTCTAATATTCATTATAAGGTACTTGGGTAAGGCATATCCAGCCTTGAAGCCTACCATACCAAACCCCAGTGCATATGATGCAGTAACCCAATGTCTTGGAGTGTGCCTAGACAGTTCTGGGGTGTGCATGGCTCTACATGTGCCAGAATGTGCACGGAACCTATATAACTCGGGGATGTCTGTCGTTGGTAGCTGGTGCTGTACCTTAAGTACACACGTGCGGGGCTCTCGCGGCGAGTTGAGCCCTGGACTGGACAGCCGCGTCAACAGTTTCTTGCGAGGAGTATCGTCCTCAGACTCATCTTCGTCATCGTCCGACATCTTGATCTGAGACACACATTATGAATTAAATTTACGTTAAAATACATAAAATTGCATTTTTTATCGTAACAGAAAGGCCTAAGCCAAGTTCTTGTTGGATTTTTTCAGGTTATGATGCTTAACGTTACCATGTCAACTTCACGACGCCGTCTCTTCTTTTTCTTGGGTTTTTCTTCGGCTTCCTTTTGCTCATCATTGGGAGAGTGATCCAAGTCACTTATTTCTAAAATATCTTCCTCTGAAACATACATTATTGATGTGAAATGTGAGAAATCGCAACTGTGAATGAACGAGAGTTTTTGTACTTACTGCAGCTTAATTTCTCTATGTCATCCATTGCGATTAGTGCTACGATAATAAAACAGTATTCATAGATTAAAATTATACGATAGTAATCACTAAAATCCGTACAAAACTATGAAATAAACAAAGCAAATAGACGCTTGACAAGACAGCAGTGTTGCCACTTTTTTTTTTTTTTTTTTGGGTTATGGCTTTGCACGATTTGTGCCTACGCCAGTGTCAAGTTATCGGGGACTATTGGGATTAAAGGTAGGGAAACGGAACAGATTTTACAAAAGGAATAATGAAACGGAATTTGGAAAAAGGAACTTTAAAATCAGGTAATAATAACATTAGGAATAAAATATAATTGAACAAAAATTAAGATATGTACAATAAAATCAAACTAAATTTTAATATCATTTTTACTTAAATACTTAGCAATACATTTATAAATATTTACATCAAAATTATATAACAGGCAGGAGGCAGACGAAGGAAAAGAGACACCAAGGGAAGACAGGGAAGCAAAAAAGGAGGAGTGATCAAAATCAGGACAGGAAAACAGCAAATGATCTATGTCTCCCACCTCAGCTCCACAAGCACAGGCCGGACTCTGCACAATGCCAAGCTTAGCAAGGTGGGCCGGAGTTGAAGTATGGCCCAGACGCATGCGGATCATAATTGAAGTAACCTTCTTACTGAACTTGGCATCGGAGCGACAAAACCAGGGCTTTGACGAAATAACAGGTTGTATTGTGTGGTAATGCCTGCCTTTTGCGAAATCTTCTGCCCAGACTTTATCCCAGGACTCCCGGAGATAAACCCTGGGAAGAGCGGTGAGATCGGTAGAGTAGTTTTGAAACGGAAACAGATCCCCACACTCCACAGCCTCATTGGCAAGTTTATCTGCTTTTTCATTCCCAACTATACCGGAATGGGAAGGGACCCATCCAAAATTAACAGTAAAACCTCTCTCAGAGCATTGTAGTAATAATTTACGAATATAAAAGATTATTGGCTGATTTTGACGGAAAAATGGAAATTTTACTAGGGCCTGGAGAGAGCTTAAGGAATCTGACAAAACCAGAGTATTTCGAAGACCCATCAATAGTATATATTCCACTGCCTTCAAGAGCCCAAAACATTCACCAGTGAATACCGAAGATTCAGGGGGGAGTTTAATTTTTTGAACAATAGCATACTGAGCATGAAACACACCTACACCTACACAACTATTTAAGTGTTTTGAAGCGTCCGTAAAGATGGTGTGATACCCCTGGAATTGGTCATATAAAAGGTTATTGAACTCACTATTTTGACATAAGCCATGTTTCGCAACACCTAAATTAATACTGACGTTTGGAACTTGAACAAGAGAATTATATGGACAATGAAAAATAGGAAGTAAGTTGGAACTATGGCATGGAGCCTCAATAGCTTTAAATTTCAGGAAACTTTTTACTAGACAAGGAATACCTCTGTGAGACCAATACTTGGATGCTACAGCCAACTCTGAAAGACGCTGTAATTTGCCATGCAAAGGGTGATCAGAGAGCTGAAGACATCGACCCAAGAATCTATCAGAAAGATATTGACGTCTTAACCTTAGAGGTGGCTCTCCACACTCAACTTGTAGACAATTAATAGGACTCGATTTCATAGCTCCTAAGATGATTCTCAAAGCTTTGGACTGCACTGCATCCAATTTCTTGAAACCAGCAGCGCTACCAGGCTCCAACAAAAAGGTTCCATAATCAAGAACACTCCTGATTAAAGCATTGTAGAGCAACCTCAATGAAAAAGGATGAGCACCCCACCAAACCCCTGAGAGGCATCTGATAATATTTATCAAGCGGTCACACTTGGCAGCAATGTATTCACAGTGTGGGAGTCCTGTAAAATGACTGTCTAAAATAACACCTAAGAATTTTACTTGTGTTTTTACAGGGATAGGAGTGGAATTATACTGAACACAAACATCTGGTCTCTTTCTCATTCTTGAAAACAAGACCACAGCACTTTTGTTGACAGAAAGGTCAAGACCATTAGTGTAAAGCCAGTCCTGAAGTAATGAGAGGGAGGCAGTTAAAGAAGAAGACATTGAGTCTATTGAGTGACCTATAGTATAAATAACAATATCGTCTGCATATTGCAAGACCTCTACTACAGAATTACCAAGAGCAGAGTCTAAATCGTGAGTATAGATATTGTACAATAAAGGAGAGAGAACCGAGCCTTGCGGTAAACCTCTCCAAACTAATCTAGATATTTTGTTATCATCTATATACAGATTAATGTACCTTTCTGAAAGAATATTTACAATAAAATTTATAAGCAGGTTGGGAACTTTTAATAAATGAAGCTTTTGTTCCAGAACAGACACAAGAACACTGTCATAGGCAGCACGGATATCAAGGAAAGCTGCAAGAACTGAATTATTATTTGAGAAAGCTATACGAATGTCAGTGGTGAAAACACTTAGGCTGTCAATAGTACCCCTGCCCTTTCTAAACCCGTACTGGGAAGGAGATAAAAGATTATTGCTCTCAATGAACCACTCAAGACGAATTTTGACAAGGTATTCAGCAATTTTAACTAGAACAGACGATAGGGCAATGGGTCTGTAAGAAGAAGGGTCAGCAGAAGGCTTATTGGATTTTAAAATTGGAATGATGGTTTGGGATTTCCAGGATAGAGGAATAACACCTGAAGCTACAATGGAGTTAATTAATTCTAGGTAAGTTACAAGAGTAGAATCACTAAGATTAACGATGAAAGAGTAAGGAATACCATCTTCTCCTGGGGCAGAATCCCTAACATGAGAGAGGATCCCTTTTAATTCGTCTAAGGTGAAAGGCGAGTTTAAATCAGACCGACTATTCAAAATATGGCAAACGGGGGAAATAGAAGTTTGGTCTGGAACAGAGGGAGGGGCTAGGTGGTCCATAAACTCATCAGCTAGGGAAAGGGACATTTTGGGAGTGTCAGCATTATTGAAGGCTGATCTAAACCGTTTTATGTTTTTCCAAACAACAGATGGGAGAGTATTAGGTGAAATGGAACAACAAAATTTTTGCCAACCTTCATATTTTTTCTGTTTCAAAAGTTTTTTTGTTATCCGAGATATTTCTAAATAACTGTCAAAATTGTCTGGAGTCATTTCATCACTATAAATTTTTTCAGCTTCCTTTCTCTTTTTTACAGCCTCTGAGCACTCTGCATCCCACCAAGGAGGAGAAGGGATTTTCCCAGAAGCACCATTTTTAATAGGAAATGTCTGATCTGCAGCCTCGATTAAAACCCTAGCAAACATTTCAGCATCTGAGGCACATTGAAATTCATAATCTCTGACTTTTTGCTCAACGCATTCCCTAAAAGCACTCCAATCTGCATTGCATAATCTATGCCTAATACGGGGCTTGAATGTTGGAACAGAAGGTTTACTATTTGGGAACGAAGTAATTAAAGGAAAATGATCACTGCCATATGATGAGGAAAGAGGGTACCAATTTAAAGTTAAAGCAAGATCAGGAGTGCAAAAAGTCAAATCAGGTGCACTAAGTCCTTCATCAGGTTTCGTATGACGGGTTGGTAAGCAAGTATTTAAAATACAAAGATTGTGGGATTGGATGATGTCAAGCAGTTGTTCCCCATAGCAAGTAGTAACAGAACTACCCCATGCCTGGTGTTGACAGTTAAAGTCTCCCATAATCAAAAAGGGTTTTGGGAGAATATGAATTATATTACTAATTTCAGTTAAAATATTTACAAATGGACGAGCAAAATATACAGAAACTATACAAATATTATTTACAATAGCAGCAGCAACAGAAATATCGTTGCTGTGAGAAGGGAGTGGAAACTCCGAAAATGAGAAAGACTTATTGATGAGTATAGCCACTCCACCATACCCATCATCTCGGTCTTCTCTGAGACAAGAGAAACCAGGTATTTTAAAGGAAATACCTGGCTTCAACCAAGTCTCTGAAAGAGTAAATATAGAAGGTTTGTACTTATTAAGTAGATGTATCAGGTCAGACTTTTTACTAATTATGCTTCGGCAATTCCACTGAAGGATCTTGCCTAGATTGGCCATTGTTAGCTAAGGAATTTACGATTTGGATAATAGAGGCAGCGTTGGACGGTAATGAGTTATTGCTATTAGATAAAGATGTTGAGATCACTCTAATTAAAGTTGAGATCAATTCTAAGATGTTTGTATTCTCCCCTGTGTCCCTAACTTTGTCTTGAAGGGCACAGCCATTTGGAGGAGATGGGGGATCATAGTCACAAGTGAGTGATCTATGCGCAACACGATCGTATCCTTTAACAAAGGATTTTGGGGCTGAAGGTTTGCGAAAAACTGTTTTTTTATGTGAATTTGAGGTGGTTTTTTGTGGAGGGTGTATCAATGATGGAATGGGATGAGAAGAGAGATTAGACATTGGGGCAGAGGATAATACATCACTGTAGGACTTATTGACTGGAGGATGTAACTTAATAGCCTCAGAGTATGAGACACAATTTTGTGCCATGTATAATTTTACCCGGGTTTGACGTTCATATTCTGGACAAGTCTTGCTTGTGGCGAAATGATTGCCATTACAAGATATACACACGGCATCATCATTCTCAAGGTGACAAGAGTCGCCTGAATGATCCTGGCCACATTTATAACACCTCGGTGTAGAATTACACTTTATCTTAGTATGTCCAAAGCGGCAGCAATTGAAACATTGAACTGTAGGGTATGCATAGAGCTCAACAGGAAGTGCATTGTAGCAGAGAAAAATTCTTTTGGGCAAAACCTGACCATCAAAAGTTAATACTACAGTCTGTGAGGGTTTCCATGTAGGGATGGGGCCATGTATTTTATAGTTAAATCGTCTAATTTTGAGGACCTTACCACATCCAATTGGTACAGAGATATTATCAAGTACCTCTTCAGGGGTCCACTCTGATGGGACTCCTCTAACGACTCCCATCCTCGTGATATTAAAAGACGGGATGAAGGCTTTAAAGTTATTCTTGGTCAAGTCCGGATCCAACAGAAAGGAATTAGCATCATTGAAGTCCGAAAACGAAATACTCAATTTGCTTCTGCTTAGTCGTTTGACACTGCCGTTAATAATATTTTTAAACCCACGTCTTTTGAGGTAATGGCCAAATGATACAGGATGGAGTGTGGGAGAAGCTGAAGTTTCGGTTGGATTTTTTTGAATGTGGATAACGTATGGGGAGGCATCAGTTGATTCGTACCGAGTCCTGCCGACTTGCGGGGACTGATGGGGCGGACTCGCGGGTAACGGGGAACGCGACACAGAAGAACCAGCGTCCACTTGGGACGAAGTTTCTTGTGTGCCAGGCATTTCACTAAGAATAGGTTTTTTGTTGTCGTCGCTGTCGCATCCACATAAATTAACATCATCTGAATTGTGTTTAGAATGCTTCCTCCTTTTGTTGCAATGTCTGCAGACTTTACGCTGAGCTCTTGTCCTTTTCCTTTTGTCGGATTTAATGGAACCATCGGTTTCCATTCCAGTGGAGTCATTAGCAATACTACTTACTAGTGGAATCGTTATGTTAACACCGACCGGGGGGACTGTGCCCCCCGGGTCGGGCGGCTCCTCCATAGGACCAGAAGAATAAGATAATATAACTTACCAGATATGCGGAAATATATACAAAACAGATAAAACAAACTCTAAACTACAATATATTACAAAAATAAAAGGAAACTGATCTTAAAACCCTATACTAAATAAATTTTAAAATTCTGGACCAAAAAATACGACCTCCAAGTTGAACGTTTCCCGCGCTTTTTCGTGTTGCCACTTGTCTGATGCTAGCCGGCCAATGCAGTGTTGCCAGCAGGGTCTTGTCAAAAGGTAACTTTTAAAAGAGACAAAAAAGTAACCTTTTTTGGTGAAAAAGTATGCTTGAAATAACTTTCAGAAAAATTCCGAAAGTTCTTTAGTGTTTTCTGATATAAGTTTTATTTTACACTATTTCTATAATTCCTTACCGTAAACCGGGGTGGATAGATACGATTCGAGGAGTTGCAAATCTTTTTAAATCAATGACAGCATAACATGACTATTGTTACGTTTTATGAGTCCGACCGTTTATTTTACTATTTCATATTTATTTTACCTGTTTTTTCAAGGTAAACTAAGAAATTTAACATAAAATTGATGATTTCTATTCACCCCTCGGTGTGGGTGAATAGAAACGCTATATGGATGGGGTGAATAGAAAAATTTGCTAGGGTTGTCACAAAAATATAATTAGGTAGGTAGGTACATCATAGCCATAGGCTAGTTTACCGTCACAATAAATGCATTATATACGAGTTTCTGGCTGCATTTGGGGAAAAGGAGCGGCGTTATTTAAATGTTTTAACGCGTAATATGTGGAATAAACCACCATTACGACGCGGTTCCAGTAAAAATATAACTGTAAAAATATTGATAGAGAAGGCATTTATTATAATTTTCTTCAAACATTACCTATTTAAGTTATTATAATCAATTACTTAAAAAATGTTTTTCACTTTCTTATCATATTTTTTGTAACATCTGCTTCCTGGTTCTGGTTTATATGTGCGCGGCATTTCGCACCTGCAAAACGATAAAAATATTACAGATTACTAAATAATCAATCTCGTCCACTGCTACCTACTTATTTTAGTATCATCATTTATGGGTATTTTACTAAAAATATGTTTGGCAAAAGACAGATCACCATGAATAAAAAATTAAGTTGCAGTAATGTAAAACAATTGGTAAGTAGGTACCTTTCTAAAGTGTAATAAAAATTTGACGACCCTAACAGCGTCGTTCCTAATAACCCCCTTCGTGTTGCTATTCAAGCCTTCAGGTATCGAATCACCCCGTACGTCGTAGCTATTCACCCCATACGTCGTATCCATTCCCCCGTTTAGCGTATCTATTAACCTCGTATCAATCGTCAAAATACCTATCTAGGTTCACGTTTTTATGAATTTTACCAAATATAATAAGATAGTACTTACCACAATATCAAAAAAATGCTTGCCCTTGACTAGTTCTTAAGATTTAATAAAACCAAATTAGTTTATAAAATTTCACTATTCCCCAATGTTTTGTATGAAGTTTTGGCAGCCAAAATTTTAAGTGAAATGCACAGTCAACTTTGTCACGTTATTTTTCTTTTATACGGCACACCATAGACAATCAGGTGTGGCTACTTCAGAAAATAGATTAATGAAGTGTAAAAACAATAAACTACTTTTTTATTTTTACCTGTAGTAACTTGGATAAACTCACTTTGCGATCTTTTTTGGATTTGTTTCTAATCATCCCGTGAATTCTATTAACCCCGGTTTACGGTACTTCCATTTCTATACACATGAAAATAAGGACATAAAATTTTACTTAGGTACGTACGAATTTGTGCGAGAGAGAAAGACGTATCTTTGTGAGTTGCGTGCTTAGTTGACAGTTTTGCAAAATAAAAGAGCGTTGCGTTTCGTTTTACATTACATATGTCTAAAATAATAAACAAAAACCGCCAAGTGCGTGTCGGACCGGACCACACCTAGCGGCGCGCCAAGTCGACGCATCGGGAGACCAGAAGGTCGCCAGAAGCTACCTCCATAGTACCTCAGTCACAGGATAAGCCTGGTCATCCAAAGAGGCAACGTCGGTCGCCAGCATTCTGGGTTCATTGCCGCAGGACAGTGACCTGTTACCCGCTAGACCAACGGATCAATGTTAAATCTATCCTATCCTGTCTATAACTCGATTTTTTCAAAAAACCCTGGTTAACTGTATAACTGCTTGACCGCACGACACGCTCTAGATGCGCCATCTACTAGGTACCGAGTTTAGAAAAACAAACTTGTAATGTGTTGCGTGTTGCATTTAATTTTAGGACAGGCGTTTTGTTCACAGAGTGTCTGCGAGCGACCGGCATCGCACGAGAAATCCTCAAGGCTGGGAAGAATTTAAAGGTATTTTACTTTGATGCACAACTTTTAGTATGTAGCATCTAAGAGAAGTAAAATATATCAATGCCATTAAAAACATAACTTGTAAAAAAACCAAGTCTCGCAAGCTTGCAACTCAGTTCTTCTACCGTAAAAAATTGTGAGATCCACGTACCTAATACCTAGTCGGTTAATTTATTCAATAAATGGGTTGATGGCATCTCATTTCTATTTGTAGATAGGTACCTAGTCCTACTTTTTTCATTGACCATTTTACAAGTTAGTACCTATACACCTATTATTTCATTATATTATACATAATTATACAGGTACACTGATTAATTTACTGCATAATGTAACTTTGTAAATTTTTATTTATATGGGATTACAAACTTATTTATAAACTGGACCGAAATTGCAAAATATTTTAGTTTTTTCTTGATTTATACCCTAAACACTAATGAGGCCTTTTCAAAGCGTCATTAAAAAAAATACAGTACCGCAAGTTACCGATAGATGGTGCTGACGTAACATAATATGTCAAAATTGACATGACATCACTGTACCTTCTCTGTGGTCTCTGTCACATTGCTTGCTTGTTTCGTTGACGAGAGGAGACATGTTTAGATTATCACAGAGTATTAACGATGTAGTACAACATTTAAAACGCATGATGAAATTTGTTCTCCTTGCAGCGCCATCTATTTTTTTAATGAAACTCAACTGACAGCTGTCATTGAAAAGCCCTCATTGTATTCTAAATTTGAAGCTTCTATCTCTGCTAGAAGAAGTGCCTTAGAGTTTTGATAATCGGTCGGTCAGTGAGTGACAAAATTAAGAATCTTTGACTAATTATAATTCTTAAACTATTTCAAATACAATGAAATTTGAAATATACCGTGTTTATACATTGCCTCCTTGGTTACTGATTCAGACTTCTAGTTTTATCTCCAATGGAGTTATAGAGGGTAGAAAATGGCCTGAACTGCTTCGAGAAAAGCATGGTACGGCCGTGCCGCTTTTTGCTCTACTTGGCGGGGGCACAGCCGTTCCCCCAGATATAGTCTTAGATTAAATTATTATTTTACTTTGATTTTACGAAGTGAAAACCTCTTTAGGAGCTTTAGGTGCACTTTTCTAAGACATAGAACTGTCACGCACGAGCCGATAACGCTGTGTCGGGTATGCTCGGCTCTAGTCGGTCAGTGACGCTGAAATTTTCCCTTCTATCTGTCGTGTGTCCAGGGCCAGATTTAGGGAAGAGCAGCCCGGGCTGCAGCCCCGGGGCCTTCACGTGGGAGGAGCCTCCACAAAGAAAATTATAAGATTTACGGGCTTATTTATAAAAAACACGTTTCCTTCAAACGCCGATTGAAATAGGTAGTCTGTGGTAGAGAAAAAAGAGTCTTTTACAAGGAAAACTCGTAAACACAGATTAAATAAACTGCCTCTTACGAGTGCTTTAGAGGAATCGTGTTTTTATAAATAAGGCCGGTAATGTTCGCCATTTGCGGCATTAGCTAAATGTCGCAATTGGCGAAGCTAATTTGTTCAAAAAGTAACGGTCTTATTTATATAAAATCGACACTTATAAACACTTCAAAAACGCCCATTAAAATAGTCTGTAATAGAGCTTTTACAAGAAAAACATATAGCCACAGATTAAATCGATTAAACAGAGTTTTAGATAGGTTTTAGAGAAATCGTGTTTTTATAAATAAGGCTGTAATTATGGGGCTCCACTCCCTTGTTGCCCCAGGCCAAACACACCTCTGAATTCGGTCCTGCTTGTGTCTGTGTAATGTCTGCGGTAGGCCTTGGTCATTGGTAGGTACTTAGAATTGTCAGCATCCATTTCGAAGAAAACTCTTAGGTTCCCGTACTACTTAGGTGTACGTAATAAGTAAAAAGAAAAAAATGAATCGGTCACTCATTAGTTATGTCTTAGAAACAAAAATGTAAAGATTGATTAGACAATCGATCAGATCAATGCAGAGTTAGTCACACATGTAATGCTGGTAACTGTGCTCCTCACTTATCCCATTCATCCTCTACCTGTCCCACGGATAGCTGATAATAACTTGAGAAAGTTCATACGTGCGTCGCGTACCTATGCGAACGCTAATCGCTCCGCTCAACACAGCGGCCCCGCCTCCATCCAGCCGCATGAGTCGGCTGCCGTGGAAGCCCATTCTATTTAGCAATTGGAGCAATCGAATTTGCATGTTGCGATCTCGCATTTTGTTCTCTGATACCTAGGTACAGATGCCGGCAAACATCTTGAACAATGAGTAATAAACGATCTTTCGGACTCTTTTTCGGATTGAAATTGGTGCAGGGCGGGAGAGGATCGTTTGGGCCACGCGTTTGCTTAATAAGTATGTTTTTTCCTCTTTGTCCTGATGTTTGCCGGCCTCTGCACCGGCTACACGCGCGATGCTGTGTAAAGATAATGTTTTACCTACATTGTGAATGAGGAGATAAGGCGGTACTGGTGGGAATAACGTGCGTTTGCTCGATTTATTAAGCTTAGCTGTAGCGTTTTGGAGATTAATCTGGTTACCTGCCTGAAGGTAGCCGGTTGGAAAGTCGAGACTACGCGGTTGGCTACTCGGCTTCAAGACAGATTTCATTGGTTTATTAACTTATTAAACCCGCTATTATTACGTATAGTACAGGGTATGAGAGATTTAACGTGGCGAAACCTGAAGTACCTACCAGCGTTTAACAAGTCAAACACGCGTATCCCCTAAATTCATTTTGACACATATTACATCACACACACAATGCAGCTAACATCAAGCACTATCGCTGGAGAGAAAACCCAAACAAAGTGTGTTTGTATTTCAAATTAACGTGCTTAGACGGGAAAGTGTTGCGTCACACACATGTCACTGTGTTTTGTAAAAGGTCTGTTCATGTTCAATACTAGAGCTACTTATACCGTAGGTAACGAGGTTCCGAGGTTCCCAGAGGTACCTAGACTGACAGAAGGTACCAGTCCTATTTATAAAAAAATTACTTCTTAAAACACTCCTCAGATGCAGTTTAAATAGTCTGCGGTAAAGGAAAAATGTTTACCAGACTATTTAAACATGCATGTGAGGAGTGTTGTAGAGGAATCGTGTTTTTATAACATCGTAGGACTGTACAATTTACAATAATGTATAACTTTGAACTTTGGCGCAAAGTTAATCAGCGTCCAACTTTTACCATAATATCAACGTACGAATACCTACTTTTCTGTAAGAGGACGTGGCTAGTCTAGGCACTAACCAAGTCCTCTTACGGAAAAGTTTGCAATAAAATTGTAACGGTTCTTAGCAACAGGTCACACATTTATTGAAGCGCGTCACTGATAAGCTCAATATTTCTTCCGTGGCCACCTCAACTACCAATGAAAACCCCAGGATGTTGGACTACCTACCTACATACTTTGGTCTTAGGCGTTGTTACGCCCATCATTTTTCAGAGACCAGGGTTCTTCTGGAAAATAACCCTAGATACATCTATACCTGAGAGCCTGACGAACACTGACTATCACGCTTGGGCACACACACAGCTAATGCACAAAACCGCGGCACCAGCAAGTGGTAGCAGCGTTACGGTAGAGTTCATCTTGAGGTAGGTAGAGGCACTGTAGTGCAATGTGAGCTGTGTAAGTACTGGGAAGTAAGTAGGTAGGTAATGATGGGTTGGGATCTTTAACTGTGTTAGCGACCAACAGGTCGCACCATGACGTTATTGTGTGAGGTTTTCAATCAGATAATATACTTCGGAAATGCGCAATTTCAGAAAGGGGGCGGTTTAAACGTGCTGTAAAATAGAGAAATCAACGCAACTTATGATCATAAATGGTTATAGTGCATTAAGTTACTTTTTATGTGCATTTTTATTATAAGGGGTTCCTTTTATTTCAGGAATACGAAAGTTTTACAGTGGAAAGTAGCTTTATTTATATGTAAATCCACGTCACCCATGGTAAGCTGGAATAAAATACTTTTTAGTGCTAAGCTCGCCTTTGGGCAGATTTATTTCTTGTGCAATAAAGAATTTTCAAATAAATTATTAGTAAAAGTAAAAAATGGTTTATTGCTCATAACTTAAAAGTAGGTAGGTACATTTTCCAGCGGCACCCGCACTAGGATTAGTGTTAGATTAATTATTTTTAAAGTGCCACAAGGGACCCACCCTTTCTGAAACACTTTCAATAATACACTTACACTTTGTGATTCACAACAACTTTAGATCTTTTAAATAAAATATAAAAAAAAGGCTTTATTGCCACTCAGAGACACGTACAAAAGTTTTAAAAACTAAAAACATGAATGTACACATTTTATTATAACTGATAGTAAAAAGTTAAATTTTAAATTAAAACTAAGGATCCCCTCCACGGGTGGAGGCCTCCTCGAGATAAGCCCAGCGGTCCCTATCACCGGCTGCGCTCTCCCATGCTCTACCTGCGACAACCACTATGCTGTCTGTTAAACGTAATCTGTTTATAATGTCTGATCTATTTAGGTTTACAAGCACTACCCCTATTAAAATCTCCACAAAACCAAGGTTACCTGGAACTTTTAGCATTAAGTTCGCCTTTGTACGTTTATTTTTTTAAGTGCAACAAATAATAAAATTCATTCCAGTTGGGGAACATGGATCTCCTTGTCTCACGCCTCTTTTGATTTCAAAGTCCGGGCCAACTCTATCTAATCTAATCTTTGCCGTAATATGTTACCACAGATATTAATGAATATTCTATCATATTTTTTATCAACACCAATGCTTTTTAGGGCTTTCCACAACTTTTCGTGATTGATAGTGTCAAAGGCTTTTCAGTAATCAATAAATGCTGTAAAAAAGTTACTACCTCATTATTATATACTTTATATTTACTCATTATACATACTCGTCATAATTTTCAATAATCTGGTTGACTGTGTGGATGAGGTCAGTGGTGGAGAATTTCTTTCTGAAGCCTGCATGTTCATTCGTCTGTTGTTCATATATTTTTTTACTTTATATTACTTTAGATAGAACGGATACTAATGATACACGAACCTAAGTTCATGCCAATTCTAACATTATGATTATGGCTATAGTTTACGTTACTTATTCATACTTAGCAACAAACAATGTTATCTTACTAGCTAATTAGAAATCCTTGAGACACGAAAAAAGCAAAATAAAGCTTCTATAACAAAAGGTGATCGCACACAAATCCTTTTCGCCTGATAAATAGTGCAGTCTGCAGATGTTGTATCTTTAATGGACATTTACATACCTACTACCATAGTTTTGCAGCTTTTTACAGCTGTAGGTACACCAAAGATAACCCTTTGCAGACATTTCTAAATCACAGAGGCACTTCCTACACCGCTATAGCTCCTCTCATTCCATTTCCTCGCCACGCCACGTTACAATAGTTTTATCGCAATGTTGCTTGTTTCACCGCCTAGCGAGTAGCGAACAGCGCTATTTGCCAAGTTGTTAGCGGATTGGTAAGTTTTTAACCTAAGTTATTATGAGTGAATTTAGAATACAGTCTTGAAAGAAACTCAACAATAAACGTAAACTTGTAAGACAGAGAAACTACTTACTTCTCCGGGATAAAAGGGTGAGTTTATGTTATGTTTAGAAATTACTTTTATCTCATCATCATCATCATCATTCAGCCACAAGAAGTCCACTGCTGGACATAGGCCTCCTCCATGGATTTCAAAAAAGAACGGTTGGAAGCGGCCTGCATCCAGCGCCTTCCTGCCACTTGGATGAGGTCATCTGTCCATCTTGTGGCTGATCGTCCTACGCTGCGCTTGCCGATATGTGGTCTCCATTCGAGAACTTTTCGGCCGAGAACTTTACTTTTACCTAGGTAAGTAAATACCTACTTATTTCTAGTTCGTTTGTTCCCGTTATTTTCATATTATGTCACCTTATCTGTATATTTGTGATGTGTCTTGTTGTTATAATAAATGTCTGTTCTTTCTTTCTTAGAGTCAATAAACAATAAATTATGGTTTGGGAAGTTAAAATGGAAGTTTGCTTGGTTCACGTAACGCAGGTTTGTTTGTAGCCGACGGTTTGTTGGTATGAATGCTGAGATCACTGTCATCATTCTTTAATACATCCTGACGTCCCTCGGCAAGGAGTAAACTTTACGTGATAGAGTATATCTTTCCACCTATCTATATTTATGTTGAAACCACGTGGTTGTTAAAATTGATTTTACTGAGGGCATTCATGACACGAGGGCATTCAGAAATAATTTTATTTGTAAAAATACTTTCGAAGACAATTAAAAGTGAAAAAATCAAAGCGAATTGCCACTAAAATTATGAACTTACGCCAAGTTTCATTGTAAACAAAAAGTAAGTCTAAAAATCAAAACGCGTCTAAAATGTCCGTAATTTTATTTTCTAGCGCTGCTTGTAATCACAGACAATGGTCTGACCTCCCAAACGCTACACAGTCTCCTATGAAAAAACCTGCTTAAAGTCTGGCGACTGATGGAAGCAATTGAAATAATAGTTGAAATGTACGAGCGATGATTTTCGGTTACACACAGCGACTAGTTGCTGCGAGTGCACTCGCCGTGATTACTAGTCGCAGTGACAATTCGCTACCTACCTGTCACACACAGCGAGTTCTACACGAGAATTTCGACTGTCAGTACGCATTCGCAGCGAGTAAAATTGATCATGCTCAATTCTAGTCGCGGCGATTTCAACTTGCGGCGAGTGAATCTGTTCGTAGCGATTAGCCTGTCACACACAGCGAATACTCGCGGCGAGTAGGCACTCGCAGCGATTAATCGCTGTGTGTGACCGAAGCATTACCGAATGCCAGCCGTAACAGCAGCCTCAATCCTCGTCTAGCGCTCACCCAGCCCCGCCGGTGGGAGCCACGATAACTAATAACGCTATCGGTCGGTTTCAACACCGCAGCTATACGAGGGGGCAACAATTAATTTTATTGCCGCGATCGCCCGCCGCGATACCGCCGCTGTGTCCGCGGCTTGGGGCGGCTTCACACTGGCTGGGCTTCCGAGAGGCACAGGTGCTGATACGAGTCACTTGGGGGTAGATCACCGAGCTTTACCGCGGTAATTGGTGAAGGACGCGATTACGGAAAGAAAAATTGTTACAATATGAAAAAATCTCGATGACGACGTCAGGGTGATTCAGGAACTACTGGCGATGTATACTACGTGAGCCAGAAAAACTGTTTCTCCAAAATCATAGTTGCAGAACAGGAGCTGAAACCTTAGTTATGAGAAAACTGATGCAAGGAGGCTTTCTTGCAATTAGAAGGATTTTTTTATCGGCGAAATGAAAAATCATGGTGATGGTGTGTTGAGTAGATAGATTTTTCAGTAATTTTGCTGCAAACTTTCAAATGTTGCAAATGTTATTCTGGATTCACTTACCTACTCGAGATTTTGTTGACAGAGTTCAGGATTCGTTTCGACTATCCATTATTGGCTCTGTCGATTAGAGCGATTTCTGATCGAAGACTTCCAATAAAGTTACAAATAAGTAAATCCAAAACAACATTAGAATGTTTGACGCTTCCGAAAGTTTTAGTTCGGCAGGTACTTCAAAAGCCAAAGGGCCACGCGGCGGGCAGTGTAGAGAGCAGCTTAAAGCGGAATGCAGCGCGGCGGTTCTCGCAGCATCCGTGTGATCAGCTAATTAAATTTGTGCCGACTCCCGCGCAGCAATGCGCGATCTCGCGAATAAATCTGGGGCTTTCGTTGTTCCAAGACAGCCGGTTAGGGCGCCTCTAACAAATGTTCTATCGGTATAACTCGTGTCCGTGTGCCTTTCAATTGCTATTTCCTTTATTATCTACACGAAATGGAAGCTCGAACGCGGTATCATTTTACTGTGGCTAGCTGGCAACTATACTGGGTATATGAAGCATTTAGCTGTGTGTAAAGTAGTTAGTTTTAAAAACAGATAACAGTCACGGAAATTTACGTTGTAACGCGGTATACATACGTATATAAGCAGCCTAAATACGCCCCACTCTAGGGCACAGGCCTTCTCTCAGGGAGAGAGTATGGGCTTAATCATTACGCGTATCCACTGCGGATTGGCGATTTCAAGTGCTGAGGTATGTAAATATCTCAGACACTCAGGTTTCCTCACGATGTTTTTCTTCACCGTTAACAACCGTTTCACAAATGTACATAACTTAAGTTATAGGTACATGCTCGCACTGGTAATCGAACCTGAGTCTCTCGCTTCCGAGTCCAATGTTCTACCCTCTAGGCTACCACCGCTCGTGCTAGACTACCACCGCTCGGAGGCGGAGACTCGCAAGGCGGTATATTTGCATGAAATTTCGGGGTGACGCAAAGGAAGTCTCCTCTCAAGTATGACTTCGTGGTTAACTTCTAGACCTTGTTCGATACCCACGCATACTTTCAGCTTAGCTTTCAGCCTTGCACTTGATTCTTTAAAAAACTGGCCATGTACGAGTCCGACTCATATACATGAGGTTCTGTACAATGTTACGCATTAACAGAAAAAGTGTTTTCTTTCATTCAGTTTGGAATTTTAGCGCGGGTCCGATTCAAACTTGGCTAGTTCTTTTTACTAGTCGTTATACTTTACTTTCTCTCCCTGAGAGAAGGCCTGTGCCCTACAGTGGGACGTAATAGGCTGATTATATATCATCATCATCATCAGCCTATGCTTGTCCACTGCTGGACATAGGCCTCTCCTATTGCACGCCACTGAGCACGGTCCTCGGCTATTCTCATCCAGCTCTTGCCAGCCGCCCTGCGAAGATCATCGCTCCACCGAGTCTGAGGACGTCCTACACTACGTTTACCGATCCGCGGTCTCCACTCAAGAACTCGTCTACCCCATCGGTTATCAGTTCTTCGGATGATATGGCCGGCCCACTGCCACTTCAGCATTCTAATTCGGTGGGCTATGTCGGTGACTTTGGTTCTCTGTCGGATCACCTCGTTTCGAATTGGATCTTTAAGAGAAACCCCGAGCATAGCCCTTTCCATAGCACGCTGAGCGACTTTAAATTTGTGGACCAGCCCCACCGTGAGTGTCCACGTTTCGGCACCATACGTCATGACGGATAGGACGCACTGATTAAAGACTTTCGTCATGAGACTCTGTGGGATTGGCGATGTGAAGACTCGACGTAGTTTCCCATACGCTGCCCAGCCCAGCTGTATTCTTCTATTGGCCTCTTTCTCGAAGTTGTTTTTACCCAACTGCATGGTTTGCCCGAGGTAAACATACTCCTTAACAACTTCGAGAATACTGCCTTGAACTGCAATTGGCTCCGGACTGACGTGTTCATTGAACATAACCTTAGTTTTATCCAAGTAATATATAATATATATGTGCTTTAGAGTTTCCAGTATAGTTACGATACGTTTGACGGTCGAATGAACCTATATTATCATTTTAGAGCAAAAACAAAAAAATACATGAAAAACTCCGTTTATTATATGAATGAATGATTTCATTGAATGAATGAGTAATTGCCACAAATTAACATGCTTACATACAATAATAGAAAAATAAAGGAGTGTGCGTGTGACAATGATACTATTTCAGCGTTTGCTGTGTCTATTTGAAACAGCGCTGGTTTTCAAATAGCTGGGGACTCCCCTTCGATTTTACTTTATAAACTACTTTTTAGGAAAAAGGAAACTTCTCTGTGAAAACTTCAAGAGTTACGTTTTTAAAGGTAAGACAGATAGACAGACGACATAAAACATATCGACTCCTGGTATGAACCCCTTAAAACGCATCCATAAGTTCTAACGCAATCTCAACACCTAAGATTGCATCTCAGGCCTGCCTGGCATCCGAGGCCTCCGTCCCTCTAATTAGCATGTAAGATGAAATATGTCTCCCCCGATGAACAATGTGTAAGATCAGCTGATAATGACGCCGTCGCGCCGCAAACATAACTTTGCGCGGTTTATACGCGCGAGCGACTAAATACTGGAATTCTGGACTTTTGTTATGGGTGGAGCCTTTGACATTCCTTCTTGGCTCATAGCACTGCATGGCATATCCAGTCCATATCATCTCAACAATAACTTCTGCTGCGCGATGTATCACCCGGGTCCTTTTTTTCTTTATTGAATTCTGGTAACGCAAGTCTATCGAATAGAACTTAATTTAGGATGAGATAATCTGTCCAACAGTCCTAAAATGATTAGCTCAGAAAGCGTACTAGGTACTGCACAAGACACAAAAATAAAATGAATTGACATGTCTTCGGGTGAAAGTGGCACAAAGAGCTAGGAAGCGTGCCATGCTAGGCCTCAGTCTAGTGGATAGAGTACCAAATGCCGTCATCCGACGTCGGACGAAGGTGGATGATATTGGTGACAGAATCTCGAGTCTGAAGTGGCGATGGGCGGGTGAGGCGGGAGGACGGCAGGTGGACCAGGGCAGTAACGGAGTGGCGGCCGAGGACCGGGCGGCGGTCGGTCGGTAGACCAACAGCCCGATGGTCGGACGATGTGGCCAGGTCGACAGGGAGCCCGTGGATGCGAAAGGTGAGAGACCGCGAAAAATGGCGTGATGGGGAAAAGGCCTACCTACCCAGCAGTGGGCAGAGGTGGGCTGATGATGATGATGATGATGATGACGTGTCTTTTCTCAGGGCTAGAGAGAGACACTGACTTTTGGTCAAGTGAAACATGTTCGCGTACCGGGCTACTAATAATGTCAATCAATCAATCAATCAGCCCGTATTCGTGGACTGCTCGACATAAACCTCTCTCAAGACCCGCCACTTCTTTCCATCCTCGGCCATCTTCATCAAGCCGCTGCCAGGAATCTAATGTTGTCTATGTTGATGAAGCGAAATAGATTTATCAGGATCGTGACAAGCAAATCTTGGCCATTGCCTATCCCTCCAGGACGCAGGGGGATAAACATGTGTGTTTGTTCTGAGTCCAGATTCAAATGTCTCGTCAGCAACGCGAGTGGCTGCCCTAGGAGCGCAGCCAGGCATTCCTACGGGAGCCCGACACATTCCCTGGCCCTTAACTATTTAATTCGGGCATTTAACAATAAGAGATTATCTCCCGGGCCTTTGTTCCGCTCCCTTCATAAACCATATCCCTGGCGGCATATACGCGCGAACGTATTTAATGATTTATTTACGGCTACGGGAGGAATTTTAGTTTTAATAAGCGGATGGGTTGACTTGCTCCTTCTTAGATTAAATACCCATGCTGATACTACTAAGTATGAATCTCAAGAGGCGCCACCCTATCAATGAATGACAAAGCCTCGATAAACAAAATTCATTGCGCAAGACAAATTGTATGAAAACAGTGTAACATGATTAAGGTTGAAGGGGTACGAAAGGTGCACGGGCAGGTAGGATGTAAAGTCAAAAAGGCCTCTGTCTGTTTATATAATTCGGTTAGTTGCTTACTCAGCGTAATGCGCTTATGTTGCAGTAATCTTAAGTGTTACAGTGACTATAATAACTAGTCAATTACTTAAGTTACCATACTACAACAGGATTCAAACTCGGGCCATTTGCCTATCGACTTCAAGTCCAACGTGGAAATCGTGACACTCGTGACAGGTAGTGGTGTTTGCGGTTTTATATCCTATAGTCCGTCAGCAGCGGTGGTAGCCTAGTGGGAAGAACATTGGACTCGGAAGAGGGAGACCCAGGTTTGATTCCCAGTGCGGGCATGTACCTATGACTTTGTTTTCTGAGTTATGTACATTTGTGAAGTTATAGTAGCAATACCACTCGCTAACCGTGAAGGAAAACATCGTGAGGAAACCTGAGTGTCTAAGCTATTCTCATACCTCAGCGCTTGAAATCGCCAATCCGCGGTGGGCACGCGTGGTGATGAGGCCATATTCTCTCCCTGAGAGAAGGCCTGTGCCCTACAGTGGGACGTATATAGGCTGCTTATGAGTCCGTCATTGCCTAGGGGACAATACATAGGTGACAATACATATACGAGTAATTCTTGCTGTGGTTTTGAGCGACGACTTAATTGATCACGAAGTAAATTTATAAATAGTGTTTGTACACTTTCCTTCCATTTAACTGGAGTGCTTTTGTTGAGTGCTAGCACAGAGGTGCTAGGTATCCAGTGAGATCCTGATAAATGCTCAAGTACGACAGTGAAGTCTTTGTTACCCAATATGACTTACATAGTTAGCTAATAAGCCAGATATGTCAGGAGGCTCCCAAAGTTTTTGCCAAGATGCCATGGGGCCCTATTATCTTTTCTCCGCAAGTGGTACTTACATTTAACGTATCTTTCATAATTAATTTTGATAAAACTGCTGTGACCAAAATACTAGTCCCCGGTTTAATTTACTGGTAGTAGTTGTTAGCTGTTTTTTTTTGTATGCACTTTGGCCAACGGACAGCTCTTAACAGTAGCCTAACAAATTGTTGGAGTACGAGAATCTGGGGGTAAACCATCAAGTTCACCACGATCTACAAAAGTTTAGGAACCCCTGAGCTTGTGAATAACTGAGTTCAGGTACTGTGAGTAACTTGGGCACTATCGCGGCCATTTTCATACTTCGTCCTGTGAATCAGAGCGATAAAAACTCATGAAGCCTTATTTAGAAGCGGCACCACGTGTTGTGGGTGTTACAGCGACTCATACGCATAAAAAGCTTGGATTAATAGGGTGTATCTTAGGTGTGGCAGGCATAGAGGCATGCGATGTATAACGCCCGGAAAACTACTTGACCAAACGACTTTTTTTGCGATAACGTGGTAGCCTAGTGGGTAGAACATTGGACTCGGAAGCGAGAGACCTATGACTTTGTTTTGTAAGTTATGTACATTTGTGAAGTTTTAGTAGCAATACCATTCGCTAATATGAAGTTAAACATCGTGAGAAGACCTGAGTGTCTGAGGTGTTCACAGCGCCTGAAATTGCCAGTCCGCGTTGGGCACGCGTGGTGATTAAGCTCTTACTCTCTCTCTCTCTCTCTCTCTCTCTCTCTCTCTCTGAGAGAAGGCCTGTGCCCTGCAGTGGGACGTATAAAGGCTAAATAGAAAAAAAAAACAACAGTTGACAGCACGTAAATCATAAGTCTTACAGGCATGTTCTAATAAGCATGTTACTTAATTTGTGGATTTACAAATAAAAATATTTGTATTTTGTACTTGTGTTTAGTCATACGTTACGGGCGAATGGTTTGCTAAAAGCTCTAGCCGCCAATAGAGAATTTAATTAAATAATTCAATGTCTGTCTCGTTGTTTTTTGAGAAATGTGAAATTTTGTTGCACTAACCCGTGCTGAGGACAGATCAGTTTGTAAAGAGGCTCGAAATTTCACTGATGCCTGCAGTTGCCAATTAGATCAGTTGGGAGAGCGCTGGCACGATGAGCCAGAGGTTCAAGTCCCGGCATGGGTGGAATTTTTAGCCTCTCAATAGGTTTTTAAAACGGAACGATATTTACATATTCACTTAGTGAAATTTTCAATCCAGGAACCAATTTCCAATCCAGTGTTTTTTACTATCACTGGCTGCTTGAACACAAAATGTATCGTCTAACTGTGCTTCTGTTTAATTTATTTATGTATCTTCTTGTAAGTAAATATGGCGTCGCAATTTCATGTTGCGTTAAATGTGAACTGAGCGACAGTGCGACGTCTGTACGTTTTCTAATAACCACAATTTTCTACTGACTGATTTGATTACTCAGAATTTACTGCTTTCTCTTTTTTTTAATTTAACTTATTACCAGTGAATGAAAGAGTATAATTTGTTTGCCAAACATATCTTCGGAGTCACGCCGTCGTTTTCATAGTCATGTCCTTTAATACCTAATCAAATCTAATTCAAAGTAGTTTTAGCCATCGCGCATGCCCTCGCTTGGATCTCCAACTTTCCATCACTTGCAAATCTTACTGCAAGCAAGTTACGTTAACATGCCTTTTATCAAAACAAACGAGGTTCCTTTATAGGTGTCATAAAAGGTTGATATCGCACCAGCCTACACACAGGCACAAAGTGGTTAAATCCACAGAGTCGGAGACGAGATCTAGTGACTCACGGGCAAATCTCAGAAGATCTCCTCTCGACTATTATTTCGCTCCGACAGTTTTAGAATTCATGATATCTAGGCTAGATTCTGTTAATTTCATTTCATTACCGCTTCAAGTCTACGCGTGCCCACGTATCAAACATTCTAGGCTTCATTGGTATAGCGTTTGAACTAAGATTACACTTGTGTCAGTAATTAATAAGGTGGCGTGTGGCGCCGGATTAAGAATAGCGTCACTCCATTTCCTTCCGTGGATGTCGTAGAAGGCGACTAAGGAGGTCAATTACTAGGAGACGGGCAGCAGCGTCTTCCTGAGATTCCAACCGCAAATTGCGATCGTTAACCCGCCTGCCAGGCGTGGCGATTATGGCAAAACCTCTCATGGTCATGAAAACCACGAGAAGGCCTATGTCCTGAAGTGGTCGTCAAGTGGCCGATGATGATGTAGTCATAGCAATAGGGGCGTTCTGGTAAACTGTAAGCCCCTATTGTAATATTAAATTAATAAATTTAAATGAAACAACATGTCAAGTAACCCACCACACATTCCGCGCATCAAATCTTGAATGATTCCATTCGCCTGTCAAATTCCATATTTTGATTGCTATCTCAAACGTCAGGATTCCGATAGAATTTGGTCTGCATATTTATGCCAAAGAGGCCTAAATAGGCCTCTGACCGTACATCCGTCGCAGTACTAGAAGAAGAAGAAGAAGAAAGACATTTATTATACCAATAAGATACATCACAGAAACAAAATAAGCAGATAAGTAACATAATACAATGTACTAACAGACTGGAGGGCCTGGTATATTGAGTCCGCGTGGCCCCCAGTTGAAATACAGAGTGTATCAAATCCCTTCTTTCCGCGTATTCTATTGAGTGGATCTACGTGTACAA
This sequence comes from Yponomeuta cagnagella, assembly GCA_947310995.1. Classification (NCBI taxonomy): domain Eukaryota; kingdom Metazoa; phylum Arthropoda; class Insecta; order Lepidoptera; family Yponomeutidae; genus Yponomeuta; species Yponomeuta cagnagella. The sequence goes on along the minus strand of OX371269.1, from coordinate 22,308,386 downwards.
CTTTAACGATAGTGACAAATTTCGAAATTGTGACAAAAAATGCTGCTCCATCAATTTTTAGGTGCCGTAGGCATTTATCAACATATTTTTTCGTGAGTGTTAACGCTATAAACATCATCGTGCTGAGATCTCGCCTGTAAAAGAAAATTATGACATGTTATGATTTCAAGATGGCCTGGGTCCTTATTATGAAGCAGCGACATGTTCAGAAGGGTCGTCAACGTCGCGCTTGAGCCCGACAATTGGCCTTGCTACATTTTTTAATATGGATGGAAATCTCAAAACCATTTCGAGAATTTTGCTTTCCGTACAATTTCTATTTATCAGATTTGTAAATAAGTCTATATTTTTTAAGATATTCAATAAAAAGCATTGACTTTAGATGACTTTTGTATGATGTCAGCAAAGGCAGTTTGAATATTAATCCTTTGCCTTACAAAAAAGAAAAACGAAACGTGTTGAAGTGTCGGTTTCACACATCGATAAAATCGATGGTTTCACATCAACTAACGTTAATGACATTTGTTTTGTTTTATGTAAGCAAAGACTATTTCTTTAATCATGCTCTGATGACGTCACACACCACAAAATTTTAGAAAAATATTTAAAATACAAATAATGAATTAAATTAAAAAAGAACGAAATTAGTTTCTTAAAATAGTCCATATTTTTGAAATAAATTATAAAAAAACGTATATCAAAAATTAGTAGCATGGCCAATTCACTCGAATCTAGCGACAAATGCGGTTCTTTTTTTAATAGTTTCCATAGTTAAACGGTTAGGTTGAATAGTAAAAGTAATAGTTATTAAAAGAGGAACCGTATTTGTCTCTAGATTCGAGTGAATTATCGGTCTCAAGCGCAACCACAGCGCGACGTTGACGACCCTTCCGATAATGTCGTATTGTTCACAATAAGGACCCAAATTATTGCCGATTGAAATTGACGATTATTATTTTGTATGGAGATAAAAAACGGCCACTTCCTTTTTTTTACTTCGGCCAGATGTCGCTGCCTGTACGTAATACAGAGAAGTTTGTAAAGAGGCTCGTTTCGCCGATGCCTGGACTTGCCCATTAGCTCAGTTGGGGGAGCGCTGGCACGGTTAGCCAGAGGTCGCGGGTTCAAGTCCCGGCATGGGTGCTTTTAGCCTCTAAATAGGTTTTAAAAAAATTTATAAACAATCACGTGTTTTTTTTCAGTCCTGATGCTGGTGCTCTTGGTAATTTGAGAGGCTCTTTTGGTATCACTGCCCCCAGCGCAAAAGGTGTATGAGACAAACTTGCGAGTGGATACTAGTAATCCCACCGCGGTAAGGCCGAAGGCCAAGCTTTGTTCATGCCGAGGCTAAAGACTGAGATCATACATTGTATGTTTTCACGCCATAGACGACCTCGTGGCGCAGCGGTAGTGTACCTGCATACCATGCGAGAGGTCCCGGGTTCGAATCCCGGCTGGAAAAACAAAAAATGTTTGTGATGTCGTTGTTTCTGGTTCCCACGACACAGAGTATCCTAGTGTGGGGCCAGAAGCAATGTATGTGCCTGTATGTAAATGCTTATGTTTATGTTAAAATGGGTAGAATTGCCTTGTCTTCCCCTTCTTAGGGATCCACAATGTGTATGAAAGAAGAAACGTAGGATTCATTTCCATTTATCTACTGGTTATTGTTGAAAACTTCCTCAAAATTCAAGTCCCGTTAGTTCATTAAGGGGTATTTTGCTTATTCACGTTCTTTCTGTAGTACAATCCGCTTCCTTGCAAATCTTGATAGTTCGTTTAAAGGCTACTTTGTTGAGTATCTCATTGAGAACATCGGTTGCTGATTTGAGTCCCATATCTTGGAGAGCTTATTGCTAGTGCTCCTTTAGAATAGTTGGATATTTGTGGGTTCTAATTTTCATCATAATTAAGAGATATTAATAGAGACATCTGTCTGGAACCGTTTTTTCAAAATCTGCAAGTGTGGGTGCTGGTCCCACTGAATGTTTGAGTCGGTTTCATATGAAAGTTTTCAAGTAAGTAGCTGCAATAATTCTTACGTGTTTATACCTACTCACGCCTGTGTTCTGACGCGTAGGCGGAGGCCAGGGTTTGCCAGTGGCCATGATCCTGATAAATTCTTTCACTCTATCAATATTAGTTATTTGATTTTAATTTGAAGATTGAGTCCCCTATCTCAGGTCTTATGGTCCTTGGCCACCTCCGTCTTCATTGGTCGAGATTTTCACAATGTTGTAACCCATTATATTTGTGTTTAAAGTATATACAGAGCGGTGGTAGCCTAGTGGATAGAACATTGGACTCGGAAGCGAGAGACCCAGGTTCGATTCCCAGTACGGGCATGTACTGACTTTAATGTTTTCTAAGTTAGATATGTACATTTATGAAGTAAAAGTAGCAATACCATTCGCTAACGGTGAAGGAAAACATCGTGAGGAAATCTGAGTGCGCTTGAAATCGCCAATCCGCGGTGGGCACACGTGGTGATTAAGCCCACACTCTCTCCCTGAGAGAAGGCCTGTGCCCTACAGTGGGACGTATATAGGCTGCTTATGATATAAATTTGTGTTTAAGATATTTATTTTACAGTAAATGCCATATTTTATGCTTCCTGATACTTTTCACTCATTAAAGTGATAGAATTGATTAATTCACGACTTGGTTCTGCCCATAATTTCCCTAGGTGATGGAGTGAAAATATGGACTCATATCTGATTTAAATTCACACAATATAACAACATACCATAAACACTATTCACATATATATAAATTCACACAACACAACACAAATTCACGCCTGTATCCTGAAGGGGTAGGCAGATACCAGGGTCTGTCACTTTCCACGATCCTGACAGATCTCTTTCGCTTTTACAACATTACTTAGTCGTAGGTTTCGGGTACCTAGTAATTTATACTACTAAATTCACACAAAAGTTGGGACTTCGTTCCTGTTTTTAGGGTTCCGAACCCGAAGGGTGCCAAACGAAACCCTGTTACTCAGACTTTACTCTCCGTCTGTCTGTCTGTCTGTTACCAGGCTGTATTTCATGAACCGTCATAGCCAGGCAGTTGAGATTTTCACAGATGATAGATTTCTGTTGTTGCCGTAACAAAAAATACTAAAAACAGAATAAAATAAATGTTAAAGGGGTGCTCCCATACAATAAACGTTGTCTAAAGACAGCTTGCCATCTAGCGGCCGCCTATGTAACCTTCACAGTGCCGATGTCATGTCTTTAAATGTCAATGTTAAAAGCTTCGTGTTGGTTTCTATAGATGGCGCTGTTCTCAAATTAGTTCTTTGTCTAATGTTGTATAGATAATGGTACGGAACCCTTCATGCGCGAGTCCAACTCGCACTCGGCCGGTTCTTAAATAATAACAAAAGACTTACTACCAGACTTTGTTTACTTCCTAATGTGAAGCACGGGAAGGAACAAAACTAAACCGGCTATATACATACTGGCTGCAATAAAAACGCAAATTTGTAATTCCGCCGCCAGCGGAGTTCATTTGCATCATTTTCTCCTCGAGCTTGGCCTTGATCTTGTGTAATGCATTAAATCCGCGAGACAGGATATACGTGAGCCTGTCTAACGCCATTCATAGTTCCAGCGCTACATTTTAGTCCATCAAACTAATTGAAGCTAAGTGATATCACAGAGGAAAAGTGATATCATAAAATGTAAGGTTTCTGTAACTTTTATAAAAAGGCATAGCAAAACTTTTCATTATTATTTACAGTTCATTTTTCCTAAAACCTAATGTAACGTATGGGCCTCGTAAGACGGCTCAAGGTCGTCCGACGAGCAATGGAGAGAGCTATGTTAGGAGTTTCACTGCGTGATCGAATCAGGAATGAGGAGATCCGCAGAAGAACCCGAGTTACTGATATAGCTCGAAGAATTGCTCAGTTGAAGTGGCAGTGGGCACGGCACGTAGCTCGGAAAACTGATTGAAGTTGGGGCGAAACAGTTCTGACCAGGCGACCCCAGCCCGGACGACGCAGCGTGAACAGGCCCCCCACCAGATGGTCTGACCACCTGGTTACGGTGGCGAGGAGTCGTTGGATGCGGGCGGCACACGACCGGGAAACTTGGAATACCATGAGGAGGGCCTATCTCCTGCAGTGAGCGTCAATTGGCTGATGATGATGATGATAATGTAACCTAATTCACTTATTGTTAAACTGTTTCATGCATCTAAAGCGTGACGTCTCCTGACACGTTTTTTATAAAAAAAAATCACAAAACATTCGGTGCATAAAAGTAATGTAAATTATGATGTAAATTGCTTCAGCCAGATGTCGCTGCCTATACGTAATACAGAGAAGTTTGTAAAGAGGATCGAAATTTCGACTTGCCTATTAGCTCAGTTGGGAAACCGCTGGCACAGTTAGCCAGAGGTCGCGCGTTCAAGTCCCGGCATGGGTGGAATTTTTAGCCTCTAAACAGGTTTTTAAATTTGTCCTTAGCACGGATTAGTGCAACAAAAAGAATATAAAACATTCGAGGTTTATTGCATGTTTCTTAGTATCTTTAAAATGAAAGCAAGATGCTTACGAGTAAAAACAAAAACAAGTCGGCCTAGACAATAGATAGATAGATAGATAGATAGAGATAGAGAACACTTTATTGCACAACCAGGTGAAAGATATTACAAATAGTTTCTTATACCTAAGTAGTGGTATACAATTGGCGGTCTTATCGCTTAGAGCGATCTCTTCCAGACAACCAATAGTACTTGGACAATTCCCTAAGTCATTAAAATTCTCGAAGCCGATAAAAATCGAGAGTGTAGAAATGCAGCGCTTCAAATCAAACCTTGGTGCTGTCAACATTCATTATCATTTTCCGCCGCTTAGTATTCCGTAAGGCAAGGTTACGATCATTATGCGAATACTGATTCCGAATCGAATGGCCATTTGTTTCATATTTCACTCTCTCTTTCCGACATTATTCCTACTGCGAGATGATGGGCGACTGGTTTTCTTTGAGGGGTTATTCGGTGCTAACTAGCGACACTAGTGGAAAACAATAATGTTTTTGCATAAAGCGCCCATTATAAATGTCAATACCTGTGATAGATATTTTTAAAACTCTCAGCCTAGAACCTCAGGCCAAAAACCTAGAGCTTAAAAACATTTTTTTCAAAAACCAGGCGTGTTTCGTAGGTTCTAAAAATAGCTGTCACAGGTATTGATATTAATGGTGCTACTTTTTGCAAAATCGTATTATGGAAGAAGATATGTTTTTTTCCATTGGTGTACTAGCTAGCGCCTTATGGTCACCCTTTAAGCCAGCCTTGCACCAGCGCGGTCACAGGGGCACCGTATGGTCACCCTTTAAGCCAGCCTTGCACCAGCGCGGTCACAGGGGCACCGTATGGTCACCCTTTAAGCCAGCCTTGCACCAGCGCGGTCACAGGGGCACCGTATGGTCACCCTTTAAGTCAGCCTTGCACCAGCGCGGTCACAGGGGCACCGTATGGTCACCCTTTAAGCCAGCCTTGCACCACCAGCGCGGTCACAGGGGCACCGTATGGTCACCCTTTAAGCCAGCCTTGCACCAGCGCGGTCACAGGGGCACCGTATGGTCACCCTTTAAGCCAGCCTTCCACCAGTGCGGTCACAGGGGCACCGTATGGTCACCCTTTAAGCCAGCCTTGCACCAGTGCGGTCACAGGGGCACCGTATGGTCACCCTTTAAGCCAGCCTTGCACCAGCGCGGTCACAGAGGCACCGTATGGTCACCCTTTAAGCCAGCCTTGCACCAGCGCGGTCACAGGGGCCCATAGCAGCCACGGTCCATTTTTTTTTATGTAGCCTATATACGTCCCACGGGCACAAACCTTCTCTCAGAGAGAGAGAGAGAGAGAGAGAGAGAGTATGAGCTTAATCAGAATTCAGAAATCAATAGTTTCTTTCAACGAATAAGAATTTACATTCTGTTTGTTGAATGTCAATGTACTATGTTAGTTACCACCGCGTGCCCACCACAAATTGGCAATTTCTAGCGCTTAGGTACGTGAACACCTCAGACACGCAGGTTTCCTCACGATGTTTTCCTTCACCGTTAGCCAGTGGTATTGCTACTACAGCTTCACAAATGTACGTGACTTAGAAAACAAAGTACTAACAAAGTCATTGGTACGTGCCTTCGAACCTACAACCTCCCGAATGAGAAGCCGGCGTTCAAAACATAAAATATCTAACTGCTATTAGAATTTGTATGAGCTGCGGCCGCCACATGGCGCTAGTATTTGTCAGGCCAACAGGCCAATTCAACCTATTTAGAGGCTAAAAATTCCACCCATGCCGGGACTTGAACCCGCGACCTCTGGCTAACCATGCCAGCGCTCTCCCAACTGAGCTAATGGGCAAGTGCAGGCATCGGAGAAATTTCGAACCTCTTTACAAACTTCTCTGTATTACGTACAGATCGCGGTAGCCAGAGGTCGCGGGTTCAAGTTCCGGCATAGGTGGAATTTTTAGCCTTTAAATAGGTTTTTAAAAGTGGTCCTCAGCACGGGTGTTAGTGGAACAATAAGAATATAGGCCAATCAAATTTAAATACAAAAATGTTTTATTCAAAGTAGCACAGAAACTGCGACTTAATGAAAGTTACAAGTTAAACTAGGTGTCCAAACTAGCGGCCTGAGTTTTGGGTTCAAATCCCACGAGTATAGTAAGATCATTAGGTCCATGTGTTGTTTCGTGCCCCTTTCTATGTCAATTGAAGCAATATTGTAAAGAAAACCCGTCTAGATCATTTGCTGCAGATATCGAACCGCTAAATGAGGCGAATTCCAGCTACTTACTATGTTTCTTGCAACGAGTGTTGATGAGTTTGTATCTAGAAAGCGCATTTACTGCAACGTATTGTTTCTGATGACAAAGACAGTACTAGGCTATTGGAGTAACGTTGCAACCTTATCGCAAGAAGAAATGTTAACCACTACAATGGCGACCCACGATACAGACTTGCCTGGTGTGAGGCCGCTGTGCAAAATGTATCGCTTAATATTGTAAATATCTACATTTAGGACTGTTTCTTATGATACTTTTTTTTTTAAGCGAATACAGAACTAAATATTCTGTGAATACTTTAAGCGTCTGCCTGTTCCCGTTATTAATATCGAGAAAATCCGCCAAAAAATTACGTATGTTGTATGAAAAAAATAATACAACATCTGTGAAAACTTCACCTATCTATCTAGCTATCACGGTTCGTGAGATACAGCCTGGTGACAGACAGACAGACGGACGGACAATAAAGTCTTAGTAATAGGGTCCCGTTTGGCACCCTTCGGGTACGAAACCCTAAAAAAGGATCTGTTTGCTGTTAAACCTCATGTTCAGTATCTAGTGGGCTTACCAACGTTTATACGCAGTAATAAATATATCTTGTTGGTAGTTACAGTACATATTTACTTCAGTAGCGAACGAAAACCTTTACACAGAGTTTTTTATATTTATATACCGTTGTTTAGTTACCAGATAAAATAACAGTCCCACAATGGGCATACCTATACAAAGAAAAAAGTAAAATACATGCAATGAACAAAGAGACGTATCGAAAGCCACATTCTGTATCTAGGCGTCTAAAACCGCCTCAGTGCGGGCTCTGCTCGAACTCATTTGCCGACAAATCTCCCAATCTCGGGACTGACCCGATTTCCGTGGTCGGATCAAAGCCTCCGACCATAACCTACCTCGCGCCGTCGTGACCGTCGACGCCACGCCGCCTTAACGCTAATATTGGGGAACCGTGGACCGCATTACCATCTACCTTTAGCAGCTCTTATGACGTGGAACATAAGTGCTAGTATCTATCAACGTTAATAATGAAGTAGGAATTTTACCTAAATTTTTAAAAGAGATGATTCAAAGAAAAAATAATAGGAACAGAAGGAAATAATAGGAAGGGAAGAAAAATAGTAGGTGGTGCGTTTTGAGTGAGTGAATAAGTGAGTTACTGAGCAGATGACTTTATGTGTGTGTGCGTGCGTGTGTGCGTGTGTGCATGTATGTGGGTGTACGTGAGTGCTTGCTTTTTTGCCATCTGGCAGATTTAGGGAGAAAAGTAATATGGCCAAGGGTTCGTTCACGGTTTTGGTAGAAACACCGTGGGTTCTGAATTGCGAATCTTACTTATAAAGAAGAAACAAAAAGAAGAAAAGACATTTATTTTAACAACAGGACACATCACAGAAACAAAATAAACTGATAAGTGACACGATATATACAACAAGAGACAGAAAACAAAATACGCAACAGGAAAAACAAAAAACATACATTCAGCCTGTGGTCTGTCTAAGTTGCCACAAAAGGCAGCTGACTCAGCATTGTGCTGAGGGAGTGAGCCCTCAGCGCTGATTTTCAGTCAGTGCCTATTTGTATTACGGAGTGCGTGTCGTGGTACAATTAACAGGAATTAAAGTAAATGCAATAATAAGCATACAATAAAGTAACAATACTGTCCTAAATACATACCTACACATAATTATCTAATACCTTTAAACGGGCAATTCTTTTATATATGTAGAATCTGAATTTCGGAAACAGCTTCAACGATTTTCATGACATTTAGTATGCAGAGGGTTTCGGATAAATCAATCTACCTGGGTTTTATTTTTAGAAAACGTCGTTTTATACGTATTTTTAGGCAATAAAAACTGCTAAAATGTCCTTAACGTAACAGCTCAGGTGGGAAATCGGGCGGTCCCGAAGTTTCCAGTCGGATTATTTTTAATTACCAAAAAACACGATACTTAGTTTTATATTAATGTGTTTCTTTGTAAAGACAAAGAAAGATAGAAATTATCCATTCAGAAATCGGCGTACTTATAACCCCCACAGTCACACTGTGTCGACAGCACATCAAACTTTACATGTTAATTCTACTCAATTACGTTACGGGTGACTTTTTTGACGTCTCAAAAATGTATACACAAGGCAAATTTTTCCAAGACTGAGTACGGAAGTTTTTTGGCCATATTTTCTCCACAGCGAGCATAGTCTACACCTTGCGTTAAATCTACATCTGTGTTTGATTTCTTGCGTTCACTAAGTCACAGCTTTTGCGTTACATTGAATAAAAAATGTTGACTTTGACTTTTACATAGAGTCTGCTGTTCGACCCGCGCCGACTTTCCCTCAGCGGGTGCGGACAGCCGCGGCAAGCGATTCAAGAACGCGATCGATAACGCGCCTCTTCATTGATAAACGCTTGCGCAGGAGAGATGGTGGATTAAGATGCAGGGCCAGATGCGGAGTTAGGCGAAGTGGCTGCCGGAGCTCGGCTCTGTAAAAGAGTTATTTGTAAAGCATTTAATTGTAATGGAGTTAATATGAATACTATTGTGTTCTTGAACTCGGCGAAATTATTGAATAAATATATGTATGCTTACAATAATTGTAAATTAAAACTTTTCTTTTCCATACAAGTCTGCTTTTTGTCGCGTGTTTCACCATGCTCAGCTAATGTAATTCAAAAGCTGTCAATTCTAATACTTAGGTATATTCAACGCACTACAGCAATTGGGTGGTTTCTTAGAGAATCTTCGTTACTATTAACTTAATACAGGAATCACTTCCGAAATTATTCTTTATTGTTCACCAGAAAACAAAACTTAACACAAATAGTTAAGGTACAATTGACTGTCTTACTGCTAGTAGTAATTTCTTCCAGATGAACCTATTTTGTAAAGGTAAGCTTAATTTGTAGAAAAAATATATATGTAGACTACTTAAGTATTTTTTTACCCTTGGTTATTTATAAATGCTCAATTAAAAACTTGCATGTACCTACTCGTAATTTCCGCCAGTTTTTGAATTGAAAATTTCACGGAATAAATACCTTATTCTTATTCTTTTTTGTGAAATCAGAAGAATGGTCTAATACTTAGATGTTTACATCGCAATTGAAAATTCCCAATTAAAAAAATTGGCGGACAGGCAAGTATCTCAGAGACTCCCATCGTCTTACCGCAGTATCCGCGTCACCTGCTCGCCCACTCTTTGCCGCCCCGAGGTCCGCCGCGCGCGCGCTGCCCAGCCCGCCGCAATGCGCATAACGGGCCGGCACTCGCTCGCGATCGCACGCGCAAGCGCTTCCGAGAGTCTCCGATCGCACACGAAAGCCTCCGAACGCACCAGTGACAGCTGCTGTTTTATCGTGCTCAGTGATTGTTTGTACACATTTTCCAGTGCTTTTCAGTTTCTGTTGTGAGTGCTCTGTGTTTCCTTCGACAGGTGAGTGTTTTCATGTTGCCTCGCTACGGTTTCGCGCGTGCAATTCTGCGTTAGATTTTACTCTCGTGTGTCTGTGTGTGTTTTTTTCTATCGCTCTCGCTTAGGTTTCTCATTCCTATCTGCTCTGATGCAGTGAGTGTTTGTTTGTGTTAGTTGACTGCGATTTAATTGTGTTTGGATGTGTCTTGGTAAATAGAAGGACTATTTACAAGTTACTATTATTGTTATACAAGTCTAACAGCTTCCTTCTAATACAGACTAGGTACTAAGAAATTGACTGATTAATTTATTCATGCTTTGGATTAGTATGCATCTATATTTAGGCACTAAGCAGACTATGTTATAGTATTGTAATATGATGTTTACCTTTATTTTGGCACTGAAATCTCCATCTACCCTCGCAAAAGTGGCCAATCGATTGGCCGCGCCTCCTTAGCCGCGGCGGCGCTGCGGCTGATCCGTAACGCTGTAACAGTAACCTGCGTTTGTTTGCACAGTTGTTAAGTTTATACTCCAAATTGAGACACTGGTTGTGTTCCCGTCAAACTGACTGTTAGACTCTAGAGGTCGCCAATACTCAAATTTGGTAATTCTTAAACAATTTCCTTTTACTGTTTGCACTGGTTGAGTGTAACTAAAGTGTAGGTGTTTGTGACAGGCCAATCACCAAAAATACTTCAATAAGAAGTTTATTGCTTAAGTCTGACTGTACTTATTAATAATTACTAGTATTAAAAACGTGAAAGTTTGTATATATGGATGGATGTTTGTTACTCTTTCACGCAAAAACGGCTGAACGGATCCGGATGCACAGAGATAGATTATAGTCTGGATTAGCAAATAGGCTATTTTTATCCCGGAAAACATCAAAATTACCACGCGAACGAAGTCGCGGGTAACAGCTGGTATTTAATAAGTCGGACCTGAGATTTCCGCACTCAGTTTCATATTCGAGCTATTTATTATATTTATTATATTGTACGTAGATTAAAATGTAGCGAGTTGTGTCATTTATATCTCGACTTTTATGACAAGTGTGCTAAGAATCCGATGTTAATGTCGTATTTGTAATTGGAATCTAGTTGAGGCTAATGAGAATTCCACTTGTGCTTACAACAATACTTTTGTTAGTCAGAGTAAATCAATAAGAATAAATTAATCTGCGAAATTGAATCAAGTGCTCTTGAGTGTATCAAGGTCATATTCCACTGTGTCATATTGTTGTCACTTCGTATGAAACACTATTAACACTCGTTAAATATCACAATTTCGCTAGAAAACACCAACATTTTCTAATGTTGCCAGCCTTCTCAAGTAATAGAACCCGTGGTATGTGGGCTAACGCCTCTGTGCGTGTATCAGCCATACACTACACTACACTAACTAGGTAATGGTTAATTTAACACGGAGGCGGTTGTTTCTCTCGGTTTTTTAACGTATTTTCGGGGAAACCGCCGCCGGCGCCGGGTACCCGAGCGTGGCAAAGGAATTCTTTGGTAGCACTGCGTTGATGTCTTTTATATGTGTTCTCGGTTTGAGAAGGTTCTCGATTAAAAAAATGGGGAAATGTTTGGAATTAGCTTTATAACCAAATTTCTAGGGAATAAAAATAATTTACTTTACTTATGCACTGGCAGCATCCACTTCAATATAAATATTTGTGAGCAACTAATACCTTAAAATTATTCCATCTTGTAGTTATGGTTACCCCGGCCTAGCCCTCTGGGATACAGGCGTGAGTTTATGTAAGGTCACGTAGTTCTTAGATCACTCTTTATTCTTTGTTACTATTATATATCTAGTGTTCTATGATCCGAACACTGTGAATATATTCAATTGGTTCACATACCAGTTATGTATAATACTAGTAGTACTTATGTGTTACGTATGTTTTGTGTTTCTAATATGCGTAATAATAATTTATAGTAAAGTTTTACTATTTCACACGCTTTCCACAAGCTTGCGAAATAAGAAACTAGATAAATAAACAAAAGCCATCGACATACTTAGCTTACGACACAACCAACACCAGTCGGCCAACAGTGCAGTGGACGAATTCCGCGACATGCGCTCTTGAAGATTTAACTGAGCAGCCTTCCCATTAGGTACCTATCTACTTTATTAGGTTATCCATTTTCATGTGTCCGAAGTGTCTAAATATGTATGCATTTGACAGTTCAGAAAATTATTCCATACAGATGGAGAAGTTGCGTAGTAGTGCCCCTGTTCACTCTCATGCACTTTGAGAGTGATAGAGTTTATTCAGATATTTGATAAGATTATCATACACTCGCTAAGGAGGAAAAACACGTAGTGAAATAATCTGATCGTTTGAGTTATTTTACTCAACGTTTGAAATTGTCAATCGTCAATTTACGGTGGCCACGCGGTGATAAGGCCCATACTCTCTCTCGGTTAGAAGAATTATGTCCTGCAGTTTGAGTAAACAGGGTTGCTTTTAATATGCGTAATTCTTGGTCCATACCAGTTAGAAAGAAAGGAGAAAGAAGGAGAAGTTTTTTTTACACCATCAGTCACATACAAAACATACCTGAGAGAGTTAGATTAAAGTAGTTCCTGTTCTACAACAACTTTGGTTTTATGAGATTTTTCGCAGATTCATATATTTTGAAGTTAATATTAAATTCACTCTTTACGTGCTCTATCAATGTCACACCCTTCGGTAATTTTCCTGCATAGAAAAATATTCATTAAGTTTATGTAGCAAGTATGTTTTTAAGCATCTATCAAATAAAGCAGAAATTACGTAATTTTTTAAATTCAACTTTCATAAAAAAAAAATTCTCAAAAGTGGTAGAACAAAAGTTGTAAATGACATACTCTAACTGAAATGTTTTAAGAATTGCGCATTTAAAAATAACCCTATATGGCCTGCTTCTGTTATCTACGGAATATGATACCTTGATTTGATTCAGAATCGACACACTGCCTTGATACATAGCTTGCGTAACCAGCGCTTCCGTCGACCCACGGCCTTTGCCCCGAACTTGACTGAATCACCCTAATGACTTATTAAGTGCAGCCTTTTGCCGGCCGATACCGTTCGCGTAACGGGAAGCTGTGCTAATTGAATGTCCAGAAAAAAGGAATAGTTTTTTGTGATTAGGTCGTTCTGTTGAGGTTTTACAAAAAGTTTTTTAAAGTTATTAGCTCAATTCCGGATTCACTAACTTGATTATTTGTCGGAAGAGTCGAGTCGGAGCCCGCGTCGGAAGTTTTTCAAAATTTGATTTTGAACTGGGGTTTTGCTACAGACTTATACCTAGAAATTAATATACTTAGAATGCCTCAATAATGTCATATCAGCCATTTGACGTCCACTGCAGGACACAGGCCTCCTCCGTAATTTTCATAACCATGAAGGGTTTTGCCATAATCACCACGCTTGGCAGGCGGGTTAGCGATCGCAGTAAGCGGTTGGAATCTCAGAAAGACGCTGCTGCCCGTCTCCTGGTAATTGATTTCCTTAGTCGCCTTCTACGACATCCAAGGAAGGAAATGGAGTGACGCTATTCTTAATCCGGCGCCACACGGAAATATGATAGCAAAACAAATAGATTATTATTTCTTTGTCTTTAAAACGTGTCTGTTCGTCGTCTATGTGAAACGTTTAAGTTTGTGGTGAAGTTTTTTTCTTTTTAAAGTTACTGACAATTAAGTCATTAGTTTCTCTTCTGCCATTCTATTTCTGTCTTACGTAAAGTTCTCTTTAATCCTCATTTGTCTAATTCTGAATGAATATAAAGATTATGCAGCGTCTTCTTTTACTTGCAATTAGGCTCAAATGTTATCCACTTTGGAGTCAAAATAGATATAAATTATATTGTAGTGGAAGAATTTGCCTCAATTACCGACTAACTGTTCTTTCTACAAGTACAACTGACAGGTAATCTACTCAAGGGCTCTTTTTATCTCCCACTGTGCGAGTTTAACCGGCAATCAAACATGGTGTACCTTTGCATTCCCGGCAATATAGTAATTACATTACATTGTATTATTAATCTGAACCTCCGAGCGTTCTCAGCGATTACACCAAATTATAAAACAGTTCGTGAGTGGATTAAAGTGATAACAGGATCGCGCAGAGACAATGTCGTTACTGTTGCTGCGTCCTGACGAGAATTATTTCTTGAAACGGAATGTTGTCCGTATACTGTCAACAACACATAAACCTTAACTTATTTGTTTAAAAATCACCGTAATGTAAGAAGCACGTTGCACATAAAGGTCAGACTGACTTGATCAGACTGTGGGAAATTTATATCTAATAGTAAAGTTAATTAGATCTCTGAGATCTGACACTTAGCCTCCACTTAGCGCCAACGTACGTAGATACAACCTAAAGGTATAAGGTAGCCAAGTAAACAGCCAAAGCATTTGTTTGGTCGCAACCCTTCTACATGAAAGAAAAAAAGTCGTAGTACAACGTTTTTTTTTAATCTTATGTTGACACTTTCCAGTCTTGCAACTCAGCAGAATACGAGTATATCTAGGTATGGTATACTCTGCCACCACGCGTGCCTACCGCGGATTGGAGATGTCAAGCGCTTAGGTGTGTGAATACCTCAAACACTCCATTTTCCTCACGATTTCATTCTTCACAGTTAACGAGTGGTATTGGTACTACAAATTCACAAATGTACGTAGCTTAGAAAACGAAGTCATTGGTACATGCCGGGATTCGAACCCACGAACTCAAATGTGGAGTCAACGTTCTACCGTTGCTACGGCAAATTTCACTGTTTAAAAATCTTTAAACGTTGTTAATATAAATTAAGGATAAGACGCTATATTTAAGAGTAAGGCACTGCCATCACAGTTATTTTCATTTTCATTCACCATTTATGTTTATTATATAAGCAGCCTATATAGTATATACGTCCCACTGTAGGGCACAGGCCTTCTCTCAGAGAGAGAGAGAGAGAGAGTATAGGCTTAATCACCACGCGCGATTGGCAATTTCAAGCGCTGAGGTATGCGAATGGCTCAGACACTCAGGTTTCCTCACGATGTTCCTTCACAGTTAGCGAGTGGTATTGCTACTATAACTTCACAAAGGTACATAACTTACCATTTATGTAATATTATGTAACTAAGCCGAGTATTAGAGTTAGTCTTATGTACTCACGTATTTGCCTCGCAGGTGTGACGTGAATGGGTTAGTCCACCTAGTTCTACGATATAAGAGAATGGACAAAAAAAATCCTATTTGTTACAATGCTCAATATTACTTATTGGATTCGAAAAAAATATAGAGGCTTGCCATGTAATTATAACTATATAAAGAGCTATAAATTAAACAACAAAATCTATATTCAAAGGAGTTCTAGGCTACTAATAGGTATAATGAAGTAATAAAATTAGGACTCAATTAATGATCATTGCCAAAGGTTCATGACTTACTTTTGTTTTATCTTAGGTATTTTATCTTTTACTCACTTTTGCGTCCTTCCTCGTAAGTTAAACTATTTATATTATTTTGTTGTTTAAATTTATACCTGTTTATATGTAAGTGTAACTGCATGGACAAAGCATTATTTTTTTCGAATCCAATCAGTTATATTGAGCAGTATAACAAATAGGACCTTTCTCGTCCATTCTGTTATAGATAGACTAACCCACGTGAATGCAGTAAGTAGGTTCTTCACTTTGGTATTTTGTATAATTAATGTTTTCACGGTACAATTATCGCCGGACCAAGTGATGTGTGTTTAATTAATTTCCACTTATATTATTCTTAATACAGCTGTTATTTTGTGTTAAAGCACATGTCTGAATTTATTCTGATTCAATAATATGAATACTATCAAGATGCTAAAGTTTGGATATATACATGTTTGTTATTCAATCACGCAAGAAAAGCGGATCTGGATACAATTTAGCACAGAGACAGATTATAATTTGGAATAGCACATAAACAAATTTTTATCCCGGAAAAATATACATTAAAATTTTGACGCGAATGAAGTAGCGGGTAACAGCTAGTTAAATAATAAAACAACGCAAAAGTATTATGTCATTAAGTATCAAGGAATGTAAATTTTGTTATTGTGGCGTGTGCACTGTTTTTATCATCATCAGCCCTTTGACGCCCACTACAGGACATAGGCCTCCCTCGTGGTTTCCATAACCATGAGGGGTTTTGCCATAATCATCACGCTTGGCAGGCGGGTTGGCGATCGCAGTATGTGGTTAGAATCTCAGGAGGAAGCTGCTGCCCGTCTCCTGGTAATTTATTTCCTTAGCCGCCTTCTACGACATCCACGGAAGGAAATGGAGTGACGCTATTCTTAATCCTGCGCCACACGGAATACCGTTTTTATAATAAAAAAAAACATTTATAATAAATGTTTTTTTCTTCTTCTAAACCTGTTAGTTTAGATAGCAAATTTCAAGTAAAATGATTTCTAAATACAATGCCATCAAAACATTCACATCACTGCGCCAACTTTCCTATCTATTTTCCAAGAGTCTCGAGAAACACGTTTCGTCCCAATTCCTCCCTCTCTGTTGATGTCTGATAGACAATCGCAGATTAACTGCTGCTATATAGCATAAAAAATATAGGTACTCTTCAATGATGCTCTATGTTGAGGCTAGATGTATTTGTGTGCGTGGTTACACAGCTGTAGTAGAGTCACTCGCGTAGGAAAACAGTGACTCCCAACACAATGGTAATAAGTAATTAATAAATTAAATGTTTTTCGTCGCTCTATCGCCATAATAACAGATCTTAACATATCGCACCCTTAATCCAATAACGTTACTAAACAAAAATCTCTAAATTTCTGGTTTTAATGCCATCTATTGCAAATATTACAAAGTAACGCTGACTGCTAAGCGCTGACTAGTTCACTTAAATTCCTATTTAAAACTGTAGATGGAAAACGAAGCATAATACAGAATTATATACATTTCTACACATTGAAAATCTTTAATAGCTTCTCCTGCACAATTTTCATTTTTCGCTTAGTGCCAGTATTGGATTAAGGGTGCGATATGCTTTCAACGGAGTTCAGTTGCGTGTAAGTAATTTTCACAATATTATTGGATTTTCACATCTTCTACACATAAGGCACATAAAACACATTTCATAGGTGCATAGATACCCAGCAAAGTAATACCGAGTTCACTACATTGTTCTGTAAGTTTTGAGTACGGTTGTGTGGCAGTTTTCTTTGCAATTAAACTAGAATGTGATATATCTAGGTGACCCGCGGGTGTCAATGACGTAGTGCGTTATACTCCAGAAAAAAAAACCGTTTCTACTTCCCATACTGCCTCGTTGGTCTTGTGGTAACACGCTTGATTACCGAGAAATGGATCGTGCGTTCGATTTCCTCCGGGGAAGCGTACTTTTATTTGTACAAACAGTGTCAGCCTGAGTTAATCAGTGTTCTGATTGTTGACTGAGATCTGGTTGTTGGTCTACTCTCTGATCGCCATCATCAAAGTGTTCTGCTCATCTCCACATCATTTCAGATATGAATCATCATCGTGGTCAGCTTCCGACCAACATCGATGTACGACATTTGGTACTCTATGCGACTAAGACCTGTCATAAAGGAGTAGGCTTACTTTAACCTAATTTTATGTTTCCAACAAGTGTGAGGTCACTCCACATTATGCCAACATACAGCTTGTTCATTCTACGGCACAACAAAAGCACTCGTCTGCGCCACAGTACCGCGTATACAGTCGCAAACAATGGCTTGTTTCGACATGCTCCTCTTCTAAATGCAATAACACACGCTCGTATCCTGCAGGCTACTTACTAGGATAGTACTTTATTGGTAATAACACGGCATTACGGATCCTTTATGTGGACCCTAGAGAGGTGTTATCATAGTCTGTGAGATCTGTTCTTTCGACTTATCAAGTGGAAAGGCACAAGAGTTGGATACAAAATTGAAAGGGCTAACATATGAGATGTGGCGTATTGATATGGTTTACAGAGAACACACATTTTGCATCATCGCGCCAGTTCAAGTGAATGAAGCTGATTTTTTTATTATTTAGCTAGACTACGTATTGCGCTACATTTAACTACATTTTAATTTTTAACGACCGAGTTTTTGTTTGTAACAAAACTGCAAGTTCATGGAAACTACAGCCCTGCCTACCTTGCAATACTTTCATCATCAAGTCGCATTTAATTTCGCAATAATATTTTCATTGGGACTGGTATCGATAAGGGCTTGCGGCAACGTCCCCGGCGGGCCTAACACGAGTCTCACGGTTCGATAACGATACGAGAACTAAATCATTGTGGTAATGCTGAACTTACGTGTCATATTTATGGAGTCACGTCTCTAAAAAACAAAACACCATGGAATCAATACTACCTCGTCAGTCTATTACCCGGACAGATTAGTCAGCTGTCGTGGTGTTTCCCATGTTCTTTCTCTGATTAATGCTTGCACTTTTTCCTAAATTTATTTTGTTTTTCGTTTGTCGGTAAATTAGTTTTGTTTTCATGTTGTTATCGTCGCGTTAAGAAAGCTTATATGGTACGGATAGGAAAAAAGACAACCATGTTGTCAAAACGACGTCCAAAATTTCCAATGCACGGTAATATTGGGAATACACCAATGATACCAATAAATTAGGTATACATAATTTTGGAAATATTCCGGGTAAATTGAGAACATTATTGAGACTATTCCCAGAGTAAATTACAACCTTGCCATCGGCACATCAGTATCCACAACTTATTTAGTGGCATACGGTAGCAGAGCTGTCGTAAGCCCGATTGAGAACAAAGAGAATCCTTGCGACCGACTGAGACCGAAGAGGGCTGGCCCCAAATAGTGGGAAAGGCAATAAAACAAAGAAGATCGTTATCGATACCGTGGCGTAAGATTCGCGATAGGCGGGCGTGTGTAGCAACTGCGTCGTGTACCGGGGACACCGGACGGCCGCCGGCCGGTTGCCCCACCTCCTGCGGTCGGTGCGGCCTGCACCAACCATGTGACTCTCCTGCGGGGACAATGTCTACTTCCACATATTCAGAACAATGTTCTACCCGAAGTATTTTACAAATGATAAGAATACATCTCTGTATTCTGTAATTCCTAATTTTCTGAGAACTAGCCTATATATGCATTATGGAATCCATGTAATGTCGGAGGTAGTTGCAGCTGTCCATATTATATCTTAATTTATCTTACATAAAGACAGTATCGTCCAAGAAGTTGATACCTTTTATGCATTCGACACTTATATTAATGTTCATTTACGACGTATGCATAGAGCTAATGTTGCGAGGCGTTTCACGTTAGATAAAGCCCATTCTTCGTTCACTCCTTGCTTCACCATTATAATGCAATCATTATTCTCATTACACTCGAGTATGTGAGTAAAGAATCCCATGTTAGTAGTAAGAACCCTTTGACGTAACGCTATGATCTCCAACGGCGATGGTTACCCAACGCGTTCTCACGTTGTATCGCAAATCGAGGCACAATATTTCACTTCCCGTTTTTCTGCCCGGCTCCCACAGTCCTAGGCGCCATGGTACGCCCATTGTGCCATTCGCAGGCGCTTACGCAACTTTTTTTTACAAATATGACCCATTTGTTGTTTTATGGTGTTACGGTAGCTAGAGTGGTGAAAATCGCCATAGACTTTGGTCTAATCATGAAGGCTGATTGCATTTTTAAAGTATTTTTTGCTAATATCCGTTTTATTACATTTAGGTAGGTACCTGGTCGTGGGTGACCTGTTCTTTGAGAAATGACCATAGAAATGACCATAAGGGGGTGCCTCAAGCGGTAATTCCCATGTAAACTGAGTTTGGTTTTGATTTACAAAAGACATACCGGATTGCAATTCATTCTGAAATCGGCATTACGGGTAACTTTTATTTCACACACTTAAGTGGGCGCCTCACGAGGCGATTCCCGTACAAGCGTAGTTTGGTTTAATTTATAAACGATATGCCGGTTCGCAGTGAAACTTTACCAAGATGTTGAGATCGGATGCAAATCGAGCTTTGGTCGTGTTTATAATTTAAGTAAACAAATCAAAAATAAATTTGAGCCTTGAAATTTCTTTGATTTCAATTGAAATTTTCAATGACAAGGCTTACAAGGCTCTGTCTCTGTTTTTATATTTTTTTGTCATATTCCAATTAGGAAAAAAGACTCGTTGCCTTTCGAGCTTTAAGCTCAGTCTGGCAGGCCCATCATCCATCATCATACCATCTCGGGGTCCAGGCCCCGTTAGCAACTCGTCAATCTAAATTGCGACTACTCGTGAAGACGGTTAGGTCTAGATTTCCCTACAGATAGCTTTGTAGGGCTTGCAGTCCCATGTTATTGACGTACGACTAGTTTGATGCGAGTGAGAGATTGTTTTTAATTATTCAGCTCAGGATGATTGTGGGAAGCGTGGTGTGCGCTTCCGTGTTAACATCGCGGTCACCTTGTCAGCGGCTACAGAGATTGTTAATTACCACGCCCAACCCGATTTACCTCCAGTTTCTCGTACGCAAATAATATATTAGTCAACTGTTAGCAGCTCTATATTATTATTTTTATATATGCACTTACTTAATTACTTACTTAGGATAACTGACAAATTTTAACAGCAGATTAGCAGATTGTTACTGTACGAAGAATTGAGGGTTAGATTTGATTTAATTTGATTTGAGGTGTCACATTTGAGCTCATACCAGTATATTATCCTCGGCTAAACATCAACTTTGGAGTTTATATAAAATAATTGTTTTATAGATTGAATTTTAATTTCAATAACTAATAATCAGTATTTTAGATGATATACAATTATTGTAGTGCCAATGTAAATTTAAAAATTTGCCAAAATATTTTTAGAACGTAACTTAACAATTTTTGCCGAGGGTATTGTAAATTTTGAAATGGTATTGTAAAATTGAAAAGCCAAAGGCCAAAATTGGAAAGGCCAAACTTGTAAAATGGAAAAGTAAACGAGTAAATATCCGTTAAAATTCAGTTTTATTATGTCTAGTGCTCGTGTTAACCTCAGAAAATACTATCTAAAAGTTGATATCAACTTTCTCTCGAAAAAAGTTGATGATAGGGTTTTATATTTATTGAATTAATGAGATGAATTTTTTAGGATGAGTAAACAATTGATTTACAATTTAAATAGTATGTGTTTAATGATTTTTAATCAAAGTCTTATTTACATCTCGGTTTTAACCTTAGCTCAGCTATAAAAAATATGACCGCCAATTGTACTGTATTTTTGTAAATATTTCATGTTTGTATTTTTCGTGGTACAATAAAGAATATTCTTATCTTATCTTAGCTTTAGCTAACTGACATAAAATATAATCTACTAAAATTGGCCCTTATTTTTCGGTATGCCGGTCCCAAAGTTCACGCACGCGTGCGCGTGCGCTGTACCTTTCCATGCGCTCTACAAGGTCATCGGAAAGACGCGCTCTCCAGCCACCAACACAGCAGGCTGGTACTCTATCAGTAGTAATTAATCCGAGAGTACTCCATCACACTTGAGGGGGCAGTTGCAACACGGATTAGTAGAGACGATTGCTAAACGAAAGAAAACACAAGAATCGTTCAATGAAACGAACTTGTGCGCGTAGTTGCGTTGCTTCAGATGACGTGACTGCTGATTTTTAGGGTTCCGTTCCTCGAAAGGAGAAAGCGGAACTCTTATAGGATACATTTTTTGTCCGTCCGTCCGGTCGTCTGTTTGTAAATACCATTTATCTTGGAAACGCGCGGAGGTATCGAGTTGAAATTAAAACCATACACTCAAGTCTACAGTCCCTTGAAGCTGTGAAAAAATCAAACTTCTATTTATTTATTTATTTATATTTATTCTCAATAAAACAAGATAAACAACAATTTCAGTCGTTTGCCAAACTTGCAGTTTATCGGCATGGTAACAATCCTTGTATAACTTACACAATCTACACAACAAACAGTATTGATAGTACTTTCCATATCTGAAGCATAGGATGATAACTTGAAAAAAAAAAACGGTCTTTTATGCCGCAAAAAACGTATATTTCGAAACTCAAGGGATTCAAAATTTGTAGGATACTTTTCGTTGACCTAGAACTATGAAATTTGGCAAGCAATATTGTAGTATACAATATACTATAGTAATAGTGTAGTACATTTAGTTTTCTTTCTGTTGTTGTGCATATTATGTTATTTATCTGCTTATTTTGTTTCTGTGATGTTTTTTGTTGGTCTTTATGACCAACATATATTAAATTTATATATTAAATGTCTTTCTTCTTCCTCTTCTTCTTCAAGTACAGGGAAAAATCTGAAAACTACACATTTCTAATTAAATCTTTGAACTGCGAGACTCGATTCCTGAACTATTTATAATATGTAAGTAGCTACCAACAATTTTGTACGGAACCCTCGGTGGGCGAGCCCGGGTTTCTTATCGTATTTGGACCTTAAATTAAAATGTATAAGGACTATAATTGGTTATTTATGCATAAAATCATGCCTGTATCCCAGAGGGGTAGGCAGAGACCAGGGACTGCCACTTGCTACGATCCTGACAGATCACTTTCGCTTCCTCAACATTCATTAGTCGTTGCATGCACGCACGCCGATTTTGGGTACTTTTTATCTTGCCCTTTGCTAATACATCCCCTATTTGGTCGAAGTATGTCCATCTGGGTCGTCCCTTACCAGCCCTTCCATCCACATTCGCATTGGTTATTTAGAAGTATTAATTTATTTTTCGTAGTGACCAACTGACTGACAGACAACGCACATTTATTTATTTATTTAAAATAGAAGAATTTAGGCCTAGAGTTATGAATTATAGAAGAAATTCATATTCCTTGAGTACTCCAAGGGCACGCAATGGAGGGGTTCATTAAAATTCAACTCTTAAATAGGTATTGGGGTGGTAAAATTCCGCAGGCAAAAGCTACTGTACTTATAATAATCTTAGATGGGTGTTCCCATATGATTATGTAGGCAATGCTGAGACTGGCCCATTTTTGGCAACTTTGTGTGTCTAAGTTTCATGTAGGTACAGGTATTTCGCAAAATGTGTCCTATGGTTTACTAACTTAATTATGCACCTTTTGTTTGTAATTCTTTGTAAGGATATTGGCTTATGTGCCTACTGTATGTAATTCTTTGTAATGTTGCCAAATAAAGTTTATTCTTATTCTCTTATTCTTATTCTCAATAAAATAAAATTGCACAGGGTTAGTTAATGAGAAATGATATGCAACGTAATGTGTAATGTCCGTAACCAGAATTTCATGTTAGTGAACTGTATTGATGCAATACATGTGACATTAAAAATGTGATGATGAAATCTTTAAAAACTCAGACAGTATCTTTGTATTTACTGACCTTGCTTCTCTTAAAAACCTTTGCAAAACCAACTTGGTATGACACGTTACTGCTCGATTTACTATGTTTTTTTCATATATTTGTGATTTTTTACGCATAAACTTGTAGATAAGTTCTAAAGTATCGACAATTAAACTACTCCTAACAAGCAAAAGCTGTTAAAATTTTAAAAATAAAATTAAGCATTTTAAACTTTTGCTGACAGACAGACACTGAAGAAACGGTTTTCAGGTTTTAACAACACATTTAAGCTGGTTCCGTTTTGCTTGTGCCATCGTCATTTCGCCCACACCATCAACGTTTCGCGTTAAAAACAGAAACAGCCGTCAGCATAAAACAAAAATGCGCCACTGTTGCACATTTTCCCATGACGATGACGCGTCCGTTTTGCAACACGTTTATCGTACGTAGCGTAATGTGGCACATTTGTCAGGGCACTCGGTGCAATGATAATATATGGAACAAATCTAATGGCGACGACACGCCGGGCGCGCTTCGAGGGTGAACCATGAGTTGGCACGACTCTACCCTACTTATTTAATTACAGACTACGCGTAATACTTTCGCTGCCTCTAAACAGCGAATACAATTCCTGTAGTAAGATCAACAGTAAGTTGATCATGTTAGGCCAGCTTATGAATAGTTTTTGAAGAAAAAACTCTTTTGGCGTACTTCCTCTGAAAAGGGAACGAAACTGAACTGTTCTACGCTCAGATTCAGTGACGGTGAATCGGCTATGCTCAAAATTTCTCTATGAGATCGAATCAGAAATGATGAGATCAGTAGACGAACGAAAGTCGTCGATATAGCGCAGCGGTTTAGTAAGTTGAAGTGGCAGTGGGCGGGGCACATAGCACGCAGAACTGATGGCCGATGGGGCCAAAAAGTTCGCGAATGGAGACCACATATCGGCAAGCGCTGCGTATTACGACCCGCCACAAGATGGACAGATGACTTCATCCAAGTGGCAGGAAGGCGCTGGATGCAGGCCGCTTCCAACTGGTCTTTTTGGAAATCCACGGAGAAGGCCTATGTCCAGCAGTGGACTTCTTGTGGCTGAATGATGATGATGATGATGATGAATCGGGTATACTCGGCTCCAGTCGGTCGGTGATGCTAAATCACGAATTCTCAGCTCGAGTTGACGTCTAAATTTTGCAAATCGTATTAGTTTTCACTTTTAATGAGTAATTTATGAGAAAACTTTCTTTACATATTCGGTTGACAAAAAAAGTTTCCCGCCTCTTTCCAATCTCTATCAAACCCACCCTCGACCACTTCATGGTAGGCTCTCCGGTTAAATCTGAGATCGGCTGGCCTTAATCGTCGGCGATTGTGTTACAAACAATAACGGAATCCCGATCGGCCGAAGAGCAGGGCTAGGGCCGCCGCAGGTGCAGACATGAAGCCCTAAGCAGGCTTTTAGTTTGAGAGCAAGAGAAAGCATTACGTTACGTAGCCCTAACGTATTCCAATGTTTGGCAAACACTTCTCCTGCTTTAACTCTATCCTATCTTTTGGCTATTTGGAATTTAACCCATTTGTCCCGCCACCTTCGCCTTGGTATACCGCATCGTCAGTGTCAATTGTACTGGGTCCCCAGTCGGTCGCAATGTTGGCGTCACATACTGGCCCCTCTTATCAGCTGGCAACCCAGTTCTACTGGTACCAGGCGGTCACCACCCCAATTTGTTCTAAAATTTTAGTTCTTAAAAGCAGCGTCATGTTCCGATTGGCACCGCACACGGCTAAGCCTGAAGATGACCGAAGAGAACACAAACGGGGGTGTTCGCTTCGGTCATCTTCAGGCTTAGCCGTGTGCGGTGCCAATCGGAACATGACGCTGCTTGTGTTTGCTTCATTGACCTCCATCGTATTCATCATCATCAACCCAATATGTCCCCACCGAGGGGCACGGGTCTCTTCCCTGAGGAAGGCATAGACCATACTCCACCACGGGTGCCAAGTCGGGATTGGTGGAGGCTTGTAGACTAGTGGCGTCTACTGTCAGAAGTTGTAAAGCCGCCCTAAGGCCTCTGACTTGGCTTAACGACTGCCATCTATCGACGGCAGCTGGCACCAACAGCTTAACGTGCCTTGCGAAGCACGGAACCGCTCGGAAAAATGCCACTAGTGTTAGGCATAGACGGCGACCCATCCATGCACTGAACGCGCCCTGTGTTGCTTAACCTTCGTGATCGTTTAAGATCACTCAGGCAGCCGGGGCTACGGAGCGATT
This sequence comes from Yponomeuta cagnagella, assembly GCA_947310995.1. Classification (NCBI taxonomy): domain Eukaryota; kingdom Metazoa; phylum Arthropoda; class Insecta; order Lepidoptera; family Yponomeutidae; genus Yponomeuta; species Yponomeuta cagnagella. The sequence goes on along the minus strand of OX371269.1, from coordinate 22,282,522 downwards.
CCATCGTATTAATACAACATAATGACGACTGCCTCGTTGGACTAGCCGTTAAGGCGCTTACTACCAAGATAGAGGGTGTCCTAGTTTGGGACCAGGTCAAGTGGTTGTGTTGTGTGGAAGTTATTATTATTATGAGGTTCGCTTGATTTCACCTTAACGTCAAAACTCATTCGTTCACTTTCATTCCTTTGCATGGTTTGATTGTACCCGGCATAACCTAACCAATAACAAAGAGGCTTGCAGGTACATTTATTTACGGAAATTGACGTTGAACAAGCAGAACCGTCCAACTTATTATAATACTTACTACGTAGAGTATTTGCACTGGTTAGTCTACAATATTATTTCATAGTAAGAAGACAACTGGAGTAATTTTCGTCGTTGGAGATGCGTGACAACCCTATCGAGCACAATTTGGTCTACGCTGCAATTTGGTATATGGTGGTCGTGTCACTGAACCGCACTAATGAGTGCGCTTTGATTGTGCGCAGGCGGCGACAGTCATTTGTTTCTCACTTTGTCTATTGCCAATGGTTTTTTGTCCAATATTCAGCAGGTCGTGCGGTCCGCCTTTTGTTTTTAGGGTTCCGTACCCGAAGGGTGCCAAACGGGACCCTATTACTAAGACTTCACTGTCCGTCTGTCTGTCTGTCTGTCACCAGGCCTTAGGCGGTCCGCGTTTTGTTTTTAGGGTTCCGTACCTGAACGGTGCCAAACGGGACCCTATTACTAAGACTTCACTGTCCATCTGTCTGTCTGTCTGTCACCAGGCCTTATCTCATGAACCGTGATAGCTAGTCAGATGAAATTGTCACAGATGATGTTTTTCTGTTGCCGCTGTAACAACAAATACTGAAAACAGAATAAAATAAATATTTTAAGGGGGGCTCCCATACAATAAACGTTTTCTAAAGACAGCGCTCGCCATCTGGCGGCCATCTATGTTAGACCCGTTTAATATATTATTACTATGTATCGGCATCGCGAGTCATTAAAAATACAATCTACGTAACCTTCACAGCGCCGATGTCATGTCGTTAAATGTCAATGTTAAACGCTTTTCGTTGGTTTATATAAATGGCGCTGTTCTCAAATTCGATCTTTGTCTAATGTTGTATAGATAATGGTACGGAAACCTTCATGCGCGAGTCTGACTCGCACTCGGCCGGTTTTCTTTCGACAGTTGCAGATTCTCAGACTGCTTGGTATCGTAATGTCTGTATAGTACATACATTTGTGTATGATTTGTAGTTTCTACCTGCGAGAAGAACTCAAATCATTGTTCCATGTCTCGTCTTTGTTTACGTCACTTATTACGAAATCTAGTTGTCCCTGTGACTTCGTTCGCATGAAATTCCGATAATATGTGCCATATATCCAGGGCAAGGCCTATCTGTGTAACAAGCATCCCAATTTGTTTTTGCTTAAAGACGTTCATACAATAAACTTTCACATTAAAAATATTACTGTGATATTTAAAACGAGAAAAGTTATTCCTATTTGCCAACGTAGCTATTACTGCAACACACTTATTTAACCGTGAGAGCAAAGACGCTATGCATATTAATACTATAGTACTTAGGTACTTATCAACAGCGACGGCACATAACTGTCGCACAATCTCCATCTATCATCTCGCATGAGGCGACATGTAAATCATCAAGCAGTTTCCCATTATTTAAGAGCATTTTCGAGTGAAATCCGTTTTCCCTCATTTCAGTTGTCAGACAAAGTGAATCCGATGTCCCCACATTATTTTACTATTTGAGCCTCGAACAATGCCCTCACGTAACAGGCGCGTTTAAAAATTAATTGCAATAAATTTGCGCAACAATGAGTTCGTTACAGTGCTGGTACACACTGGGATTGTGGGAAACTGGTGGGTTTGAGCGAAATTCTGTCTCTCACTTGTTATTTTAAGGCTTTACGGTTATTATTACTGTGCAATAGAATAACAACACTCGTAATAAAAGTAACTTAAACAGTAATCCGCGCAGGGATGAGTTTTTTTTGGTTCCATACCCGAAGGGTGCCAAACGGGACCCTATTACTAAACACTTCACTGTCCGTCTGTCTCTCCGTCTGTTTGTCACCAGGCTGTATCTCATAAACCATGATAGCTAGGCAGTTGAAATTTTTACAGATAATGTATTTCTGTTGTCGCTATAACAATAAATACTAAAAACAGAGTAAAATAAATATTTATGGGGAGCTCCCATACAACAAACGTGATTTGTTGCCATTTTTCCCTATCTTTATATCTAATGTTGTATATAGATAATGGTACGGAACCCTTCGTGCACGAGTCCAACTCGCACTTGGCCAGTTTTTATTATTTGTTAATATGACCAAACTACACTTCGAGGAAATCTAAGTCACATCGCGCATCCCTCGCCACTGAGATTAGAAATTCGTCCGTGCGAAGTCAAAGTCATTTGGAAAAGTTATTGGTCGGGCATTATACCTATGTTTGTTATGTTAAACATAGAATTGCGTTCATTTCCTATTGAGCCTACCTGCAAGATAGTCACACTAATAAAAAGAATCTGTGACTATCGATCCATCTTTTTTTGATAATAAAGGGAGGCGCCGAGATGATCAAGTTAACTTGATAAGCTTTCCGTATAGTTACAGATGTTTACTTATAATTTCGTGGGACATAACAATACAAGTCGTTTGCGTGTCGAGGAAAAATACTCGTTTCTGTCGTCTGAATGCAATATTTGTCAAGTAAACTTGATCGTCTGCAAGTCACTATTCAAAATCAAAATATTGTTTTGTATTCTTTTTAGCGCAGAAACTGTGAGTTCATGAACGTTACAAACGAAAAAAATGGAAATTAAGTTTGCCTAATAAATAATTGTGATTAGAGCAGCCGTTAAATGCATAAAGAGGTTTTGTATTTACGATAATTATAGAAATCAAATTCAAATTTTGTTCTACAACAAAATTCCTCAAGATATATTAGAGTTACCTCCAACGCGATTTAAAAAATGTGTTAAGCACATTCTGTGCAAAAAGGCTTACTATAACATCAAGGATTATTTAGAAGACAAAGATGTTTGGCATTAAACAGTAGATTAATATTATTTAAAGGACGATTGTGACTAGTGTTCTGTGGGAGCCTTCTATGAGGGGTTTAGCAATGGTGAACGAGCATTTAAGGTTTTAAAGGATTTATTCACGAGATCACACACAATTTTGTCTATCCGCCATATTGAGTAGTGAGAAAGAGAGAGCATGCTAACTAAAGTTGCCAGCAACCAAACTCTTGTTAAGTAAGTACCTACTAAACAGTTCAACACATTCATGACTAATATTTTAAGTTGAAAACTCTGTTAATTAAGTTAAAACGTGTTTTGAAAAGAATAAATGTGGAGTTTCTTTGTTAGCTTCTTCTCCACATAATCCATTAATTGTGAAACTAACAACTTTGACGTTCATTAAGTAAACATTCTGTTTTTACAATGAATAAAAATATTTGAATTGAATTGAATCAGAAATCAATAATTTCAACGTAAAAAAATTACATTCTGTTTGCTGAATGTACTATGTTACTATGTTATCCACTGCCTTCGGGCCGTATTTGTAGTGGAGAAAAAGCCAGTAATATCCAAATACTATATCCTCGAAATAATCACAGACGCGTCTCTCACACGCTTTCACTATGCATTATGCATTTGCTGACATTTTCATTAAAAAGTGAATAGCGAATGACTCATCATCATCAACCCATTATGTCCCCACCGAGGGGCACGGGTCTCTTCCCTGAGGAAGGTATAGGCCATACTCCACCACGGGGGCCAAGTCCGGATTGGTGGAGGCTTGTAGACTAGTGGCTCGTCTACTGTCAGAAGTTGTCAAGCCGCCCTAAGGCCTCTGACTTGGCTTAACGACTGCCATCTATCGACGGCAGCCGGCACCAACAGCTTAACGTGCCTTGCGAAGCACGGAACCGCTCGGAAAAATGCCACTAGCGTTAGGCATAGACGGCGACCCATCCATGCACTGAACGCGCCCTGTGTTGCTTAACCTTCGTGATCGTTTAAGATCACTCAGGCAGCCGGGGCTACGAGCGAATGACTGTTACATAATAATCAGCCTGTGATTTACCGATTCCCCGCTAGACGCGAGTACTGCGCAGCAAATGCGAAGTGAAGCGCTGCGCTGGCGCAGGCGCTGCTCCGTTCCCTTTTGGTTTCTCCGCTTGAGTATTTGAGGACCGCAATAGAGGGCTGTTCCTAACCTGTCCTTCATAATTGGCCCACAAGTCTTATCAATCAATCAATTAATGTATTTATTTGTGAACATAGGTACCTATGTTTACAACAAAGGTTTTACAGTATATGTGAGATGTTTATTACTATTCAACTTTTTGCTGAATGGTTGAATTTATTTTTTGCCACAAATAAAAATGCTACATAACAATAATAGTAATAGTAATAGTAGAACAGAGAAGTGTGGTGGTAGCGCGGTCGGTAAAACGCTTGCTTCACATTCAAGAGGTCGTGGGTTCGAATCCCGCATGTACTAATGACTTTGTTTTGTAAGGTAGGTACGTACATCTGTAAATTTTTAGTTGCAATACTTAAGGATTTTTTTTCCTTCACCGTTAACGATATCGTAAGTAAACCAGAGCCAATGAGGTGTACACGCTTGAAATTGCCAATTCGCGGTTCTCTCTCTGAGAGAAGACCTGAGCCCTATAGTGGGACGTATATGTATAGGCCGCATTATTTTATAAGTAGCGGCTGGACGAGGATGACTGGGTGTAGAAAAAATCAATTGCAAACAATCCTCTGCGCAAATTTAAACTATTGTGATCCAAATTTTTGGTATGATGTTATAAATTTCATACCCTGTAAACTGCTAAGTTCGAGATTGATCTTGTTTCTCTAGATCGAGGTCCTTTTATTTTATGTTGTTAACTCTTTATTTTCTCTTACTCTTTTCAACAAGCCTTAAAGCGGCAACACTAGTAATGAGCGGGAATTCATCACCTATCCATTCATTATATTCTTTTTGTTGCACTAACCTGTGCTGAGGACAATTGTTACCCTCTAAATAGGTTTTTAAAATTATCCATTCATTTCACTAATTCCTCATTAATTACTGAACCTTAATTTTTGGGTCCATTGGGAGCAGCCCGCGCAGCCGCGATATAAATAACTGTTACAGAACATTGCGATCGGTTCCGCCCCCAAGGTACAGTTTCAAGAGCAATCAAACTTGCGGATTTTATCCAAAATATTTAATAGGCAGAACGGAATAGCATATTCCGACCTTAACTGTTCGAGGTTTCGTTCACCAATTAACGTGATTTTTTAAGTTGTGTGGAGAAATAAAAAAGGCAGTTTGGGTTAGAAGTGCGCAAGGACAGAATGTCATTATAATAAAACTGAATTTGAAAGTATTTTTGCTTATTTGGTTTTGTTAATGGACAAATTCTTGCAGGATGGTGCGAGGTAACCAACAAAAATAAGATATGGAAAACAGGAAGAAAGGCTTTGCCCTGCAGAAGGTTACGAAAGAGGGGAAGGAAAAAAATATCCCACCATCCATCCTTGACTACGAAAACAGACATCATGGGTTCGATTCTTGTTGGAGGCTGCCGTACTTGATAAGTACAGATGGCATCAATCTGGGTGCATTGACATGTTTGTGATGTCCTTACCTGCTTACCGCAGCACAGGGTATTCTAGTTCCAATCGTCTAACTGTCAAATTCCATACTAATTTGACAGTTAGACGATTGGAATCGCTCAGGATTTGGTGCACGTAATATAGGGGCTGGACAAGTAATTATTGTGTTGTGTGCAAGTTATACGAATATGTACATAACTTTTATACATTTTACTACCTCGTTGGTGTAGTGATATCACGTTTGATTACCATGCCGGAGGTCGTGGGTTCGATTTCCACTCGAGGCCGACGTACATTTATACAAATGGCCTCAGTCTGGGTGCATTTCCATGTTTGTAATGGCCTTGCCTGGTTGCCATAGCACAGGGTCTCCTGGTTTGGGACCAGGACAAGTTATTGTGTTTTGTGGAAGTGATACGTGTAGTTATAGGTACCTATAACTTGAATACTCGGCTCTACTAAAGTTCAAAAGCTCACTGAGTCATTAATTAAAAAACAATGCAGTCGACGGTGAAAAAATCGCACAGGTAAGAAAATTCCACGCTAGAAATCCGAGCGACTCGTGAGACGTTTCAATAACGTGTAGCTAGACAATACATCTGTCGGTCTTTAGGTATCTGTGTCTTTGACACGGGGGTATAATGGCCATCGCGTGCGCGGTTGCGTAAGGCTGCAGATTCGATTCCGGAGCTCCATTTGAGAAGCATGAGCGGGCCTAGTAGGTTTATAATGTAGCCTATATACGACCCACCACAGGCACAAGCCTTCTCTCACAGAGAGAAAATATTACCACCTGTGCCCACTGCGAATTGGAAATTTGAAGCTATATGTGAATATAGCTAAGGCACTCGGCTTTTTTCACGATGTTTTCATTCACTGTTAGCCTGTGACACTGCTTCTACACATTCACAACTTTCTAATGGGTATGGATTATCTTTTTTAATGTTTATAGGGCGTACAGCGCTTGAGTTATCTCTTCACTTACCTACATAACAATATGCACGAGTTCATGTATAAAAAGAAGTGTATTCCATAATTGGCCACTGGAAGCAAAACAAACGGGCAGCAGCGTCTTCCTGAGAGTCCAACCGCATACTGCGATCGCCAACCCACCTGCCAAGCGTGGCGATTATGGCAAAACCCCTCATGGTTATGAAAACCACGAAGGAGGCCTTTGTCCTGCAGTGGGCGTCAAATGGCTGATGATGAAGATGATGAAGCCAAAAGAGTAATTTGTCGTCTAACAATCGAAATTACATTGTATACAGGTGATCGAACACCAACCTTTACATATTTCTTGCAGTCTTCCGAAAAGTCATTGAATCGAGTGTGATTGTGAGTGTGAGAAGGTAAAGGCTAATGTGCTGTCGACTGTACAGTGGACAGTCTTTCTATTATGTATATTTATATATCCAGTCCACGAATGGAACCCACTACTGGGCATAGGCCTGTCACGTCAACCCTCCAAGTCCCCTGCCAATTTGTCTATTGCTTATGCTTCGTACCTTGGTTTAACTTTTCTCCAATCATCACTTCCTCCTCCAATGTATTAGTCCAGTCCATCCAAAGGTTGTCTGGAAGATATCACTTTTAGTGATAAGGCCGCCGTCTGTACTCTTAGTTTAAGAAATATCGGTGTAATTTCCACTTTTATGTACTATATAGAGTTCTCTATTTATCTATCTATCTTATTTTGACACTTGGAATTTTTTCAAAAACTCTTCTGTCTTTGCACCACACACCCGAATTAACTCTCCCACGGTCTCCAACGTCCACTCCAAGTAGCCTTGGACTATAACTCTCAGACATACATTGCATAGCAGCGAGAAACAGCTCCTCAATTCACAGAACAATTACGATATTCAATTAACGTAGGTAACTTTATACAAAGGTTGATTTCGCAACTCGGCTTATAAACTTGAGACGGTTAACAATAATAGCCACGCTGGAGGCTGCAGGTTAATGGTACAGTGGACTGTACTGTTCATGCGTGTTATATTACGGGTGAGTTTCGAAGGAAAATGTTATGGAAAATGGCTGCCAAAGGAGAAATCACATGGTCCCAACTGAAAATCAGTTTTGCTGGTGTTATGCTAACTATAGCATACAACAAAAAACGGGCTCCAACTCAGCATACTTTACTACACCGGTAAAGTATGCTGAGTTGGAGCCCGTTTTTTGTTGTCACGGAGGCACCTGAGGTGTTTGGGGTTCGAGGTGGCTGGGTACCATACATTACTGTATGGTACCCGGCTGCCTTTGACTCTATATGCCTCACATGTTCTCTTCACGATTGTTTTGTTTTTATTTCTGTTGTGTTGATGTTCGTGTCTTTTGTTTGTGTACCTTTGTGTTTACTTTGTGTCTCTGTGACAATTTAAATAAATATCCTCTTTCTTCTTTTTCTTTCTTTATGGTTGATCAGGTATCGTTCGTACAGTGGTCAAATTATACGAGTAAAAAATGTAGTTGGAAAAAACCGTTTCAATGGTTTAAATTGGCAATTTGGCGGTGATCATTCGGTAGTTGGATGGTTGAAAATTTGAGATTATTTGCTCGGCGTAACTGACCTACGTATAATGTTTCTATTGGTTCAGTGACGGTTGTTTTCAACCAAGATATGTTTCGTTTGTTGATTTGGTTCGTTAGTCTTTCTTCTTTCTTTTTTCTCATCCGGCCCAAGAATATCACATACATGCAAAAGCAGCATAAGAGTAAGAGTAAAAATGTGTTATTTATAACAAACTAGATATAACGCATTCGCTTGACACTTATACGTCTAGTCCGCCTTTATAATAGAAGTTTTTCCTCAGCCGACCCTTTCCTGGGTTCCAAGGCTTTTTTTAAGCATAGTATTTTAACTATACTCAATGATAATACGTAATTTATTGGAGAAACCCCCCCCCCACCCAACACACACACACACACACACGATCATGGTTTCTAGTGCATTACGCCTGAGCCGCAAGGAGAAACTCTGTATTTGGTTTTGGTTTGGTAGCCCAGTGGGTAGAACAATGGATTCGCAAGCGGGAGACCCAGGTTTGATTCCCAGTGCGGGCATGTATCTATAAATTTGTTTATTTTTAGAGTTACGTATATCCGCGAATTTGTGGTAGCAATACCACACGCTAACCGTGAAGGAAAACCTCGTGAGGAAACCCGCGGTTTGGTTGGCTCCGCACGTATTGAGTGGTCTTTTCACCCATCTAGTGTGAGTGAAGGTGCCAGTGGACGCTGTATAAATCATCTCATTACGTAGATGCAAAGCGGTGGTAGCCTAGTGGGAAGAACATTGGACTCGGAAGAGGGAGACCCAAGTTTGATTCCCAGTGCGGGCATGTACATATGACTTTTTCTTCTAAGTTATGTACATTTGTGAAGTTGCAGTAGCAATACCACTCGCTAACGGCGAAGGAAAACATCGTGAGGAAACCTGAGTGTCTGAGCTATTCACATACCTCAGCGCTTGAAATCACCAATCCGCGGTGGGCACGAGTGGTGATTAAGCCCATACTCTCTGCCTGGGAGAAGGCCTGTGCCTTACAGTGGGACGTATATGGGCTGCTTATGTATGTTATGTAAAGGCCTAGGTTTATAATTTACCTATTTAAGTATTTGGGCGTCTGCGAAATAAGTTGTGTCCGATCAGTCAATCAGTAAGCCCGTATGAGTCCACAGCTGGTCAATTGCCTTCCACTTCTTCCTATCCTCGGCCAGGGACTGAGTATATTTCTGAAAATATTTTTTTTGTAATTTAATACTTTTTATTTGTGCCGTGTGGCGCCGGATTAAGAATAGCGTCGCTCCTTTTCCTTCCGTGGATGTCGTAGAAAGCGACTAAGGAAATCGAGACGGGCAGCAGCGTGTTCCTGAGATTCCAACCGCACACTGCGATCGCCAACCCGCCTGCCAAGCGTGGCGATTATGGCAAAACCCTGCAGAAAAAGTCCTGCAGTGGGCGTCAAATGGCTGGTGATGATGATTTGTATTGGGATGCCGCAGGTAGGCATTCCCTCGCCGCAAAGAGCCTACGCTGTAATTTTCATCACTATTGCTTCGGCTTTCTCATCAGCATGCCCGTCGGTCCGTTTTCACCCGCGGCCGAACCTGGAGCACGTGCGATGCCGCGGATGCTCGCACGTCATCGCGGCAATTGCCGTTGTTCCGATGTCTTATTATTGAGACTATTGCGAGGTTCTATCGGTCTGACCTGGATTTGTTTAATATGCATAATATTTGTATCAATCCGTTGGCCTGGATTTGTTTCATATGTAGGTATACCACCCGTTTTCATTTATCTGTGATTTGTGCCTTGCTTATGTCTGGTTGAATGTTTGCACCTTCGTCGTTGTGCCTGTTATTTACTGCATAATCTTATGTCGAAGCAACCATAATATTGAAACAAATCTCTCAAAGAATTGATAACTCACGACTGTATCCCGGAGGGTTATGGAGAGACGAGGGTTTGCCGCTTGCTATGTTTCTGGCCCTGGAATCGCTCGTAGCCCCGGCTGCCTGAGTGATCTTAAACGATCACGAAGGTTAAGCAACACAGGGCGCGTTCAGTGCATGGATGGGTCGCCGTCTATGCCTAACGCTAGTGGCATTTTTCCGAGCGGTTCCGTGCTTCGCAAGGCACGTTAAGCTCTTGGTGCCGGCTGCCGTCGATAGATGGCAGTCGTTAAGCCAAGTCAGAGGCCTTAGGGAGGCTTGACAACTTCTGACAGTAGACGAGCCACTAGTCTACAAGCCTCCACCAATCCGGACTTGGCCCCCGTGGTGGAGTATGGCCTATACCTTCCTCAGGGAAGAGATCCGTGCCCCTCGGTGGGGACATAATGGGTTGATGATGATGTTTCTGGCAAACTGATAACCAAATATCTCCGTATGACCATCTGCATTATGATGGCCTCATTCACTGTCATGTATTTTGATGACAAGATCACTCCTTTATGGTCTTCATAATGACGGAGAAAAGCACGCGTCCTTATGAGGTCACAAGCTGTTATGTCACACGTACCGTATTTCTTTCAGGCGTTACATGACTTAAACTTTACTTAACGGCCGTCTGTGACAGGCAGGTTATGAGCTAGGCATTCTTGTAACGAAGCGTGTGTAAGCCAACAAATAACAATAACAATATGATTGGTCACACACCGCCTTTCACCTGGGAGCGCAAATCGTACGGGTCAGACGCTCAGTAAAAGGAACATAGTATAGTGTCTATTTTCTTCTGGTGCCTTCTTGTCTCGGAAGTTGGTTACGGCTCTCAAAACAAATTTCCATAGCTTTCGATTTTGCGCCTTCAATTCAAGCTCGTCCATATTTGTCCCGATTTTAGTTGCTTCCTGCTGGACTGAGCGTCTCCGGGTGGTTATGTTATCGTTATGTAGTAGGTAAAATAAATTATTTTCCGGGCCAAACATAAGTTGTCACGTCGAAATAATTCGCCAGTTGTATAACATGTATAATAATAAATAATCGATAATAATCGATCGCCAAGCGTGGCGATTATGGCAAAATCGTTTTTGATGAAAAATGGTTTTCATAACCATGAGGGAGGCCTATGTCCTGCAGTGGGCGTCAAAGGGCTGATGATGATACCATGTAACCTAGATATTTAAGAAAATCCATTTATGTGCTTTTATATCTAGTGTGCAATAAAGATTTGTAGATGTTTTTGTCTCAATGGCTGGGACATATTTTTGGATGGAGTTATAATAAGGCATGTTCAAATAAGTGTCGCCGAAACTGCAATAATTGTTTCGAATTTTCTTAGCATTAAAATGTGAAAATTACTTTGCTGAATTCCGCCAAAACTTTCTTCTGGAATCGAATTTTTTTCTCTGGAGAAAGTACACAGTTCACATAAGTGGCTAGTTTAGCTACTCTTTTGGTTGTACTACTCATGAGCTTAGGCTTTGTGTTAGACACGCGGTTCCGTTTTGTTATTTCACCCGAGAGGTGCGGAAGGGTGACAGGTGATCGGTGATGCAATGAGAAGTGACCTTTATGGGATTAAGTGAAAGTTCAAATCGATGTGTTTTTATCTTTATTGACAGGCGCGTTTGATTTAGATGCCATCTTCATCAGTAGGGCATTGTGTTCAGTTCAAGCTTCCAAACAGTTGTATAACTTAAGATCTTTAAAGTTTTTTGTTACTTTATTTATTCATACTTCATAAAAAAAAATTCAATATTTAATAGTACCCAACGTGAATACAGTTTGTTGATACATTTCTCTCTTAATTTACATTTAAAAACTTATGCTAACTTAATCGATACTTCCGTACGAACAAGACTATACCTTATTTAAGTAGTTTTATTTAATAGTTTACACGATGACTTTATGGCTTTACTAATCGACGTCTTTATAATTACTACTATTAATTTAAATACGAGACATCAGGGATGAGTGTGATTGCATTTTATTTTACGTATTCCTTTAGTGGGATGAGTTGGTGTACATTTCGTAAATTAACCTATATTCTACAACCCGAAATTAGTCTCATCTTGGGAACATATCATCTCGTACCTTACCGTAGGGCTGTTTCATGTTTGACAGATACACGGAAATTGTAATCATAATAAATAGATGGCAAGTGGCCAGTGTCCGTTATCGTAGTCAATTTGTCCACCCTGTACCTGCCACTGGTCTCTACACCGCGAGCATGTCAAGCAGGGTTCGGGGTGACACCTGGGGGACGAGTCTATTAAATGCGTAATAGAGTGATGGTACGATAGCCCGTTAGATGTGGAAGTGGGCAGGCCGGTTATGCGCTATCCAAGACAAAAGATGGTGACAGAAGTGTGAGCAGACAACCAACGAGATGGACTTTTTTTATTGATGGACACGTTTTATCACCGAGTTTTAAGATTTTTAAATTATTCGCCAAGTTGCATGGCAGTTTGTTGGCTAATTAATCGCATTCTTTTCACCTTTTTTAAAACTAGTTAGTTTCATTGACACTGTTTGTAGTTTACGAACTTATTTATTTAATCTTAATTTTGTTTATTACAACGGTATAACTCGTGCAACTTAATCATCTCCTTCTCGTGACATGCGTATTTAATTCACACGGTTAATACCATTTGAAAGACATTGCAATGCAATTGATTAGTAGACTACTTTCTTCATGTTGTTAGTGCATTAAGGGGCTCCATTCAGTAATACTAGATCCACCAATGGAAATAAAAAACTTTTTTTACACATCATTTTCGCAAAAAGTGTTCAATCGATTTCTCAGAGCTGTTAATGGTGATTTGTAGGGCCCACGAGCGAGAATCATGGAGCTGGGACTAGATAGTATTTATACGAAAAACGGCCGTTTTGGCGTTAATTATATCTAGTCCTGGGTTTTTAGGAATCCGTACCCAAAGGGTACGGGGACCCTATTACTAAGACTCCACTGTCCGTCGGTCTGTATGCCTGTCCCCAGGCTATATCTTATGAACCGTGATAGCTAGGCAGTTGAAATTTTCAAAGATGATGTATTTCTGTAGCCGCTATAACAAAAAATACTAAAAACAGAATAAAATAAATATTTAAGGGCGGCTCCCATGCAACAAACGTCATTTTTTGCCGTTTTTTCTCGATCTTTGTGTCTAATATTGTATAGATAATGGTACGGAACCCTTCGTGCGTGAATCTGACTCGAACTTGGCCGGTTTGTTACAGATCATTTTCGCAAAAAGTGTTCGATCGATCTCTCATAATTTATTATTATATATTATAATTATTTAATAATAATGAAATTAAATTAATTTAACTTTTTAGGACCCACGATCGAGAATCTAGGACCTGGGACTAGATAGAATGTATGCGAAAAACGGGCGATTTTGCCTTAATTATCTTGTCCTGGGTTTTCCCCTTCGGTTCATGCCCAGGTATACTAAAAGTCACCATTAACATGATTTACAGATTGGTCTGACACTTTTGGCAAGAACGATCTGTTAAAACCGGCCAAGTGTGAGTCGGACTCGAGCACAAATGGTTCCGTACTATTATCTTTACAACATTAGACACAAAGGTTGAGAAAAAACGGCAAAAAATACGTTTGTTGTATGGGAGCCCCTCTTAAATATTTATTTTATTCTGTTTTTAGTATTTGTTGTTATAGCGGCAACAGAAATAAATCATTTTGCCTGGCTATAACGGTTCATGAGATACAGCCTGGTGACAGACAGACAGACAGACGGACGGACAGACGGATGGTATAACCCGTGTAACCTAACTCAGCGCCTCGCGCAATTAGATTTCCTTCGCGAGAGATGTCTATTTAATTTGCACGGCTGTACTATTGGAATCACACTGTAATACCATTGCTTACTCATCATCATCATCAGCCTATGCTTGTCCACCGCTGGACATAGGCCTCTCCTATAGCACGCCACTGAACACGGTCCTCGGCTACTCTCATCCAGCTCTTGCCAGCCGCCCTGCGAAGATCATCGCTCCACCGAGTCTGAGAACGTCCTACACTACGTGTACCTGTCCGCGGTCTCCACTCAAGAACATTACTTAGTACACTACAAGAACTCGTCAAATAAAGGCCATTATCGTGCTAATGTCACTCTATTGAAGACCTATGCATTTATTAGACTCTAGCCCCTGGTGTCAGCCGGCGGCGGAATGCCGTCCCATTTCCGACAGCGGCCGATGGATGTTTTGACACACCATTCCGGTTGCCGGTGCGGGGGCTGTAATAATCTCACCGTAATTATTTGTCACTTTGAAAACTGGAAGAGATTCTGAGAAATATCAGTGCAGTATAAAAAGTTATGTTGAGAATAACCTCAGAATAAGGAAAACTTAAGGTCACGTCTCGTTAACCTGTTAGTAGGTTTTTGAAACCTAAGAGTTGCAGTGGAAAGTCCCTAAGATTTTTCACTGACAATAATGATAGTAGACCTAGGTTGTAAAGTAGGTTGTCTGGAAGAGACCGCTTTTAGCGATAAGACCGCTAATTGTATACGGCATAACCGGAACGGTGTGTTTTCTGGTGTGTACAATAAAGTGTACCTGACATATTTGTTAATCGATTAGTGTAGCGTCTAGTGGCAATTATTACCCACATTAAGTGAAAATTGAACTGGCATTTTAGACGCTGTAGTGCCTGAGCTTATTCTTAGAGTAGACTCGTGCTGCACCTATACCAATTCATCTGCTTAGTTAGGTTGATCCACAGGAAAGACGAATCTTTACAAGCGTTCTTCTTTTGGAGTTGGAGAACGGAACTCTTCAATAGACAGTAGAAAAATCATGCTATTTTCAGATATGCAATTCTGCAGCCTAGTTGGATTCAGATTTGGCTTTCAATATTTTTACGCATTTGAACATAAAAGACTGAACGGATTTGTATATTTGGTACTTTTACGTTTACGTATTACATTTTTGGGAATCATGAAACCTGTCACTCATACGTAGAAATGATCGTACCTGAAGGCTGCTGGTCTGGCATTCCGTCTTGCACGCACTTTTTAATATTTTTAGGGTTCCGTACCTCAAAAGGAAAAACGGAACCCTTATAAAATCACTTTGATGTCCGTCCGTCCGTCTGTCTGTCAAGACTCTTTATCTCGGGAACGCTGGAGGTATCGAGTTAAAATTAAAACCATGTACTCAAGTCTTCAGTCTATTGAATCTGTTAAAAATCAAACATCTAAGTTAAGATAAAAAAAGTTACGGCTGTTTACTCCGCAAAAAACGTGTATTTCGACAAACTCAAGGGATTCAAAATTTATAGGGTACTCTCCGTTGACCTAGAACTTTGAAATTTGGCAAGTAATATCTTCGTATACTAAAAGTACAGAAAAAATCTGTATTTTTGTAATTTAATCATAAAAATATAGTCTTTGAATTTCGGGTAAAGCTCGGCAAAACTGCGAGACTACAAATTTGTACGGAACCCTTGGTGGGCGAGTCCGACTCACACTTGTCCGGTTTTAATTATTGTAAAAAAAAAGACCTTTGATATATGTACTCAGTGACATTGCTAGATAGTAAAATTACGGATATTTAAGACATGTTTTTGTCTGTCTGTAATTGGTTTTTAATAAAGCAAAGTTGATACTAAAATCATTGATTTTGAAACGCCAGACGTAACAGCAGCCTTAGACGTGAAGTTATCATGGCTTTAGTGATGCAAAGTATTACTTGCATAGCATTAAGCCTCGTAGCTATAACGCCAGTACATCAGTTAAGAAGCGGCGCGTTTGAGCGTTGGCCATGCGACCGCTGTTATCGGAGTTACATCAGACGCTCGCCCGTTGTGGACAACTTGCTTAGAACCTCCTAAGGGTTGTTTTTTTGGCCGATGATAAACCCCCTCGTAAAAATAAATATGCCTTCAATACACACGCACACAAATATATTAACATTGTTAAATAAAATAGTGTTCACTTGCACAGCGACGGGACAGCAACATTATGTGAACTAACATTTTAATAAAAACACTAGATGCCTATAGTACAGGTCCGACCTAGTTTAGGCATTTAGATAGCACGTAAGATGTAAGAGATTATATAAAAAACACTATTTGTAAATATTATTGTCTACTTCTCGATTAAAGTTTTCCCGCAAAACTCCAAGTAGGGTACTTCGTCTTTAATATCTTTATGGATGTTTGGAAACTTGTTTTTGGGAATCAAATCTAATTTATCGGCTCCATTTCACACCATTTCATTCTGTCCTCAGCTATCCTCATGCACCTGCTACCGGCAATCTGTCCGGTTATCCCTTGAAAATCAGCTCCCACTCTCATCACTGAGTCCATATCACTAGCTTTATCTATCTATCTTCTATATAGTATATCTCTACCTCCTTTTGTCTGTTCTTCTACCAAGTTTCATTAGAAGTGTTGTTTTTAGTGATCCGTACCTCAAAAAGAAAAAAATTAACCCTTATTATAGGATCACTTTGTTGGCCATCCGTCCGTAAGTCCGCCTGTGTGTCAAGACCTTTTATCTCGGTCACGCGTGGAAGTATCGAGTTGAAATTAAAACTTAGACCTAGACCTAAAACTATTAAATTTGGCAAATAATATCTTCGTTTACAAGTACAGCGAAAAATCTGAAAACCATGTATTCGAAATTAAATCCTAAAAAATTACCTTTGAAGTGTGAGTGAGAGATCCATTGCCGCGGCGAACGCTACGACTCTCTTCCATGATGAAGGCTTCCGGACGAGGTCGAAACTAGTCGGCTATACCGAAGTTAATAAAAGTAAGTGACACTGTTAAACCAATATATAAAATAGTCTCTGAAGTTCGGGAAAAGTTCGGAAAAAATGCGACACTACAACTTTGTACGGAACCCTCGGTGGGCGAGTCTGACTCGCACTTGCCGGTTTTTTCTTCGTCTGCCGGCTCGTGGCTATCACTTTTGGATATGTGATGAACAGATTAGATGGAACCAGTCATAAAAATATTAAGTTTTTGTCGTTGTTGAGGGATAGTAAAAAGAATGTTTTATTATCAAAATACGGGGATTTCAATGATTTTATGGAGGTTTTTTTGTTTAGTGTAGGTAACTCGATGAGTCTTGATGTTAATCTTCAATTTGTTTGTTGTTGCAGGTACGTCTCTACATTTTCTTCCCTCGCTGCAGTCTACGAGCTTATAATAGGAGGCAGAACTACGAGTAACTTGGTCAGTGTGAAATGCGTTCATTCCCTTCATTTGACATTTTAACTCAGTTATTCCACCATAACTAAAACAAAGTCATATGTACATGCCCGCACTGGGAATCGAACATGGGTCTCTCGCTTCCGAGTCCAATGTTCTACCCACTAGGCTACCACCTCTCTTTATAGTAGCAATACCACTCGCTTACGGTGAAGGAAAACATCGTATAAGGAAACCTGAGTGTCTCAGCCATTCACGTACCTCAGCGCTTGAAATCGCCAATTCGCGGTGGGCACGCGTGGTGATTAAGCCCATACTCTCTCTCTGAGAGAATGCCTGTGCCCTACAGTGGGACGTATATAGGCTACTTATGTACTCAACCATGTGGCTACATTTTACAATTTAGCATATATGTTTTTAATTTTATACGAGATGCGAACTGTTTTACTGAAAATTATTATGAGATAATTATTTGGAGATATCATTTGTCCTGGTTATGCTATGTGCATGAGATTCATGCTACATCGAGTGGAGTCATAATTAAGGCTTCGTCGTTTATTGCGGACTTTGTCTCAGAAAGTAAATGTTTTTTTTTACTTACGTACGGTTAATAGCGTGTATAACTATATGAATACGTGCGGAGCCAACCAAACCGAGGGTTTTTGCTTTCTTGTCCTTCCTGTGGGCTAGGCCGACTAAGCTGTCAGGATGTTATAGGTGCTGGGCAAGCCTACTCCATCTAAGACAATGTCCCAGGCACTGCAGCGTCCGAGTGGTCCCTTCATCCATCTAGAATGAGTGCAGGTGACACTGGACGCTGTATAAATCATCCCATTACGTAGATGCAAAGGCCAAAGTTATAACTATATCACAGATAATTCCATTCCGTAATCAATAGGCTCTGCATAGGCAGTATGACGGCGCGAGTCACGATTTTGTGTGGCGATTAAGTCTGTATCAATTCGCTCATGCTACACAGCATTGTTAAGAAGCACAGGCCTGTAGAACAGTCCAAATGACTATTAGTCTAAGTGAACAGTAGTCTAACTGAACGATGGCACTCGCCAATCGGCATCAAGCACGGCCAAAGGCGACCCTCGTTTGCGTACGCTTTACTGACCTTTACCTTTGCAGTACTTATATTAAGAAGGTCAATGACGTTCGCTTGTCGTAACGTCTACGCTGAACTTTCCACTTTCCACACCGTCTTTACCAGGCATAAGAAGATTGAACAATCGATCGGGCTCCGTCCACTCAGGACGATTATTTATTTATTTATTTGTGTAAAGCACACCAACAGGTAATATACAAGCATTACACTACAGCTTAGTTTTAACAGGGTCTATTACACCGACTTCTTTCTTGTCTCCGTCTATGGTTGCCTGGAAGAAATTGCTTTTAGTAATAAGGCCGCCAATTGTACTTCAATTTATTAAATTGCTGTTAATGTAATTTCTGTGTACAACAAAGAATATTATATTGATCTATCTATCTATTCTAGTATGTAATCCAATCACAGGTGGGCACAACATTTTCAAAGATTTTTTTATTACTGTTGATAATACATTGGGAAGTCTTGGCACTATACTAAAGCAACAGACGGTATTGGGTATCTTATTAACTACAATTAACTACTAACTTTTAAGGTTTGCGAACAACATACGCAGACGCTAATTATGATCTCCGTTGCGTTTTTCCACCGATCGCACTCCAATGAACGGTGAACGCGGTTTTTATCGCATTCCGATTGCTGCACTCGATGCGCATCACACTGACCCATTTGACTAGGCTAAACGGTTGTTCTTTCTTTTCTTTCTAGAGATGTAGCTCGATTGTTTAATTGTACTTTTCTCTTTAGAAAATCAAGATCAATTAAGAAGTGAACGCAAAGCCTTCGATTTGAAAAGACATTATGCCATTTGAAAAAACTCCACGAACATTTACGAAATTACAAAAGTCACGCTTATATTAATTATTAGTCGATCCCACTAAAACACTGTTTATAATAGGAATACCTGCAATAAACCGGCGTTAACTCCGTCTTAACAGTGTTTTAGTGGAATCGACTTTTCGTCAATCATGTCAGTGTTTTTACACCCCCTAAGTTTTGAAATTTCCTCGAGTCATGTTCAGTGGAGTTGAGGAGAAATAGAGTGAAGTCAATATTTTTACTCGAATCCCACAAAATTTTTGTTCCCTACTTTCCAGTCTACCGGCTGGCTGATTCAATATTCCAGAGCCCTAAGCCGCCGAGAGCTGGTAATGGCTCGCCATTAGCCGGCACGGTAGTTGCCGCTAATCGAGGGAAGCGCACGCTTCCGTCCGTGATGGGGACGCGCTAGATGCCGTTTTAATGGGCCGCGGGTTGGACACAGCCTGGGAGAGCAGCGGCTGATGCCACTGGTGTGGATAGATGAGACTATAAAGGATACAATAATCGAGAGAAACTCACTGAGTCCTAGATGGTCTGGACGGTGATGGAAGAGAAGATAACCATATCATCGCATACCCTTCTCGTCAAGCTCTCCGGAAAATTCAGAATTAAGAGGTTCAGGACGTTAACAAACTAGGTATATAGTTGTAGTAAAAGACTCTTTATTACCGTATTGCATCATGTATACGTAACTTAGTATTGTGTGTTAAAAAATTGAGCAAAAATGTTTATAAAAGCGGCTCAGAATTCACGCAAAAACCTAATAAGGTTTAAGTGAAGCCTTTTGAAATGTAAATATAATTGTGTATTGTCAATAAATTCTTTAAACAAAACAAAACTCGGAGCGAGCCTATTTGAGCGAAAAAGTAATCTAAGTTGGAAAAACCCGGAGCAAGAACACAAAAGTACCTACTGAGCAAAGACAATGAAAACGTCGAAGAACGTTCTGTTTCGCTTCCTTAGTCTTATGAGACACTTTTGCCATGCAGTGGGTCTCTAGAATACAATTGGTGATGGCCAACCCCCGATGGTGGACTCCAGGCGTGAAAAAGGAAGAAAGTCTTTGAAGTTATTCAGTTATCGCTTTTACCTTTCTGCGGTGACTCAGAGCAGACCTCACGAATTTTTTTCCTTTGACCAGTGGGAAAGTAAAAAAATGTAATGGCCGTTGTAGAGTCATGTTTTTATACTGGATTTATGGCTTGGTGTCTATTACGTTTGATTTTTCGTGATGTTTTTGTCTATATATTTTTTTTCATCTATCTATCAAAAATAATGTCCAAAAAATAAGCGTTGCCTATTGGAAAAAACATAAGCGAGAGACCAAGGTTCGATTCCCAGTGCGGGCATGTACCTATGACTTTGTTTTCTAAGTTATGTACATTTGTGAAGTTATAGTAGCAATACCACTCGCTAACCGTGAAGGAAAACATCGTGAGACAACCTGAGTGTCTGAGCTATTCACATACCTCACCGCTTGAAATCGCCAATCCGCGGTGGGCACGCGTGGTGATTAAGCCCATACTCTCTCCCTGAGAGAAGGCCTGTGCCCTACAGTGGGACGTTTATAGGCTGCTTATGATCAAAAATGTCCAAGAAAAGGTCACATGCACCTGTGTCCATATATGGATACAGGTGCAAGGAATATATCCCTCGCACCGAGCATGTAGTCCCGGAGGGAGGTCCACCCCGCGACGCAATTTGTCGTTGACAGCTCCACTCACCCATTAGCACCGCGAGAAAACACTCTGCGTGCGCAGGCGCCGATTTGCGAATTGGTCAATTTGGAGCGCGATTATTGCCTCTTAGACGTTAGATTCTGAGGTCTGTCGATGATTTATGGGCTGCGAATGTGAAGAAATTCGTGGTATGTTATCGAGCTTTGCTTAAGGCTAAGGTTGTGTAAGCGTCTGTGTGCTGATATATATATCAAGCTCCGAATTGAGTTTGGCTACATTTTTGCGACTTGTCTTACCTGCCAGAAAGCTTAGGTTAATTCATCTAGTGTAGGCGGGAGATGCTGCTAGTTTTTTTGTATCTCTGTCATTTAATTACCACGAATAACATTACTTGCGATACATTCCAATATCAGTTGAAAAAA
This sequence comes from Yponomeuta cagnagella, assembly GCA_947310995.1. Classification (NCBI taxonomy): domain Eukaryota; kingdom Metazoa; phylum Arthropoda; class Insecta; order Lepidoptera; family Yponomeutidae; genus Yponomeuta; species Yponomeuta cagnagella. The sequence continues at coordinate 22,261,220 of OX371269.1, read as the reverse complement.
TTTAAACGAAAAATTTTCAATTCCTGCTAGGCATCCTAATCATCATCGTCATCAGCCCTTTGACGTCCACTGTAAGACATAGGCCTCCCTCATGGTTTTCATAACCATGAGAGGTTTTGCCATAATCGCCACGCTTGGCAGGCGGATTGGCAATCGCAGTATGCGGTTGGAATCTCAGGAAGACGCTGCTGCCCGTCTCCTGGTGATTGATTTCCTTAGTCGCCTTCTACGACATCCACGGAAGGAAAGCGAGTGACGCTATTCTTAATCCGGTGCCACACGGAATAATAAAAAGGCATCCTAATAATAAAAGGTAAAGATAACATAAAAGATAATTTATTCAAGGAACATTTTACAGTGACCTTATCACTAAGGCAGTGGCACCCTGCTCTCAAAAAAAAGTTAAGCCCCGTGGTTTATGACAAGCAGTGCTCTTCCGAAAAACATTTTACATTTTCAAGGTCAACAGACTTTAATACTACTAATGCCACGTCCAGATAGCTACCAAAGATATCTTGTTGTTTTGGCATTTAAAGTTATTGATGCCAATCACGGAATCTTATCATAATATTGGCAACAACAACAACTGATGCAGAGGGTTTAAGATGATTTGTAAAAAGATGGAGATTTTTCCCGCTGCCTTTTTCTCCACTACAAATACGGCCCGAAGGCAGCGGCTAACATAGTACATTGACATTCAGCAAATAGAATGGGCACATAGCACGCAGAACTGATGGCCGATGGGGCCGAAAAGTTCTCGAATGGAGACCACATATCGGCAAGCGCAGCGTAGGACGACCAGCCACGAGATGGACAGATGACCTCATCCAAGTGGCAGGAAGGCGCTGGATGCAGGCCGCTTCCGACCGGTCTTTTTGGAAATCCATGGAGGAGGCCTATGTCCAGCAGTGGACTTCTTGTGGCTGAATGATGATGATGATGAAATAGAATGTAAATTATTTGCGTGGAAATAAATTATTTATATCTGATTTCTATTTCTATTTTTACAAACGGGTACCAAATGCATTTTCAGAAAATTTCCAAACCAAAATTCACTATTGTTTTTCTGTATCTATCTTAAATAAGGTAAATACCTGCAAGTTTCAAAACGCCACCTGACACAGATCTCGGTTTGGAGATATAGCACGAACTAAACATGCACTTTACATAACGTAGTTTGTCTTTCCTTTTATTCTGACGTTTCTCCATGTCATTTTACTTCACCGCTGCCGGGAACCGAGTACCTCGCAATAGCCCGTAAATATATCATCAGGCACTCCCACAGTGCAATACTTACCGTGACATATCTGCTCGCAAATAGCATCAGATCGGCGCAGGCGCACGTACGCATTCCTGCCTCGACTTCCCACGAAACTAGATCGAAATGTAGCTGTTACTGCATACGCTGACGCTGGTTGCGAAATTCTTTATCGGTACGCATGAGGCTTTATAAAACAAAAAAACCGGGCAAGTGCATGTCGGCTCACGCGCAGTGTAGAGTTCCGTAGAAGGAGGGGTTTTTACCTACTTTACGGAACTAAAAACTTCATCAAAGTAATTTGCAACAGATTTTATACAAAGTTTTCCGTATTCCTTTCTTCCTCTGTGGTCATATCATAATATTATTTGCTATCGCCCTGAATTTGAAACGTTTCTACAATCAATCGTTTAGTCGGAAGACGAGGGTACGCCAAGACGGTAGGCATATCTGATTTAATATTTAGCAAACGGATCCATAATGGATTTCGTACACTTACGATACTTTATCACAGGGTATCCTAGTTTGGGACCAGTCAAATGATTGTATCGTGTGGACGCAATTTATTTATTTACTTAATTGAGTACAGCGCGTGCGTGTTATATTTATATGTGGTGCTGTACTCACATGAATGCGTGGGAATATATGTATCTACAAGTAGATGGACTCCTATGAGTCTCGTATCATGTATAACTCCGCCTTCAATTTGTCCTCTATTTCACACAGCTGGCTTGAAATGGAGTTGATAGGAAAGCTGTGGTTGATATAATATGACATTAATGATAATATGGTTTTTACTGTTCGTAGATTGATTATGGGGTGCGATACCTCTCACCCGTAGTGGACTGTACAAATAGAATGTCAATGCGATTTTAATGTCAACGAATGAATGTGGTATTGATGGATGCAGAGAGCGGAAGTTTTTTGTTAGATTCGTAATCTGGAACATGGCAGGAGGAAAACAGGGTTATTATTGCGATGTTTCTACAATTCGGTCTACATTGTAGCAATGTTTTCTTTGTAGGTAATTATCATCAAATTCAGTCTTTAGGACTAGGGAATAATTTTCTAAGTTTTAAAGTATATCTATCACCTTTGACATTGACAACCTAAGGGTGTCAAAGCATGGATGAAACGTTTGCCTCACCTCTAAGAGTTACGAGGCTCAACTATGACATGTAGCAAGTTTCTCGCGATTATTCATATACAATAAACACAGGCGCCATTATCTATTGGCTAGCTTTCACTGGCGGTAAGTAGCTAGTGCTCTGTCCCGCACCAGAATTTAGGGCCCGGCGCTTTGTCTCTACGTGGCAAATTGCAATTTTTTTGCGATTATCCACGTACAATAAATACAGATGCTATTATCTATTGGCTAGCTTCCACTGGCGGTAAGTAGCTAGTATTCTGTCCCGCAGTCGACTGCTCCACATCAGCGGTGGCGGCGGAGCGCGACGCTGATGCTGCGTCGCGCTCCACTTACCGCCGTCTGCGATCCGCCGCCGACTGCCGACGCTCCCCGATCCGAGGAGACGGGTGGATAACGCTTTGTTATTAAATATCTAGGATATTCTTCGACCAACTGTATCTCTGTTGATAACGGCTTGTTTCATAATCTCTTGAAAGATCGTGAAAGGTTTTTTTTACAAATTCTGTTTAGCAACCAGAATCTACTGTAAGTTTTTAAAGGTATCAGAGATAGTTTATTGGGTAAACTTAACAATCAAACAAACGCGATTGTACCTGTTAAATGTATAATTATGTATGAGCATTGCAAGTCAGTGGAAACGGTAGTTTTTAAAGATGTTTGGAAGTTTCTTAATCAATAATGCAGACGCTCAAATGGATGAGTTTGACACATCAATCGACCATGTACTGCGTGAACATATTTTAGAATATTTTTATCTATAAAATGTATTAGACTTATTTTTCGCGTCACAACTGAATGCAGTCGCAGGCAGAACATGTTGATTTCAGTGATAAAAACAGATTAACAGGTAACAAAGTTTAATTCAATAACTACATTGTAAACATTGTGTTGATTCTCAGCGATGTCCTTTATTATTGTATTTGTCCTAACTGTAGTCCAATCTAGACTACTTTCGACTTGAACCTGGCCGTCTGTGACCCTCGAATCAGGATCCGATATCACCAGCTACCCGCGGTTAGATACGGCGGAACAATAGGCTTTGTGCGCCTCCGAGATGCTGAGATTCTAACGTCGCCGCCAGGTATTTGGTTTGGCAAAGGGGTCAGGAATTGTTTGGGTAGTTTTAGCTAGAGATATAGTTGGGTGCTACGCCTACGTACTTTGATACAGATATATATATAGATAACTCTTTATTGCACACAATAAAATACAATAGAACGTCTAAGCAATTTAAGTCAAGTTAAAAATGTAGCCGTACCTAGTTATGTGCTCAAAATGGTGCACTGCTCTCTAAGAAAATTATTATCGCAGAAACTAAACATTGGTAATTTTAAATTTTTGACTGACTCCTAAAAAGGAGGTGGTTCTCAGTTTGTCCGTATGTATGCTTAGTGATAATTCTTTACCACGCTCTTCGATTTTATTTATTCTTCTTTTTTTACAAAGAGGGTATTGAGGTACTAAATTAATAAACATATTTCTTCGGCGAAGCATACCAAGCCGAAACTGCCTCTTTCACAGCATTAGCATTGATTGAATACTACTTGATCTAAACGCTGATAAAAACCTCGGCCATTCGCGAAGGGCCATAAATAATCGCGGCAGGTGTAAAATTCCTCCTCCACGCGACAAATACAATCGACTGAGTGAATACGCAGATTTATTTATTTAACAATCAATTTGCGATTTCAAGCTGGAACGTAGGAGCTTGCAGAAGGTTTGTTTCGTCGATGCCACGAAAAGGTTTGAAGATAATTTCATGGGAAAAGCAAGAAGTAAGTAATTTTTATCTCACTGCCTCGGTGGTCACGCTTGACTATCAAAACCAAGGGGCGTGGGTTCGTTTCCCGCCGGGTGGCATACTTGATTTGTACAAATGGTCTCAGCCAGTGCGTATTTTTATGTTCGTTCCATATTTAACTCCAGGATATTAGGCGTGAGTTTATGTTTATATGAACTCAATAGATAGAGTCCACAACTCAAATACATAAACTCACGTCTAAATCGTGGTACAACTCCACATATCTGCAACACAACATACACAAACAATGAATGTCGATGGTCATTTTGGTTAAACTGTTTCTGGGCCCAATTTCATAAAACTACAATTCATAGTTTATTATGACAATTCAAGGTACATCACTTGTTACTCTTTGAGTTAACCGACTTTGCAATGTACATCGATTTGTCATAGTACACCGAGTATGTATGCACTGGTTCTTCTGTAAGAACCTATCTCGAGCTAGAGCCTCCATCCGTTGTCGTCGCGCGCAATCTCGCAATTTATGACTTCCTCTGCTCTCCGCTACTGCACGTTTCCTCTCCGATACCGTCGTGCAGGCGCTATAACTAGAACTTTCAGGAATTTGTGGAGATCTTGTCGAATTGGCACTACGACAGCGGTGACATTGATACGACACGTGTTATTTCGTTGGGCAAATGTTTATTCTATAAAAGATGAGATAAGATGAGATAGTAAATAGTTGCGAGGGTTCTGGATGGTATAGGAAAAAATATTATAAGATATTTTTTTTATTTTTTATGTAGCCTATGTCTCTCAGAGAGAGAGAGAGTCGGTGCTTAATTACCACGCGTGCCCACCGCAGGTTGGCTATTTTAATTTAAAAATGATACAGAACAGAATGAAAAAGAAATAATGAAAGATGGAATAAAAGGGAATAATGTAAAAAGGTTACACCATTACGTAGTGTTTATTGTAACTGGAAGAATGAATTAGTTTATGTTTACTTTTCCTAGAGCGCTCTATTGAAGGACTCGGGAGGATCGACTCTATGATTTATCTTAACGTTGAGTTCAAGTCTATGTCGATTATTTTAATTACTACTTTTGATCTTAAAGTTCTGTAAATTTTTATTTTTATTTGCAACGTTTCACTCTACTTAATAATATTCATATCTAAATGAATGACCAGCATTTTTACAAAACTCTACATTATGGTTTGTCACCGCAACACTAGATGTCGCTATCCCGGTTCACTAAATCGCGCAATCGAAACATTTTCCTCGCCGCATAAATACCCTAGTCGTAGATTGTAAAAGCATACTTACCTGGCATAGGGGACACCGTGATCAAATAGGCGGTTCCCCCAGGGCGAGGCCTTTCCATTGCACTGCGGTTGGGTTGACCCCTGCGATTATCCCTAATGTGGATAACTCGGATGCGTTATTTTTGGTAGTGGGGACTGCGTACGCGCCGTCCCCTTCATGATGTCTAAACAACCGTGACTAATAATTTCCGTCACTAATTTACTTAGTGTTAACTTTCATCACTAATTTGCTTAGTGTAAGCTGTTTCGCTATTCTGGGTATAATTCTTTATAATATTGAATGATGCTACCTAGGCTTGAGGATTAGAGAATTTAAATTTTATATTGCTTCTTTTGACATAAGCGAGTCTTTGATTAAAAAAAACTTGGGAAATCTTGGTTCTATAAATAGCAGCAGCCATTTTAGTACCTGGTCCTAAAATGGCTGCTTAGATGGTCGGTGCGGAAAGTGCCATCTCCAGCCACCTGGTGCGAAAGTGGGCAAGCGACAAGTGATAGCAATCACATTAGCCCTCACAATCACCCGCCCAGGCGCATTTGTTTCTAGCTCTAATGTCCGTCGGTCTGTCTGTGCGCCTTTTGTGTTGGTTGAAGAAAAGACTAGGCTTTGAATGGCTGCTAACAGTGTTATGTTGCCGGTTTTTTCTTATAGTCAAAAGTTCGATTATATTAGCTTTTCTGACCCAGTATAGTTTAGCGAACGCATTTAGTGCACATAGAAATTTTATATGTTTAAAACAAAGTGTTTCAAAACACGTGCTTAAAATTGTGTTTTAAACTGTTTTTGAGTTTTAAACAACACAACTGTAAATGTACTCGCAAAATGGAGTAAAATAAAAAACTCTTATTCATGATTGAACAAAACCTATGATTTAATGAATGTCATAAATTGAGCATATGTTGCCATGTCAAGTAACATCTATATATCTATCTCTTAATGAGGAAAAATTGGTCACAAAAATTCCGTACTTTGGCCCACTTGGCACCACTGCTTAAATGTTATTTGAACAGCCATTTAAATTGACTTGTTATATGGAGAACTTTAACTAAATGCTACATAATCACTACCTATTTAAGAAAGTAGTGGAAATCTTACTCATTATTTTTAATTAATTAATAGATAGATACATTACTTAAATAAATTAATTATTTAATAGTCTAAATACTTAATGTGAAGCCTAGAATTCGTTTAAGGCCAGACAAAACTTTTTGATACTAACATTGTGGCATAAAATTTTCAAGGAACATTATTCATCGTCATCATCATCAGCCTACGTCTGCCTACTGTTGGGTATAGGGCTTTTCCGTGCCATATTTGGCGGTCTCTCGCCATTCTTATCCACGGGCCCCTTGACGAGTCGCTCACATCGCCCGTCCGTTATTTTTTAGTGAGGCCCTTTTTTGCGAATTATACACCCTAGTACCTAGTACTAGTAATACAAGTGTAATAAATCACACGCAAACTTCTACCATCAGTAACTTTCCACAAATTATCCCATGGAAGGCTCGTACTCTGATGATTTATAATTGCGACTGGACCTTTCACCTTGTAGGGCAATAATGAAAAACCGCTGAATAATTTATCCGAATGAAAGTCAAGGTGCTGTTAGTGATTTCTAGTCTTATGAATTTAGAAAACTAATAGTAGATTGTACAACAAGTGCATAAAACGCACCATTTTACTCGAGACGTTTATCCATCCGAGCGAGCTTGCGAGCGAGGATAGATATAAAGTCGAGTGTAAAATGGGTTTTATGGACGAGTTGTACACTCTACTTTTCACTTCGATTGCGAGGAAATGAAACAGCAACATGTAAAAATAATTATGGTTCCCGCCAATTAACTTTTTTTTCTTTTTTTTTTCTGTAGGGACGTGACACCTGACTTAAGGTCGTTACATACTGCTCAGTTATAAAAACATTTTCTTTTTATAACTATGATAAGTTGTTGTTATGGCTTAAATACTATACTGATCTACTAAATTGAAAAATAAACAAATATAAAAAATAATAAATGAGACGAAATACAAATTATAAGTTTATTTCATGAAGTTTTATTGTGTACTTTGGCTGTTGGTATCTTTGCCTTGGTCTTAGAATACGAACGAAACGAAATAAAATAAAGAGGTTGTTGTATGAAGTTAAAGATGTTCGTGTGGCTGTTGCAGCGATTGCCTTGGTCTTCGACGAAGATTTTACTTTATGCTCTAGAGCATAAAAAGCGACTTTATGTCGCCTACGCACGACATAAAGACGAACTTTTAGAGCATGAGAAGTGAAAAGATAATTATTATGCTAAAATGAGATTATTGAAATTAAGCTATAGATAAGATACCAGCGATCTATTCTCGTTTTTAAGACCTCATTGAACCGTGTTTGCCTACCAATAACACTTATTTTATTTTTTTACCACTACTAGATTCTACATAGGTATGTGTGTTGGGTTGTTGTCATCTTCAATTGGGTTCGATTCCAGCTGGAGGCTGCCAATTATTTTAATTTGTTTAATTGGCTTCATTGATGATGATATCCATGCCTGGTATCCAAGTTTAGGACCGGCGCAAACAACTGTGTTGTACAGGCATTATTATTTAATAAATAACAAAAACCTATGAGAGACATTCTTGAAACTGCATAACTAAGTACAAACTAAATTTATAAATGTTTGTTAGTTAAAAAAAATCTTATTTCAACTTGGTTTCAACTTTATGACCTTACGGTGAGAAATTTTCGAAACTTAACAGTCTACCTACCATCGGACATACAGACCCTTAATCACAGAGGAAACCTTAATAGCAAAGCTAGAAAAAGAAAGTGAACTTCTAAACATGGGCTAAGACTTTTCATTGAGCGCGGTAGAGGCAAAAGAGGTGTTGTTCTCCCAAGGTGACGTACATAAGCACCCTATATACGTCCCACTGTAGGGCACAGGCTTTCTCTCAGGGAGAGAGTATGGGCTTAATCACCACGCGTGCCCACCGTGGATTGGCGATTTCAAGCACTGAGGTGTGTGAATAGCTCACACACTCAGGTTTCCTCACGATGTTTTCCTTCACAGTTAGCGAGTGGTATTGCTACTATAACTTCACAAATGTACATAACTTAGAAAACCAAGTCATAGGTACATGCCCGCACCGGGGATCGAACCTGGGTCTCTCACTTCCGAGTCCGCGGTTCTACCCACTAGTCTGCCACCGCCGCCGCAAGGTGACGTAGACATACATAATGATATTTTCGGTCAGAATCATTACCGGAACGAATATAATCATGTAGGTACAGCGATATCATTCCAATGTAAAAACCTAACTGCAAAGTGGGTTACTCGGGGCTGCAAGTGATGTAAATTGCTTCGGCCAGATGTCGCTGCCTGTACGAAATACAGATAAGTTTGTATAGAGAGGCTCGAAATTTCGCTGATGCTTGCACTTGCCTATTAGCTCAGTTGGGAGAGCGCTGGCACGGTTAGCCAGAGTTCGCGGGTTCAAGTCCCGTCATGGGTGGAATTTTTAGCTTCTAGATAGGTTAATATAATTCGTACTTTTCACTCACCTTTTTAGCTAATTATTGACATTATTCAAGATAAAATCAAAGAGTTAATTATATGCATATGAAAATCACTTTTTTTAAGCATCCAATCCACTTAGCCGCTCTTTGTTTTGAAAAGAATAAATGTGGAGTTTCTTTGTTAGTTTCTTCTCCACATAATCCATTAATTGTGAAACTAACAACTTTGACGTTCATTAAGTAAACATTCTGTTTTTACAATGAATAAAAATATTTGAATTGAATTGAATTGAATTGACTTAGCATAATATAACTTTTTGGAGACTATCTCGGACAATAACTTAAAGATTTAGCAGAAAAACTGACGATATCAATATCTAGTCGTTTGTCATCGGTATCTACATGCTAGTTAATTCTCGGTAAAATATTACACACGTGGTCATGACAATGGCATTGCTAAAGAGCCACCCCTCTTCTACTACACCTGCAATGGTGGAGGCTCTAGATGGGTCGCGAAAGTCTGTCCGTTTGTGACGATCCCACGGTCAGTGCGGTCTTGGCCATTTCACTTTCAGGCACGATCGTACCAGCTTAGCATGCACGCCTCGGGAAAGGTGAGAGTGGGCAAAAACTCTCAAAGGCTGCGTAAACGCAGGATGGGGCGATAACACGTGTGCCAACTGGGCCTTAGGAAATTTTGTCTAGTCTTCAGTTGAAACTTGAGCTGGGAGCTTTATCTAACGCAAACATGAAGGTACTGTACATAGCATTAGTACTATTGGCTTTTACTACGTCTTTACGTGTCAAAATACGTAAAGACTTATTTCGAGTATAAACTATAATTTATTTTAGGAGCGAGTCGGAAATGTGTGAAAGTAGTATCTTATAAGTAAGTTTATGTAACTTTTTAACTTTATAGCCATATATATATATATATATATATATATATATATATATATAAATAAATATATATTACATATGTATGATTGTACTGGGTTGTAATATAGTACGTAATAATTATTGTACACTTTCCTCCCTTGTTTATAATGTTCGTATCACCACATCAAGGGTTGGCTGGAAGAGATTTCTGCTGAAATAAGCTCGCCATGTACACTTTTTAATTCTGTAAATGTTTTGTTTTATTCGTGTAATTTTATGTGTGCAATAAAGTATAAAGTAAAGTAGATTCTGCAACACAAGTGCTATAATTTCGATATGATATCTAACTTAACATGTAAGTAATAATACTATAAATTGAAAGATATTACGTAAAAATGATAAGAAAATTTATTATCATAGCTAAATAATTTCTCATGACTAACAAGCTCTTCCTATGTATTTTTACTTATTATAGTGATCTCTCGTTTCTAAATTTTACTTAGAGAACCAGACAACCAGTCTGCAAGACTAATAAAATTTGATAGTGTAGACTGTATAACAAAACAAACTTTGGCCTTTGCATCTATGTAGTGAGACGATTTATACAGCGTCCAGTGGCACCTTCACTCACACTAGATGGGTGAAGGAACCACTCGGACGCCGCAGTGCCTGGGATGAGGTTTCTTTTCGTATCAACAAGGTGATGATTGGATAAGTTAGAAACGAAATATGTAAACACAGAATGGAAAACACATTCCGGGTGATACTCGTATCATTGTTTGAGGTATTTTGGTTCTGTTAACTATAAAAATTAGGTTATAGTTTTGAATCATATTTTTAAGTCTAAATTGATCCAGAATATTGTAAAGAGACAGCTCCAAAAACGTTTAATGATTTTTTTGAGTTTTAGGAATCGTACTCTCTCTATGAGAGAAGGCTCGTGCCCTGTAGTGGGGCTAATATAGGTTGCTTATGTAATGCTATTAACTCTACACTAATATTCTATTACTATAACTTGTAGAGTGGTGTAACTTTATGATTGAAGTGGGGCGGTTACTTGATACGCGCCACCATTTAATAATTATGATTACAGCAAATTCTATCGAAAGTTTATTAGAGAGATTGGAAAGTGGCCAGTCGAGTCCGATCGGTTGTTATCAAACGCTTATAATGTGGTCTATAATGTCAACAGGTTTAGGCCCGCGCCCGTTTTGACAAAGTTGCTCCGAGATATTGCCATCAACATAATATCCTTACTAATTGTCACAAATTGTCGTTGACAACACCTTTTTTAGTACTTGGCACACTGCGGCCACTGTGTGAATTATTAGTTTAGCAGAAGAAAAAGGCAATAAAATACCACGTCAAATTATCTCTCTCTTTATTTTATAAATCTCCAAGAACCTGATAAATAATAAACGAAAGTGCAGATCTATCCTTTCCTGTTTTGTGATACTAATATTATAAACGCGAAAGTTTGTATGTATGGATGGATGTTTGTTACTCTTTCACGCAAAAACGGCTGAACGGATCCGGATGAAATTTTGCACAGAGATAGATTATAGTCTAGATTAGCATTTAGGCTATTTTTATCCCGGAAAAATACACATCAAAATTACCACGCGAACGAAGTTGCGGGCAACAGCTAGTTCACATATTTTTTTTTGGCCATAACATTTATTTTTTTAAACGTAATGTGATGTGATATTTTTTTTTTCAATTTAATTCTCGATAAAAACTGACTAACTGCGTCCCTTACCTATGTGCTGCAGTCGACAGCATATTAAGTTTTACATACGTGCACTCTAATCAGTTATGTTAAGGACGACTTTTTGAGCTGCTGTCAACTGTACAGTCAAGTTGCTTAACTTTAACGTTTTCATCATAAGTTTTTTTCTATGTTTTTTACCCTTTATGTTTGATACCCTCTTAAAACATCAATTATGGTCACCACTGCCTTAACTGTCTTCGTTCTCTACTGGCATGCAAAGTAAACTAGCCATCAAAAACATAACTTGTAAAAAAACCAAGTCTCGCAACTGTTCTTCTGTCCTAAGTTATTATGTAATTAGCTAACCTCACAACATATTATGGTGACCATATCAATATTAGAAATATTTCATGTTTTAAATAAATACATTGACATATGGATCTAATATCGCCGGATTAAGAATAGCGTCGAAGTTGGTAATAGTTGTAGAAGGCGACCAAGGAAATCAATTACCAGGAGACGGGCAGCAGCGTCTTCCTGAGATTCCAACCGCAAAATGCGATCGCCAACCCGCTTGCCAAGCGTGGCGGTTATGTCAAAACCCCTCATGGTTATGAAAACCACGAAGGAGGCCTATATCCTGCAGTGGGCGTCAAATGGCTGATGATGATGGTATGGATCTAATAACTGAGTTGCGGGACTTAGTTGTTTTACAAGTTTTTACATCGCATTTCCTTTTGTAGATTACTACTTTTTTTCGTTACCTTTGAACATAATTATATCTAGGTAGCTGTCTACACCTATTATTCTATTATATTGTATATAAATAGGTACACTGATTAATTCACTGCAAATGTAACATTGTAATTCTATATATTTATATGGGTTTACAAAGTAATTTGTGCAGTTGGTGTATACACTAAACACTAATTGTATTCTAAATTTGAAATTTCTATGTCTACTATAAGTTCCTTAGAGTTTTGATGATCAGTCAGTCAATGAGAGAGTGAAAAAATTAAGAAACTTTGACCAGTTATAATTCTTAAACTACTGGTCCAAATTGAATGAAATTTTTAATCTACCGTCCTTATAGAGGTACAATGCCTGCTTGGTACTGAAAATTCAGGCTTCTAGTTCTATCCACAACGAAGTTGTAAGGGGATCGAAAATGGCCTGAAATGCTTCGAGAAAGGCCGTGCCGCTTTTTTGCTCGACTTGGCGGGGCACTGCCGTATCCCCAGATAAAGTAACATCAAGATGAAAGCTCAATTATTATGTCCATTAATACTTATCGTGCAAATCTAATCAAACAACAAAATAGGTTTATGATTGGCTGAGTTCGTCATGCGTTAATTGATTAAATAACTTACCCCCGGTTTCTCGAACACTAACAAGCTGTTAATCTACTGTTAATAGCTGTCAGTGGTTTTTTTGTATGCACTTCGGTCAAATGACAGCTGTTAACAGCGTGTTAGTGTACGAGAAACTGGGGGTTAGCCCTGTTTGGGTAGATACAAGGAAAGTTGTTTACTACCGCTTAAGGGCAATATTTGAAGCCAGCTTCTATAGTTGTTTATAAGTTAAGCTACGTGCTTGTTATCTAAATTAACTTGAGACATTTGAGACCGCAAATTAAGTATACCACCTTTATAATGTGGGTGTAGAAATAATAAACTAATACACGTGCTTTTACCAAATAAGAAGGTCTAATAGACCTTCACTGTTTAAATAATACGGTAAAAAACTTTCTCTGATAAGTATAGTGGCGTTGACCAGAACACAACAGCACCACAGAGCTCTTGCATTCATGTCATTGCCATTAAAACAATAATATTAAAATTAAGGTAAATTGGTGTATTGCGTTGTTAGCCCAAATTACTTCTGTCCCACACTCTGTATTTTATTATTATTTGGCGACCATTACACCACCGTTTTTAGGGTACCGTACCCAAAGGTAAGGAATCCTATTACTAAGACTCCGCTGTCCGTCCATCCGTCCATCCGTCTGTCACCAGGCTGTATCTCATCAACCGTGATAGTTTTCGTTAAATTTTCACCGATGATGTGTTTGTATCTTTTCTTTTGTCATAGCTGTTTCTGTAACATTTTTTCCGGTATACAATAAAGAATATTCTTATGTTATCTTATTTCTATTGCCGCTATAACAACAAATACAAAAAACAGAGTAAAATTTATTTTATTTTATTTTTATTTATTATTTACAAAACAGGTGACAATGTCAAAATAACAAAATTGTGTATATTCTAGTTTTAAGCTAGATTGACACCCAAAGTATACATGCACACTTAAATACATAGAGAAAAACTAATTTAGGTGGTTCTCAAATTTAGGAGTACTGTCACGAGCATTATATTAGGGGTTAAAGTATGAAATTGCCGTTTTATTGCAATAGGTTCTTTGAATTGACATAGAATCTTCATGGTTTGAGGTTTTCGAATGAAACTTTTTTCAAATGGTTTCTATGATGTTCTTTTTTTAAAAAATCTGAAACATTTGAATATCGACTTTCAATTGTTTTTGTTATTCAATTTAGACAAGAAAGATGGATACTGCGAAAATTCGAGTGATTATGAAAACCCATTTCTCGTATTTTTTTATTTTATTGATTTGACGCAAGTGAGTCAATATTGTGGGTAAGGTAACGTTAAACCATGCCGCTAATTCCTGGGTAGTTTGACTAGGGTCGGCTTCCACTATCTCTCTTAATTCATCGTTATTCACCTGTGTGGGCGGTCTTCCTCGTGGCTCGTTCTTTAAGTCGAAATTTCCATCACGAAAGCGTTTAAACCAAAATCGCACGGTGCGTTCATTAGTAGACCCCTCTCCAAACGCAGCATTGATATTGCGGGCTGTTTCTGCCGCGTTAGTTCCGCGTCGGAACTCGTATTAAAAAATCACTCGAATTTTCGCAGTATCCATCTTTCTTGTCTAAATTGAATAACAAAAACAATTGAAAGTCGATATTCAAATGTTTCACATTTTTTAAACAAGAACATCATAGAAACCATTTGAAAAAAGTTTCATTCGAAAACCTCAAACCATGAAGATTCTATGTCAATTCAAAGAACCTTTTGCAATAAAACGGCAATTTCATACTTTAACCCCTATTATAAAACTAAAGAGGACCTTACCCCAACTTTAAAGTACAAAACAGCCTTAAAGGACCAGTTTCTGTATTGAGAATTTCGCTAAGTAAATAGTTAACTGTAGTGCTGTCTCTTCCAATTTCTCAGAAAAGAGCGTGACAGAACGTTACTTAAGTATTTACTTAGTGAAATTCTCAATTCAGAGACCGGCCCTTAAATACTTATTATATTTTCGAACTAAAACTTACGTAAGCACTACGTATACATCATTAGCCCATTTCCCATAAATATTTGAGGGGGGCTCCGATACAACAAACGTGATTTTTTGCCGTTGTTTTCTCGATATTAACAACGGCAATGTAGACGCTTGAAATATTTAAATGTTGTATAGATAATGGTATGGAACCCTCCGTACACGAGTCCGACTCGCACTTGACCGGTTTTATTACGAGTATGGACGGCATAAGGGGCTTTAGCTTGTGCCTTGGGTGTGAAAGAACTCGCCCTTCTTTTATACGTTTATTTGTTCAAAATTAAAAAAAAATCCTTCATTTTTAGTACACAATGGTCCTGTGATGGAAGTACGACAATGAAGTACTCCATTGTGAATAATGAATGTTGATGACGCGAAAGAGGTTTCTTAAGTTCCTGGCAAGTGGCAAACCCTGGTCTCTGCCTGTCCCTCCGGTATACAAGCGTGAGTTTATGTATCATCATCATCATCATCAACCCATAGCAGTCCACTGCAGGACATAGGTCTCTCCCTGTATGGGAGGTTTTGCCGTAATCTCCACGCTTGGCAGGCGGATTGGAGATCGCAGTGTTTGGTGGTCTGGTGTCACAGGTCAACGCTGCTGCCTGTTCCCTGGTTTCCGTTTTTTAGTCGTCTCTTACGACACCCACGGGAAGAAATGGGGCGGCTCATTCTAGGCCGGAGCCACACGGCAAGTTTATGTATGTGTGTGATGAAATTCCAGTGCTATCACACCACTGACTGTGCTTAGGCTTATATTAATTTCTACGGCCAGCATGGGGCCTAATTATGAATATATAAATAGAATAGAAAATCTTTATTTGGTATACTTTTACCGTTATGGAATACGCTAGGTTAAGTGACATTAATACAAAACTACCAAAAAGGTTTCCGCTCAGCTTAATGCCGTAGCACAGCCACGGTGCTGATTTTCAGCGGATGCAAATACAAATACAATTACAAAATGTTTTATTAAAAAGAAAGACATTGCAAGCATGGTTTGCGTTGATTACCACACTAGACGTAAATCTGTGGGGTGGTAACCAGGTGAAGCTTTGACATTATGATTACTTGGCGCTTACCGTTAATGTTAGTTTTGTTACATTTTACAATTTAATCAAAGACATACTATACTCAACTCTAGTGACATAGTGGGGTACTAACAGAAACTGCGTATATAGTATAGGATTAATCAGTTAGGTAAATAAATGAATACATTATACCAAGACTTCTTACACCTACCTGCCTAGAACAAAAAGTCTAGGTAAGTACCTAAAACGAAACAAAACATGACCTGATTAGCGCTTTTTAATGACAACATTATCTTATCAAATCCTGTCGAAGTCCTGACGTTTGCTGTAGCAATTGGTAGAAATTTGACAGTTGGACGATTGATTGGAGCCGTTCAGAATTTGGTGCGCCTAATATAGGGGCGGTGGTAGCCTAGTGGGTAGAACATCGGACTCGGAAGCGTGAGACCCAGGTTCGATCCCCAGTGCAGGCATATACCTATGACTTGGTTTTCTAAGTTATGTATATTTGCGAAGTTATGCCATTCGCTAACGGTGAAGGAAAACATCGTGAGGAAACCTGAGTGTCTGAGCTATTCACATACCTCAGCGCTTGAAATCGCCAATCCGCGGTGGGCACGCGTGGTGATTAAGCCCATACTCTCTCCCTGAGAGAAGGCCTGTGCCCTACAGTGGGACGTATATAGGCTGCGTATGTAATATAGGGGCAGGTAGCTATAGGTGGCTACAGCCTTTCTCGTGACACAGCCACGTGGTTCGATCGCTAAGTGGCGACGCAAAAATGAAATAAAGGGAAAGTAAAACATTTCAATACATTTGTGTATTTGTCCCGCGACTGCCGTCCGCCTGAGGCGCACGATCCAATTTCATTTCACTTTCTAGAGAAATGTTTTCCTAAACAATGCGTGGGGGCCTCAGAATTGATTATTACGAAACTGCTGCGACGAAAATTGATGTCATCTTTGAAGCTAGTCAGCGTTACTAGTTGCCTCATCTTTCCTTTCAGAGGTTTATTAGAAAACGCTTGTTTTGGCTAAAAGATAAAAAGTACCCGAAACCGGCATGCGTGCATGCAACGACTAGTGAATGTTTATGAAGTGAGTAATTGACGTATAGTGAGATGCGTAGTAAATAACTATTAGTCAATTATTAAAGTAGTCAATTACTCACACATACACTGTAAGGACAGCAAGCGATGTGCAAACGATCTGTGACTATGTTCACGTTACCGCCAAAAAGATCTGTGCGGACTATAACTTAGTTTTAAGTACTTATAACGATTTTAAAAATTGTATATTTGTTCCCTCTTATTTGGTACTCTCTCTTATTAAAAATTTGTATGGCTACAGTGACAAAACATGCAGAACAAATATTTATTATTTTACCATCTATTCATACTCATGTTTCACAAATAAATATCTTTATCTTTAAGATGAGACGAGATAAGAATAGTATAATATTTCTGCGTACAATAAATAATATTGTAGCTAATCTAGCTATCTGATATTTATTCTACACTAGAATAAAACAATGTATGATACATTCGTTTTAGAATCGGTCTCTAGCCAGAGCGCTGATGAATACTATGTAGACATACCACTAACTGTTAATCTACTGTTGACAATTGGACTCTTAATACTAATAAGATGACATAATAACTTCCACAAAACACAATCACTTATCCTAGTCCCAAACTAGGATACCCTCTGCTAGGGTCTCTCCGGCCACTTTCGAAACCACAGTTTCAAAACAAGTTGTGAAAACAGCCCTTTTTAGGGTTCCATACCGAAAGAGTGCCAAACGGGACCCTATTACTAAGATGTCACTGTCCGTCTGTCTGTCTGTCGGTCTGTCTGTCTGTCTGTCACCAGGCTGTATCTCATTAACTGTGATAGCTAGGCAGTTGAAATTTTCACAGATGATGTAGTTTTGTTGCCACTATAACAACTAATATTAAATACAGAATAAAATAAATATGTAAGGGGTCTCCCATACAACAAACGTTGTTAAAAGAAAGCGCTCGCTATCTAGCGGCCATCTATGTAACCTTCACAGCGCGATGTTATGTCTTTAAACGCTTCTTGTTGGTTACTAGAGGGCGCTGTTCTCAAATTCGATCTTTGTCTAATGTTGATAATGGTACGGAACCCTTAGTGCGTGAGTGTGACTCACACTTGGCCGGTTTTTTTCTTTATCCAAAACTGGTTTTAACCCACAAGGACATCACAAGCATGGAAATACACCTAGACTGAGGTCATGCTTACAAAAGTACGGCGGCCCCCCGTGGGAATGAAAACCACGTCCTCCGGCATGGTAATCAGACTTGACACCGCTCGAAAAATGAGGCAGTTAAATAGTGCAATGGCAGATAAATAAACAGATTGTTAGTAGACGAGAAACCGAGGGTAGGTGTAGGTTTTTCCACTACTTAGTGGCAAATCCCGAGTCGATTTACCACTTGACTACAATCAAAAGCCAAAGTCAAGTGAAATTAAAATGAGCTAGTCAGCCCGAGGTGGCGAGTTAACCGACACGATAAAAAACAAACACCGACATTATCCAAAGTACCTTTCAATTATTCTACTTATCATAATTAAGTTAAGAACCAACACCATTGTTTAGCAAACACACAGACCTTGCATAAATGTGTTTTTAACCAGCCCCTGAGCGTAATAATTATTAAACCTTATACTTCGTTCCACGAGTCGAACACCTAAGGGACAAAATACTCGCAACTCATTGGTCAATGCGCGCGGCTAGAGATAAGCTGAACAATATGCGAAGACGGTCCGCTTCATAGGGTAGGTCCCGCGCATTAACCAATGGGCGCACACGGACGTTTTACTTTAGGAGCTCGTTTCGTGGAATGGAGTATAGTGTAAGTATTAACGATCGCGTGCTGGAGCAAACGGTGGTTGAAGTTTACATTAAGTTGTACGTCGAAATGTTAAGGTCCGTTCGGCATTTCACGACTTATCCGTAGAGTGACATGATACCGAAGGGCTAAGGAATTGTACGGAAAAATATGTGTTTCTCAAAAAAGTATGCGAGTCCTATTTATTCAGAAGTAGTTGTTCTGATCCTCTCTTGATAAATAGGCACTTTTCAACGTCCCTTTCTATGATAAACTCTCAGTTTCTCATTTAAGGACTGTTTATTCAAAAAACTGATTTATGATTCATCATCATCATCAGCCATTTGACGCCCACTGCAGGACATAGGCCTCCTTCGTGGTTTTCATAACCATGAGGGGTTTTGCTATAATCGCCACGCTTACCAGGCGGGTTGGCGATCAGAGTAATCGGTTGGAATATCAGGAAGACGCTGCTGCCCGTCTTCTGGTAATTGATTTCCTTAGTCGCCTTCTACGACATCCACGGAAGGAAATGGAGTGACGCTATTCTTAATCCGGCGCCACGCGGAATCGTATTTATTCGTATTTAACCTCAAATCAGAAACTGAACGGAACGACCTATTTCTCAGGGAAAGTGTTGTAAATACTTGTGTTATAAATTAGTAAACACTTATTTCAATTGCTTTTTTTATAATTAATAAATTAAATTAAGTTAATTAAATTTATTTATTTTATTTATTAATTGAGTACAACAGGTGACAATCAGGAGAAAATATAAAATTACAAGTTTATGGTTCAGAGATTGACTGCCTCCCAAAACATACGCACACGTTCGTTTAGGCATAAAAACAAAACTTAAATACTTCACAAATTTTGACGTCGAGAGTAGAGGACTTAAATAAATATTGTCTAAAATTGTACATCGAGTCTTATCCAACAGCCACACCTCTTCGATAATAATTTCTACAACCAATATTACGAAACCCTTACCACTGAACCTTACTTCTTGGTAGCAAAGTTCATTTTATACTGCTAAACATTCTAAAAGCATTTTAGGTTATACATACCTAATCTACAGGGTGACTTCAAATTAGTTCATCTTTTATAGGGGGGCATTCTAACCATGATTTAGAAACATATTTTATGGTGCAAGTTATGAAGAAAATGGCGAGTAAAAAAATTTGTTTGCAGAAATTATATCACGTTAGCATAAACGACAATATCAGGACAAAAAGTAATAAAAATGAAATAACTACGGTCCGAGCGTGTTATTGTCGGCGCGGGCCAACTAAATTGTTCTTTCACTTTCTTACATATACATCGGACTATAGTTTCTTAAATATTTAGCACACCAATAGAAAACATTTTTGACGTTACGGAACTTCCTACAAAATGAATCCTTCCTTCCTTTGAATTAGGATTTACAGTTTCGAGCCAAACGTTGAAACTCTCGATTAATTACAAATATGTTTTACCATTACTGTTAAACTATTAATAACACTGTTTATCATTATGAAAAGAACACTCTCTCAAAACGATTTCAGAGTCACGCTGTAGTTGACGGTAAGCCTTCGACGGAAAACGTGTGTATTTAATCTTGTGTATTTTAGTTCCTTATCGATAACAATAAAAGGTTGTGTCAACAATCGCTTTTGACCTATGTAAATGTTGCAAAGCTTATTTTAGTAAATAATATTCTATGTGTTATTGTAAACTTATTGTGCACTTTGATACTTTATCACAGTGCAAAGAACAAAAGCTTATTAATTTTCAACAGTTTGCTTTACTATGTAGACACATTTGCCCGGTATGGTGTCCGAAAAATAACTTAAAAAATTACTTTTATTTCGCAGTACATTTGAGTTCTCATTGGCGAGAGACGCGTCACGATATTTTTTCCAGTGTAATTTCCTTTTTCATGTACAATGTTCTCAGTCTATCAATTTTACCCGTTGTAAACTTTAATTTGATAGCTCTATCGGTTCCTGAGAAAAATGGTCCTGATAGACTGACGAATGGATGGACAAACAACCTGTTTAGGTGCGAATTACAAAAAATACATTATTGACGGTAACGTCTATTATATAAGTAAAAAATAATTTTAAGTTTTATTAATTTATATTTTTCATTTTCCTTCAAAATCCCGTGGCTCGTTGTCGTCACTGAACCCTCTCAAGCCAGCATTTCTGGTGACCGCTCCGTCAAACGAAACTAGATAAAATTGGAGATCTTCAGCTTGTCACTCTCCATGGAAACAAGTGATGCGAAAAAACAACCAAACTCACTGTCTCGGAGTGATTCGTCCCGCCTGATTATCGAGGAACTAGACGGCAAAAGAACCTTTTTCACACACAAAAAACGCTGGGTTTGCCTCACAATAAATAGAGCCCTCTTCTTTTTGCTTCATAGCCACCATAACAACTTTTATATACCGTGAAGTGTAAAAAAGCCAAGCTAGTTGTTCAAAAAGTTGACAAAGATGATTTTGTTTCTTCCACCCAGCAAACGTAAATTTTAAGCCAATTTAATGCTGATTTTGACTTGCTGACTGCCTCATTGGTTTAGTGGTGTCATGTCTGATTACCATGCTGTTGGTCGTGGGTTCGATTCCCACTGGGGGCCACCGTACATATGTAAACATGGCCTCAGTCTGTGTGTATTTCCATATTTATGATGTCCTTAGCTGGTGACCACAGCACAGGGTATCCTAGCTTGGGACCAGGACAAGTGATTGTGTTGTGTGGAAGTTATTAATATTTTGTTCCACTGAATCTCCGACATTTATGATTTAGAAGCAGTTTCTCAAGTGTCTCAAAAGCCATCCAATAACAATAGTCAAGTGATATTACTGTTTTTTTTTTCGCCATTGAAATTGAACTCAATAGTGCTTGACTCGCATCCAAGGATACACAATACTTCGACCTCAGTTGTCTTAAACGGTTCAAAAGCTGTTTTTTTAACAAGGTTTCGTAATTCCGATATCACGCTCTAGCAAAACCATTGATTAATTTGACCATTTATGAGAACCGAATGTTTTTCGCGCTTCAAAAAACGCGACAGTGTTTGCCACGGCTCGTTGTAAGTAATTACTTTTGTTTGTAACAATGTTATTGGTCTTTAACTCTGAAAGTTAGGTAACTCATGACAGCAAGTTAATAATGTAGCAACGAGTTTCTTTAACTTGTCTTTTGAACGATTACTGGATTACTGCACGAAATCAGAAAGGGTAAGAACCGTACATCAAGGTAAAACCTTTAAAGTCTATATACGGTTTGCCTGGTTTAGATTTAAGTTATTTATCTCAGCTGCTGCCCTGCCTGCTTTAGGTAATTATCACAGCTCTAATGGAAATGCTCTAGATTTGCGCGGGAGTTCGATGACCTTCGATCATAACTGTCTGTAATCCGACGGAGACCAGGAGCCTACCGGCTCGGTACTCAACTTGCGCTAGAAGCTGCAGTTTCCAATGGCCGCGTAGCTTTGTGCCAATTCGCAAATGTGCCACATTTTCCCTCAGATCAGGTAAGTGTCGTAACATGTTGAGGCTTAAACGCTTTTTGTCGACAGTTTTGTTGCTAGGTTCATTAGTATTTGCGTCTATTCTTAGCCGAAACATGACAAGTGCTTCACGTAAACATACACAAAGAAATTATCACTACATTCATTTACAACTCTGTGAGACACGAAAATAGGAGATCAGATAGTTCACTTCATATTGTTATCAAAAACTTACTAGAATAAGCATGGAAAACTTGCAAAAGTACCGAAATGTCGGAAAATTGTAAAATGAAAAATTATTACAAGAAGTATCATGTTGTAGATGAAACTGGGATCAATTTAAAGGCTATTTAAAAATACAAGTCACTTAACACAAAATAATGACTCGAATATTTTCGAATATCACTGAATAATCTACTTTACGCTGTGTAAAAAATGTCACAATGCAATAAAATAAACCCTCTTTATTTAAAGTACGTCTA
Organism: Yponomeuta cagnagella; assembly: GCA_947310995.1. Taxonomy (NCBI): domain Eukaryota; kingdom Metazoa; phylum Arthropoda; class Insecta; order Lepidoptera; family Yponomeutidae; genus Yponomeuta; species Yponomeuta cagnagella. The sequence continues at coordinate 22,238,427 of OX371269.1, read as the reverse complement.
ATTCCAAAATAATTTCCGTCCTCATAAATTAATAAACCACTTTAAAGTAGATGGTTTCCGCTACAAAATATATCTTCAATGACAAACAGCGCTCAATATCTTTTTTTTTAAAGTGAGCTTAAAGTATGCTCTCTTAATTTTATATATTGGTTTAACGGTTTCACTTACTTTTATTAACGTCGGGATAGCCGACTAGTTTCATCCTCGTCCGGAAGTCTTAATCGCAGTGCTTACCAAAGTTTAAGTTGTAAAAATGTTCTCTTAAATCCACCTAAGTCTCATGGCGTGATAGTTCAGTGATATTGTGCCAAGATCCTGATTCCGACATCTGGGATTTGCCACCAACCATTAATTTTAAAGTCAATACACGAAATGTTAATATCCATAAAATTATATAGTAAACTTTTTATTTTAAAGATCATAAGCTGTAGTTAGAAATCTCAATTTTAAAGTACATTTGAGTACACCCCATATTTTTTAAATATGGTCGATCATACTAAAGACATCAACGACGTGCTTTAAAACCTAAGTTCCTATAGTTATACATTTGACTGATATGATACCAAACAATAGTGACAACACCTGCAGATCACTCCCATAATCTGTAAATTAGTCACTATATCATATTAAATTAAACAATTTATATATTATTTTAAATTCGTAGTGAAGTAAACAAACTGCATTAAAACTGGAAGCTTATTAATATCCAGAAACATATATTAATTTTACCTTCTGTACTTTTCTCAAGTAATAGCAACGTAATTGGATCGAACAAGGAAATGCAAACGAGTCATTGATTTAAATAGTTATAACCGCGGAAAGATAATAGTTATCGGTAATTTTTTTGCTCTTTCCACTCGCGTGAATAACGTAACCGTCGTTATAGGATAATGGAGTTAAACTAACAGGTTCTCAATGTATTGAACGCCAGTTTATGAAAGTCAGTAACATAACATACGTACATAAACTCACGCCTAAATGCTGGAAGGGTGGGCGAAAACCTGCATAGGCAATGCGAAGGTGCGAGTCACGCGTTTTGTGGCGCTTAAATGTCAGAATTTGACAATTAATGTTCTGCAAAGTCGCGATTTATGACGTTACGGTCAACTCGCGTACACCATGCTACCTACGCTGTCCTCTTTTTCGCTTCATCAACATTCAAAATAATTTACAGTCTTATTTATAACTAAGTCTTTAAGAACGCGATGTACTTTATACACTTGTGTCCCATATAAATAAAATAAATTAATAAATAAATCAAAATGCGAATCCGTAAAACACTCCTCGGATTTAGTTTAAGTATCTGTAGGTATTTCCTTTCACTGCGGATTGTTTAAACTGCCTCTGAGAAGTGTTTTAGAGAAATAGTGTTTTTATACATAAGACCGTTCAAGTTTGTGTTTTAAAACCACTTTTGTTGTATGACCTGGGTGTCTAAGACTAGTCAACCGGCATTTTATAGGCAAACTTTACATTTTAGACGCCCGCCATCTTCGTTTACCACCAGGCGTGGCTGAGGTAAGGGCTGTAAGGGTTTACAAAATTTTATTTTATTTACGCATTCCATTCGGCCCAGACCATCAGTAAATTTCGGAGGTAAAAACTCATCCTTTACAAGCCCAGCCCAGTCGACAATTCCTGAAACTCGTTATTTATGTAAGAATGAAAAGGAACGAGATGACCCCCTAACAAGGGTATCCTAGTTTGGAACCGGGACGAATGATTGTGTAGTCTGAAAGATTTGTTATTGTACTGTTGTTGTTTCATGATCAATGATCTTTTTGTGAAATAAATACATACACATACACACATACATAAACTCACGCCTGCACCGCAGAGGGGTCGGTAGAGACCAGGAACGTTGTGGACTGAAAGAGGATGTAGTGACTAAAATTGAGAAAGGAACGTTGCGTTGGTTTGGACATGTGGAGAGGATGAAACGAAACAAATATGTAATGTAAATCTTGACTAGGTGCTACCATGTATAAGTGGTCACCTAACCTATCTAGGTATTAGTTATATTCTTTTTTTTTGTTGCACTAACCCGTGCTGAGGACAATTTTAAAAACCTATTTAGAGCCTAAAAAATCCACTCATGCCGGGACTTTGTGTAAAGTGTATTTGGTATGTATAATGTGTGTTTGGCTAATGTACCCAATAAATAAAAATAACCTCATCCTCTGTTTTTCAGAAACCTTCGATTAGTTTCTTATTTATTTTCTACAACATGCGTAGGAAACTAATTGTGCTTGATAGATAATTACTAGAGTTAACACAATATTGATTTGTCCATACAGACAATAAAGATATTTTTAAAAGAAGTTGTTTTGCATATAATTGCAGAGGGCAACTGGAACATATTTGCCTACTATCTTGGCACTTAGACGTTATAAGCTTTTGTAAAATTCTCTATACTTTTCTGTTAAATCTTAGACTTACTTAATTTTTAACCTTTAAAATATATGTTATTTAGGTACCTATATCGTGAACACATTATGATACTTATTTTTTTTTACATAGCCTCTTTTATGTCCCACTGCTGGGCAAGGGCCTCCCGCCTGTTTTCCATCTCTCTGTCTCCGGCCACCTCGCACCATCCCGGCAAGAATGCATCTAGGTCATCCCGCTACCTACGCCCTGGTCTGCCGCGACGTCGGTGTCCATATTGCGGAACCCAGCCGGTCGCAATTTTGGCCCACCTATCTGTGCTGATGTGGCAGACATGGAGGGGGCAATGGAGCGCAGTATTTTGGGTGTGAACCGAATAGGCCGTATTAGGAACACGAGGCTGCGTTCAAAAACTAAAATTGCGGATGTCGGGGTTGCGACCGCCAGGTTAAAGTGGGACTGGGTTGGCCATGTCTGCCGCCAACATATTAGAAACGTATAACTGTATTAGAAACACACTAATTATTATCTGCTACTTACTGTTAGTGATTGTCAGTTAGTGCCCTCATCATATTAGGGGTTAAAGTATGAAATTGCCGTTTTATTGCAATAGGTTCTTTGAATTGACATAGAATCTTCATGGATACTGCGAAAATTCGAGTGACTCACTTGCGTCAAATCAACAAAATAAAAAAATACGAAAAATGGGTGCCTCATAATCACTCGAATTTTCGCAGTATCCATCTTTCTTATCTAAATTGAATAACAAAAACAATTGAAAGTCGATATTCAAATGTTTCACATTTTTTAAAAAAAGAACATCATAGAAACCATTTGAAAAAAGTTTCATTCGAAAACCTCAAACCATGAAGATTCTATGTCAATTCAAAGAACCTATTGCAATAAAACGGCAATTTCATACTTTAACCCTAATATTAGTCTTACAAGTATTTCATTACATTAAAATTAAATATTGAAAGTTTACTCCGTTAGAAAGATAACTATCTTTGTTAATAAAAAATTGGTATTTTAAGTATAATCCCGCAACTAAACTTGTATTTGAGCTGGTCATACTCTAATTAATTTTAGATGGGATTGAAAACCTAGCTTTGATATTATCTTACATTTTTACACTTTGGAGCTCAATGAGTTTGAACAGATTCACGATAACAATTGCTCTTTTCCATCGCGCTGTACTAATAAACATTGCATAAACACTCAGCAAGCGTTGTTAGTGCGAGTCATTACATTACGACTCAGGTCTCAATTACACAGATCTTTTCATCATGGAACTGTAAAAAAACACAATCGTCTTTTTTATACGTCACTTACGTAATGTTCCAATATGTCGGCTTAAAACTTGCTATAGGCACACAGTGAAAGTAACAATAAAAGGAAATATGAGATAAGAATCTTAGTTCAAGCAGATTGACTTTATACCTAAATAAAAAAGCTTCGGAAATTGAAGGTGCCGTAAATTGAGATGATACGTTATAGTTATAAAAAAACCGGCCAAGTGCGAGTTGAACTCGAGTGGAGAGGGTTCCATACAATGCTAAAGTCAAATGTTTTTATTCAAGACGCGAGTTAACTACTACTAGCGCTATCCGGTGGTGTTTTAGTGAATTATTTTCCGTAAGTGAATATTTATATAATCCGTATAGAATTCTTATAGGTTTTTCGGTAATCTACAAGCAATGAACTATGTATTGCATTTATTTTTATTTTAGGCTAAGTAATTTCGGAGATCAGGGGAAATGGTCAATTTATGTCTTCGTTCATAATAAAATCAAAACTATTTATTATACAATAATAAAATTAATATATTTGAGACCTTCATAACGAGCCATTTCATTTGATATATGACACAGTAAGGATTGCAAAACTTTTTTTTAATTCCTAATTTGTCCCCCGAAAATGACCCTTATATTAAAATAACATTTATTTACTTTGTACATCTGTGTTTGGGTCATAAAATTACACCATCCTACCAAATTTCACTTGATTTGGTCTAGTAGATTCGACGCAAATTGGCTTTGATAGACGGACGGCCAGACAGACGCACAAGTAATCCTATAAGGGTTCCGTTTTTTTTTGTACGGTGTACGGAATCCTAAAAACTGAAAATCGAACAAAATCATTGCCGGCATCTGTAAATCGCTTTTTATATTGATACGTAAACTTCATATCTTTTTAATATTTTGTTTTTCTCGAAACAAATACATACAGCAAATGTGGGTGGAAGGGCCGGTAAGGGACGTCCCAGGCGAACATACTTCGACCAAATAGGGGATGTATTAGCAAAGGGCAAAATAAAAGGTGCCAGAAACCGGCTTGCGTGCATGCAACGACGAATGAATGTTGAGGAAGCGAAAGTGATCTGTCAGGAACGTGGCAAGTGGCAGTCCCTGGTCTCTGCCTACCCCTCTGGGATAAAGGCGTGAGTCTATAAATGTACGTGAATTTTGGACCAATGTCTAAAAATAATGACATAACTCTCGTGTCGTTTTGGGTGAGTCACGTTTAATGATAACCTTAATTCGCTGCATTTTATGTCATTGGTGAGACGAGGCTGAGCCAAGATTAACCTTTTATGAACATGCACTTTTACTAAATAGATATTTTATAATAACGCTCAAAAGTGTACTAAATTATATTACTCTTAACATAAGCAAATTTGTTACTTTTGAATAAAGTTGTTTTTATTTATTTATTTATTTTATCTTTTCAAATGTGACAAGTTATGGCAAGCATACTGGTAATTCGACCATGTCCCGTAGGCCTTGTAGGCCTCTCAGAGAGAGCATGGTCTTAAGGCTGTTCTTACGTCGAGCATTCTGTCTCCCTCGCAAAATTTAGTGATTGCAATAAAACGAGTGTACTTGATATAAATGTGGTCTGAGGGTTAGATGGATAATTAAATTGCGGACATTCAAGATTGATTGAGAAAATTTGATTCCAAAATTAATAATTTTGGAAACAGCTTTTCTTTATTAAAAACTTCGTATAGGAAAACAAACGTGGCGATTATGGCAAGACCCCTCATGGTTATGAAAACCACGAGGGAGGCCTGTGTTATGCAGTGGACGTCAAGGGGCTGATGATGATGATGATGATGATAGGAAAACAAAAACATAATATTTGAAATGTCCGTAATTTAATCATGCAACAAATGTGCAACAAACCCTTGGACCATTTTTACCAAAAGTTTACTCATTTTAGTATAACAATTAAAAATTTTAAATTTTGTGAGCGAGAGAGCATGCGCCACGTGAACAGTCTTAATCACCACCGGACATTGGCGATTTCAAGCTTCTGCTACTAAAGTTTCCTCATGATATTTGCTATCGTTAGTGAGAAGAAACACAAACAACCTGCAAAGAAGTATGCCGGGGATTGTACCGGAGCTGAGATTTTTTATAATATACATATTTTTTATAATATTCTATTTTTCCATTGTTCCTAACTTGATGCCTGCTTTGGTGAATATAAGAAAAAGCCGTTGTTTTGTTTTTTCTCAAGTTTTTTAGGGTTCCGAAGTCAACAAGGAACCCTAGAGTTTGTGTAGCGTAACCATTTTTTGATTTAGGGATCCCTTTGCGGAATATTAAGCTTTAAAGCGCAACTTTTTGTTAGATTAGGCCGTCGTCCGGAGAGGGGTTAAACGGTTGATTTTAGAAACGTGATTTCAGGGCAGTAGCACTTATAATGAACTTAAAATGAGAACTATCACAGCTAAGTAGGCTTTACAAGTTAACGAGTAATAGGTGACCAAGTTAAAAAACTAAAATTTCTTTAATGAAGTGGTTAGTTCTGTAAAGTAGGCAAAAAAACACTCTTTCTAAGGAATCCTACACTGCGCGTGGTCCAACACGCACTTAGCCAGTTTTTATATATATTTTTTTGTAATTGTAACAAATGGACGAGACAAACGAACGATTATCTCATAGCTTATTATTTTCTTCAAAGATAGGGGTCATCAACCTTCACCTACATAACACAGTTACCAAACAAGCAATTATTCCGTCTCTCTGCCCGCCCCATCAAGCCTGCAGCACTGTCAGGTGGCTGATCGCGGCTCTCTATCTGTAACTGCCTACATTCGGCCGTTATTTGTTGTTCCTTCAGGCTACGTGATTATGTGTGAGACTTTTTTTTCTATGCATTTCTAAAAGTAAAATGATACACTGCATCAGGAAATAAAAAATTTCTTGGTATTTTTTTACATATTCCCTAAACTGAACTATCGTAGTTTTACTTTAATCTATTCCTTCTCCTCCTCCTTTAGTTATTCGTCATAAATTCAAATTCATAAATTCAACTGATTTGCTGCTGTGCCCGGAAAACGAGTTATTAGGCTCAACCTCAGGCGAAAGAGATTAGTCAGGATTGTGTTAAATGGTAAACCCGGGTCTCTACCTACCCCTCTGCGATACAGGCAAATATTTGACAAAAATCTTACGATTTTCAGTCTCTTCAGTAGCCAAGGAAAATTTTATATGGTTCTGCTGCAAACCCTTTGCTTACTCGATGTTACTCACATAAAAAAAACAGGCCAAGTGCGAGTCGGACTCGCGCACGAAGGGTTCCGTGGGGTCTATACAACATAAGACACATATATCGTTGTTGTATGGGCCTTTAATATACTTATTTTGTTTTAATTAGATTATTAATTTTTAAAGCGAATATAGAACTAAATATTCTGTGAACATTTTTAAGCGTCTATCTGTTGCCGTTATTAATATCGAGCAAAAAAACGGGAGGCAAAAGTTACGTTTGTTGTGTGGGACCCCCCCCCCCTTAAATGTTTATTTTATTCTGTTTTTGGTATTTTGTTGTTATAGCGGCAACAGAAATACATTATCTGTGAAAATTTCATCTGCCTAATAGCTATCACGGTTCATGAGATACAGCCTGGTGACAGACGGACAGTGAATTCTTAGTAATAGGGTCCGTTTGGCACCCTTCGGATACGGAACCCTAAAAAGAAAGTATTTACGTATGCACAGTAGGTACATTATGCAATGTTGACATTTCTATTAAAACGTAATCAGTTGTTCGACACATACTCATAGCTAACAATCACCTGCCCAGATACACGTAACTAGAAAGACTAGTCAATCAATACTTTTTTCCTCGGGCTATTCAATAAAGCTTTTTTTCTGTATCAACTCTCTCCGCTAAAGGAATTTTCTCCTTTATTGACGTAACCCCACCTCGCAGGGCGATACGTGAGCCATCTCAATGGGTCTACGTGAGCCGGTGACAAAGAAAATTGATGTCAACCGAGATTGGACAACAACAGTCGATCAAAGAGTTACGGGAAATGACGTCAGCACGACGCGTGCCGATACAACCTTTCAATTTTCACGCTGGAAATTCAATGGCTCGAACGAATGGCGGTTTACAAACATAGTAAAGAATAGGTTTTAAAAGAGTTTTGGAAAATATGCATGTATTTTTAAGTATACATCATCATCAACCCATTATGTCCTCACCGAGGGGCACGGGTCCCTTCCCTGAGGAAGGCATAGGCCATACTCCACCACGGGGGCCAAGTCCGGATTGGTGGAAGCTTGTAGACTAGTGGCTCGTCTACTGTCAGAAGTTGTCAAGCCGCCCTAAGGCCTCTGACTTGGCTTAACGACTGCCATCTATCGGCGGCAGCCGGCACCAACAGCTTAACGTGCCTTGCGAAGCACGGAACGTAGTACATAAGTATACATAGTACATAATATATTAGTACAGTAAAAAAATTTACCCACTTTGCTGATGTACAGACAATAACCATTTGTTACTATTCAGCTACTCTATTAGCAATGGTATATATCAACCTAAACATGGATATTTTCAGATATCACTGACTGTACATCTAAAAGCCTAATGACCAAAATACGTGTGTACAAATCATAACGTTTAAGTGGTTGACGACTCCGATAAAAACTAGAGAAGAATCTGAAGTGTATAAGATAGATTAATTTTTTTTTATTTAAAAACAAAATTAAAATGCCTTCATTCAAACAAAAACATGCAAGAGCATTGCAGAAGCCTCCTTTTATGTAAATATTAACTTATACTAGGAGGCGCAGCTCTTTCTACACTACAAAAGATATAAAATATAACCACATAATAACCTCTTAACGTGTTTATGAAACACGTTAGGTACACAAACAACAGACTCACAAAACAATGTACAGTAGGATTAATATGGTTTGTACACCAGTTGCAGGTAAGAATAACATCTGCGTGAATGGTGCCACTGAATGGTCGGCTTCACGATTCTCACCATAGGGCTCTGTTTATTGGCTGGTTAGACAGATAGACGGAATAAGTGGACGTTACAAAAGTAGCAACTAATTAAAATTTTATTGAATGAATTTGTAATTACTTAGAGGTCCCGCGCACTGGGCCACTAAAATACTAAAGGTTGTCTGGAAGAGATTACTCTAAGCGATAAGACTGCTAATTGTTAACATTACTTAGATATAAGAAATCATATTTTGTGATTAGTTTTTCTGGTTGTCCAATAATGTGTTCTCTATATATCTTTATAAACGTTGCTAACAATACAGTCGAGGCCAATTTTCCGCACACGTTCGTGTGGCCGCGAGGAAAACTAGCTGCGACTGGTGGCCATATTAGAAGAAGACTAGGGGGTGAACCCCCTGCGCGCTTACGCGCGCCAACCCCCAGCCGCTCCGAGCTTCGCTCTCCGCGGCGCTCGGCCTAGGGCCTCGCTAGACACTTGGGGTAGGGATTTGATAAGTGGGAACATGTATGGTCTCGGCCTTCGGCCTCGGCCTGGACGGAGCTCGGCCTTCGGCCTCGCCGCGGCGGGGTTCCTGGTGCCCGCTTCGCGGAGCTCGGCCTTCGGCCTCGCAAGTTTGTCCCATCTGGCTTTTGCGTTGCTGCTTGTTCGCCGGAAAATGTATAGTCTCGGCCTTCGGCCTCGGCCTGAACGGAGCTCGGCCTTCGGCCTCGCCGCGGCGAGGTTCCTCATCCCCACTTCGGCCTCGAAAAATTGTTTTTTTGAAAAATTTTTAATCTTTGTTTAAAATTTTGTACTAAAAGTCGATTTTCAGTACAAATTGTCCATACAAAATTTTCTCATTTTCAATCGTCGATATCTCGGCCGCCATCTTGAAATGTCAAAATGTCAGATTTTTCTCATATACCTGGGTCCTTTGAGAACCCGATGCCGTTTAGGGCACGTCTCCAGCATGTGCCCAGTTGGCTGCCGACTTTTTTGCGCAGAGGTCGATTTTTCGGGCGGCCATATTCTCGCCCCTATTTTGAATTTCGAACGTTCAAAATTTTTTTTCACAATTAGATCACGAAACAAACAACTATTCCAAATTTCATCCAAATCGGCCGGTAAACAAAAGAGTTAGCCCATTTGTATGGGAGAAGGCGTTCGAAATTCAAAAATCGGCTTCATAGGATGGCTGTATATGATACATTTCCTACAGCTTTCTCATACAAAATTTTCACGTAGCTCTTACCGTTTCCGAGGAAACCTATAGATGATCTGTCAGTCAGTCAGTCAGTCAGTCAGTGAGTATACCGGATTGTAGCTATATATATTAGTAAAGAATGACATTTATGGTAACAAATTAACGCATCACAAGAAAAGAAAAGAAAAAAAAAACATATAAATAACGAAGAAAAAAGAAGCTCACAGAAATATAATAAGCTCGCCAGAAGCGCGGTTCGAAAAATATGTAAAGCGCACGTTGTGCGATATGAGCTACTATAGCATTAAGGATTAAAGGATTATTTAGATAACAGAGATGTCTGGAATTAAAATATGGTTTTAATTCCAGTACTAGGTTTTAGAAGATAGATGGATAGAAAGAACACTTTATTGTATATAAAAATGGAAATACACAGAAGATTATAATATGTAAACTCTGTTAATTAAGGAACATATTTGAAAAGACTAAGTTTGGAGTTTTTTTGTCCGTTTTTCTGCAAATGATCTAGATTTCGAAACGGAAACTTAGTTTTACTTGTAACGTTCAATAAGTCACAATATATGTATTACTTTTAATAACATTTTTTATTTTTAAATTTTGACACAGAGATCCGGCGCCACAGAGATTCCGTGTGGCACCGGATTAAGAATAGCGTCACTCCATTTCCTTCCGTGGATGTCGTAGAAGGCGACTAAGGAAATCATTTAACAGGAGACGGGCAGCAGCGTCTTCCTGAGATTCCAACCGCATACTGAGATCGCCAACCCGCCTGCCAAGCGTGGGGATTATGGCAAAACCCTTCATGGTTATGAAAACCATGAAGGACGCGTATGTCCTGCAGTGGGCGTCAAGTGGCTGATGATGATGATGATGACACAGAGATAGTACAAAGTCGGAACAGATTTCAGATTTCGGTCATAAGCTATCAAGTGGCCCAGTGGCTTAGCAATTTAAAAAGGGTCATGGATTTCTATATAAAAAGTCGCTATTTGTCTCTGTAGTTCGCGGTCTCCTGCCGACTACCAGCCACTACGTCTTCGTAACAGACCGCAATTTTTTCCCGACGAACACATTATGTCAATAATAAACTTTCACGATACTCAAACACCATTTAAGGTAAACGGGTATTTAACGCGTTTTCCCTAGCAATCTTCATCCATAATTGATTGTTTGTTACGTTACAATTACTTGAGTGAGGAATGAATAATTTAAACTATTGAAGCGTGGTGCGCGGTGTGTGGCGCTCACGGATTATTATCATTCCTCTCTAATTGTCACTGTTGGGACACGAACGTCAGCTTCGGGGAATCAACTCCACGCGTGTCTATGAACTTGTTAAAGCACTTCTTAGGGGCTGTTGGTTCTTAACGGTCACTATGCGCAACCTCCTATTGATGATATTGGTATTCTACACTGTCATACGAACAACTTAGGTATATTAGCCGATTTTTATAGTGTCTAGTGGCTTCGCTTACCTGCACTAGCTTGGTAAAGTTACTCTAGTTTCTTTGACAGACTTTTAGACGGAGTAGGCTTGCCAGGGCCCCATTTCATAGAACTACAATTCATGGTCCACTGTGATGTTACGATGTGCATTGCATAGCAGATTAACCCACCAGAGAAAGATTGACGAAACAAATATATCGACCAAATGTGGGTGAAAGGGCCGGTAAGGGACGTCCCAGGCGGATATACTCCGGCCAAATAGGGGATGTATTACCAAAGAGCAAGATAAAAGGTACCCGAAACCAGCGTTCGTGCATGCAACGACTAATGAATTTATGGGTACTATGAATTGTAGTGCGGCCAAGTACACCGGCCTCTCACCTTACCGTATCTGTTCTTGAAAGCGATGGTCTCACACCGAATCCCAAAGCCAATGCAGTAAGGCAACATCCTGGTGTGGGCACTAGACCCGGTTTTCTCCGTATCTACGGAAATGAAATCAATTCAAATACATTTGTTTGTCCAGACATGGGTATTGTGCTTAGAGTAAATGAGAGCCAATGTTAGGTGGCTTAATCCACAGGAAAGACAATGTCAAATCGTGCGGAGCGAACTAGTTTCTTCACGATATTTTCATTCAAAGTGAACGCCTTGCAGGTACCTATATAGGCCGGGCTTCCTTTGCATTTCATTTCAAACCAGTTGGTAAATTTATATTTGTCAACAATGTCCTTGGCACATAATTTGGTAAATTACCCATTTTTTTAACACCAAGAAGAATAGTGAAACAAAAAGAATATAATAAATTACCCATTGCTAACATTCATTTTTTTAAATCACGTGTCACTAATTATGTCCGCACACCTATCTAATCTTAGATTAATACTTCTACTTCTATGTATGTAATGTTTATCTGACTCTATAGCCAAATTATGTGATTCTAGCGTCACAATCGCACCAAATTAGCGATATTAGCTCAGCGCTGAAAGCGACTCTTCAATCTGCAGTGGCTTACATAGGTACAACTGAATCATTACGATACGGGGTCACTGGCCGCTCCATTACGTATGTTCCAAGTTCGAAGTTTCACTTTCGACCGGCGCGCGCGCACGGCCGCAGCCTCTTCGCCTATCGACGGAATGTTGTTAATTAATTTTATTATTTGCCCCCGCCAGTGTTTCGTTTCGAAAGTCAACGAAAATTCGATTGGTTTTAATTTTGATGCGTGGGAAAGATATGTAGCGTCACCGAATGTCTGGTAACCTCACTCCATACTTCATTTTTAAAACATACATACATACATAAACTCACGCCTGTATGCCAGAGGGGTAGCTATAGACCAGGGACTGTCACTTGCCATAATCCTGACACATCACTTTCGCTTACTCAACATTCATTAGTCGTTGCATGCACGCACGCAGGTTTCGGGTACTTTTTATCTTGCCCTTGCTAATAAATCCCCTATTTGGTCGAAGTATATCCGCCTGGGACGTCCCTTACCGGCCCTACATTACATTCTCAATATATGGAAAAAAATGTGTCTATAATAGCTTACTTTCTTTACTATGTGCTGGTCTTACATGGCTCATTCAAAATATTCTTTTAAAGGGTTTGTATTAAAAAAAAATATATATATAAAAAAAGATAGGAATTATTGTTAGACCTTTAATTTTGCCGTTTTGTCGGCGTAATTATGTATGTTTATGTAAAATTTCCTCTTTTTAGTACTAAGCGTCTCTGAGCTAAGCCGCGGACAGACAAACGGATAGGCGGATGGACATGCTGAAACCAAGGGTTATTTATTGACTACGGAACCTTAAAAATTACCTGTTTGTCATTTCTGTTTTAGCTTTTCAAAAATAGCAAAGCAAAGCTTTGATTGGTTCAATGACAAACAAAGCCCAGTATTTATTTTTTCGTTTTTTTCTCAGTTACTATCATATGCTACCGATATTTACTATCTATCAAACAGTGCCAACTTCATTATCATCATCATCATCATCATCAGCCATTTGACGCCCACTGCAGGACATAGGCCTTCCCCATGATTTTCCAATCTTCCCGGTCTTGTGCCGCCGGCATCCAGCGACACCATGCCATCGTAACCAGGTCAGACCATCTGGTGGGGGCCTGCCCACGCTGCGTCGTAATCCGCAGTCGCCAGGTCAGAAGTTTTCCGCCCCAACGGCCATCAGTTCACAGAGAAAAATCAGTTCTCCGACCTATGCGCCCCGCCCACTGCCACTTCAACTCAGTGCCAATATGAATGGATCAATTTGTATAAGCTTGGGAAACTTTCCAATCGTTACATAACAGTTTTCCGATTCAAAAACCATTTATTGACTATAAACACAAGTATTTCTCATGAGGAAATACAATTAACGCCCAAGTCGTAAACAAGAGTAACTTTTATTTGAAGCTTCCGTTATTACGGTCGATGATGTTATGGACCAAACTCGTTCATCATACTTTGTGTCTGAGTTTTATTTTGTTCTTTAAAATCATGTATGGAATGAACATTTTTGTGAGAATCCATTCATATCTGAAAAGATCTGAGCCTTTATAATATACATTGGGGTTCAACTCGTCGCCAGTACTAAGAACTTTTTCAATGTGGAAACTTCGAACATGCGAACAAAATATCATCTGTTCCATACTAAAGTTACCACCGGCGCCTGCGGCATAAGAATTGGTTGTATATTTTATACACAAATAAAGTTGCTAACGTAGTTATTTTTCCTCTGAATAAAAACTTTAGTGTAAGGGCCCTATTACACTAGCGATGCGATTGCGACGACGATGCGCCGTCGCGGCGGTTTTGTACAATCGCGTTCGACAGTCCGACGTGTTATCAAAGATACGTGTGTAAGCGGACGTAGCATTGTGTAGAGGTTCAATCGTCGTTGATACAACGGTGACAAAGTTATTTATAACTAAAATTTAAAGTAGTTACATGGTACGTGGTATACATAGTAGTCGCTCTCTCCTAGTCGATTACTTGATAATGAATTCTCACAGATTCGTCGTTGACTTGTATCTGCTTTCGTTTTCTGCGTCTTCGAAGTAACAAAGCCAGCAGTAGTGTTTCCTCGTCAACCATCAACCAACCTCGATCAACCAATTTGGCCACTAAGTGTCCAAAACGCGGCGCGCATGCCGCGACGACGCCGTGACGACGCTGCGCAATCGCGGCGAGCTCTCCTCCAAAATCCTTTTAACCACTTCGGCGTGAATGCGCTACATACGATGTGACCAACTTATAGTAACTTATTTAGGACAGTATTAGCAAAGCGCAAGATAAAAAATACCCGAAACCGGCGTGCGTGCATGCAACGACTGGCAGTCCCTGGTCTCTGCCTACCCCTCTGGGATACAGGCGTGAGTTTATGTTATGTTATGTGTTGTTGATTAAAAAAAAACTCTTAAAATATCTCTGATAATTCGATTTTGTGTGAAACATGCACTCAAGAGTGATCCTAGAGGTATTAATACAACAACAACATAAACTCGCGCCCGTGTCCCGAAGAGGTAGGCAGAGAGCAGAGTTTGCCACTTGCCTCGGTCCTGAAGAACCTCTTTCGCCTCATCCACATTCATTAGTCGCTGCATTCTAACATAGTGCATTGACATTCAGCAAACAGAATGTGGCGGTGGTAGCCTAGTGGGTAGAATATTGAACTCGGATGCGGGAGACCCAGGTGCGATTCCCAGTGCGGGCATGTACCTATGACCTTGTTATGTAAGTTATGTACATTTGTGAAGTTATAGTAGCAATACCACTCGCTAACGGGGAAGGAAAACATCGTGAGGAAACCTGAGTGTCGGAGCTATTTACACACCTCAGCGCTTGAAATCGCCAATCCGCGGTGGGCACGCGTGGTGATTAAGCCCATACTCTCGCTCTGAGAGAAGGCCTGTGCCCAACAGTGGGACGTATATAGGCTGCTTATTATTTTTTATTATTAAACAGAATGTAAATTCTTTACTTTGAAATAAATTACTGATTTCTTATTTGATGCACACGCGCCAGTTTTGGGGACTTTTTTAGGGTATTAATCATCATCATCAGCCATTTGACGCCCACTGCTGGACATAGGCCTCCCTCACGGTTTTCCTAACCATGAGAGTATTAATATCTTGATTAATATCACCCTTAAAATATAAGCTGCAAGTTTTCCAAAGAGTGCATAAATATATAAACAGCCTTCGCTCTTCACACAAGGTATAGCCTGAGTTATTAGGAGAGAAAATCTCAATCAACCCGCCTAACGCTTCCCCGACAGGCATGGTGGACAGGCGTGAAATAAACCCCGCGTTTGATGCGCAAGCGCAAGGCTTTCTTGCCGCCCGCCTGTCTGCTCTAAACGGTAGAGTCGATAAGTCAATCATTGCGTTTGATGCGTTTTTTGTAATACTATGATTAATGTAAAAACAGTATATTGACGACCTCGTGGCGCAGCGGTAGTGCATCTGCATACCATGCGAGAGGTCCCGGGTTCGAACCCCGGCTGGGGACAAAAAAAAACCCCAGGTCTTGGATGTTTACATGTTTGTGATGTCGCTGTTTCTGGTTCCCACGACACAGGGTATAGTGTGGGGCCAGATGCAATGTATGTGCCTGTATGTAAATGTAAATGTATGTAAAAAAAAATGTCATACATTACAAACTGTGGCCTTTAAAACTAGAAAACTACTGTAGTTGTAAAGCTGCTTCAGGGGCCAAGGGTACCATTTTATTTAATTATGCAATGCATTAGACGGCACAAGACGGGGAAGCTTGGAAAACCATGAGCGTCAAACGGCTGCTAATGATGATGCAATTTAAACTTGTTTTAAACACGTATTGTTTCTTTTTGTTTAAAATAAACTCAAACTCATAAAAACTTATTTAGAGGCTAAAAATTCCACCCATGCCGAGACTTGAACCCGCGACTCTAGCTAACCGTGCCAGCGCTCTCCCAGTTGAGCTAATTCATTAATGGCCAAGTGCCGACATCGGCGAAATTTCGAACCTCTTTACAAACTTGTCTGTATTACGTACAGTTCGCGGGTTCAAGTCCCGGCGTGGGTGGAATTTTTAGCCTCTAAATATGTTTTTAAAATTGTCCAAAGCACGGAATAGTGCAAAAAAAGAATATAATCAAACTCATAATTTTAAAGGCCATCATTTGTGTACAGTGTATTATTGAAGCAACGTTTCATAGAACCTACGGTCTATAAATCTATTTCCGCTATAGAGTCTTACTGTCTTGTTAATAAAAGCTCGATTTCTCTTAAACACTCGTCAAATGTAGTTTAAATAGTCTGTGGTAAAGATTTTCCCTTTACCATAGACTATTTAAACATTGGCGGAGCGTTTTAAGTATTTTTTTAATAATTAAATCTGCTAGATTATAGACTATCGGCGTAATTTATAAAAACACTATTCTTTTAAAACCAACCTAAAACTCTAATTTTCTAAAATTTTATTTCATCTGTGGCTTCATCTTTTCCTTGTAAAATCTCCACCACGGACTATTTTAATCGGCGTTTTTGTATTGTTTTAAGGAATCGACTTTGTATAAATAAAACCGTAAAGGGTTTTGGAAACTAGGTGGCTCCAAAGTCTTGCAGAGTGGTAGAACTCTTCCGAGCCGAAACATCACGGGACATAGTACTTACAGTGAAAGCCGACATCCGATACGAGGTGGCACCAAAAAAGAAAAGATCACCATTATTGAGATTTATGATGTTAACTTTTTTACAAACACATATTATAGAAGAAGATATGTTTTTTTTCCATTGTCAATAAATCACAAAGCGCAATGACATGGCCCTAGCCCAAAAGCTGCAGGTGGAAAGCTATAAAGGCCGGCCGATTATTCAATTCACATAACACAAAATTTCACCGAAGAACAAAAAAGAGGCCAAAATGTCGACCGGCGAGTGCGGTGGCGCGGTGTCATCGAAAGCGAAACTGGGCGCCTACTCGGGACTCATTTAACTTGCCTGGATATTTTTCATCATAAATTGAACTCCCTCTTTGTTTCTCGACTCCACGATACAGGCTAGGCCTAGTGTGGGGCCACCATACTTATCTTAAAATTGTTCACAGCCAAAATGTCGCTCTACCACTACGCTAAAATCAAACAATCAATCAAACAATTTATTTCTAAATATAGGTAAATTATACAAGATGTTATAAAACAATATGTTTTGCCTTGGGCGTACAAACTTAATTAGTATTGTAATGAAAATTATGTTAAATACAATATCACTACAGTTGTCATAATTTTTGCAAACTTTTTGTTTCAAACACAGCTTTCAAATTAATGTAATAATAATAAAAAAAGAAAATGTTTTAGTACCTGTTTAGTTTATGTATGACTGTTACACCCACTTAAATGTATCTATAGAGTTCCATTAAATTATCATCCTCAGCAGGCAGGATATCACCTGCGCATAAACTAATTTCATTTAATTTCATCTCAATTAATATGTTGCAAGTAAGTTAGTCGGTTTGTCATGTGCAATAACGCTGCTAAGCTAATAATTGTACACTATTTCATTGTCATCAATAATTGTAATATTATTCGTCCATCAAACGAAAATTCTTCGTATGAATATCACTTCAGTGACATTTAAGCATTGGTGCAAGTCGATCTTAGTAGCAAACACCAAAAACCACTTAGCTAACCAAGTATCCTCGATCTCTTTTCTCTGGAAGAAAAATATTTTCCTAGCTGTAAGATGCAAGTATCATGAGTAGGCTCCCATTTCTTGGTTCGGTTTCGCAACAGCCTGTATGTCTGAGCTTTTCGCCGACCGATTAATTGCTACACAGCACTGGTTTTGTGTGTGTGTCTTTATGTGTCATCGAGTGTGTGTATTTCCTGTGTAGGTTTCCTTTAGTACCTACGCAAGGGTTAAAAGTTGAAATCAATTACAAGGAACGGTATTCCATAACTTTATGGATAATTGTTGACGTACAGCAATCATGTTATCATTTTAGTATATAAATACTGTAAGTAAGGACAGTCATACAAAACTAACGCCTGTATCCCGTAGGGGTAGGCAGAGGCCAGAGTTTGCCATTTGCCATGACCCCGACAAACCTCTTTTGCTTTGTCGACATTTATTAGTCGTTGCATGCATGTTCTGATGGATCAACGAAACTTAATGTTGTCGAAGCTACTGCTGTTGACGCTGATATCTTTACTTTTTAGAACTACACAAGATTCAATTGATGAAGCTTTATGTGAAGTCGACTGTACTAACAATAATTGAAGAGAGAAACGCCTAGAAACATGCTCATGTTTCTATCAAGAAACACGTATCAATAACAAATGTTCCTCTTGTCTCCAGGTGCGCAGGTGTCGGGTTGCAGCGGCGCGGGCGCCGCGGACGTGACCGACGTTTCGTCTATAAGGTGAGCTATGGTTCAGTCTTTACCATTGATACTATCTTGGACGTGATTTCGTGTATCTATTCGTCAAATTGATTACTGCTACTTTTAAGTGTAGTTTGGAAAACAGTACGTTTCTGCTCTTAGGTAGCAAATAGTCAAATGCTTGCAAAAGTTCACAAATAGTTACACGAAATCACGTCTAAGATATCATCAGTCATCACCAGTCAGAGGATTGTAGAAAATATGAAAATGTTCTGGAGCTCGCGTACTTGTCATACGACTTTCACATTTCATTCACCCGCACCCGCACGAGGTGCGGGTAAGGACCCGCAACTGCTTTTAGTCCCTAAGATGCCTTATAAACGCCCTGCTAATATTTAGAGTGATAAGACTCCGTACACAAAGCTGCGAATCGGCGCGATGCGAATTCGCAACGCTTAAAACTGCGACACGAATTGCTGCGGTGCGATTTCGTGCAGCAAGGCATCTCCCTTCCACGATTTGGGTGACCATACCTTCGACGACCGTCAAAAGAAGTGCTCACTTTTATTATCGCTAAGACTTTACAGGAAAAAGAAACAAAGAAGATTTTGGGTTCATCCATTTATTACTACTATCACAGAGGAAAAAAGGAACTACTATGAACGCCGATGCGAATCAATTCGCAAGCTCTTGCGATGCGTCGCGCGAGCTCGCAGATTTTTACGATGCGACGTCGCATGGCAGTTTTGTGTACGGGCCCTAATTGAAACCAGACCTTGAACTGATGACGAAAATGTGTTAGGGTAAAATTATTATATATTCGAAACACAGTCCAATAAGACTATCTGTATTGCAGTAAAGCTTAGCTTGCTAAGCGTTATTACGCCTCGACAAAGACTTTATCTTTAGAATCGATGAGACGATACCTGTCTACCCTTTCTCCAAATGTGCAGCTAAGAGAAAAGAAAGAAAGAAAGATATATTTATTTGACGAACAATACTCAAAAACATAAAATCACAAAACAAAATACAACAGTCGCCAGAAAACACAATATCAGCCGAAATGTGGGTAACGGCAAAAAAAAATTATCAGCATTTAGAAAATAAAGTAAAGTACCTAGACAATTCACTGCTTACGTACTACATATCTGCTACTGCTAGACTGCAAATTATGTAACAAATTTTCTGTCTTTGTAGGTATTAATCTATAGAAAACGTCACTGGTTGTGCAATTACATAAAATATGCATGTAAGATTTTTATGACTTTATACAATTGTTTGTTTTCTTTCAAAAAATAAATAAAAGGTATGACAAACATGAAATACATCCCAAAAGATTAAAAGATTTATTAAAAGTAGCACAGAAACTGCGACTTAATGAACGTTACAAGTTAAACTAGGTGTCCATTTCAAAATCTAGATAATTTTGGAGAAAAATGGACAAAAAAACTCCAAACTTAGTCTTTTCAAGTCCTTAATTTACAGGATTTATATAAATGTTCTAAAACTCCTGCATTGAACTGGCTTTAATTCCAGACATCATTGTCATTTAAATAATCTAAGAAGAAGGTAATACTCCAAAGAAGCAAAGAGAAGAGCCCATTGCTCTCCAGGAGTCATGAGACACCACCTGTATAGATGCGGCGTTTAGAACAATATTTCAATCTCACCTTAATTAAAATCAAAAGAAATAGAGCACTGCCTTTCAACCGAACAATGGCAGCTGACACGCTGAGATGTCGTGTCAGTATGTTAGCAGAATCGGGTTCTAATCTGCTGACGCAAAAAATAAACATCAATACCGAGCTGTGATTCCCAGCGGCTGTAATTGTAATCTGACATGTAGGCAGGCCCAGATAATACGACCTGCGACTTTAGGGAAACAGAACTTCGCTTCGACTATCGGGTGATTTAATTCTTTTCAATACCTGTGAGGTCAAATCTGTACTGCTGTAAGTTTGATAAACAAACTGGCGATAGTATCCGAATGGATTGTTATGATGGGCTTTTTTTCAATATGATTTTTGTTCATTATCTGCTCTTCCTGGCCTAGCATACAAATATAAATATCTTTGACATCGCGTGGGCGTATTTCGGACTCATTGGCGGGGACGCGGGATATTACAATTCTTCGGAGTTTAGCCAATTGCTCTTACGTGTCCATCGCAATGTCATCTCACTGCGCGGATTTTTGTTCAAGTTATCTGTCGGGCGTAGTGGTAACTTGGCTTTTCTGAGAGAGACAGAAATAAAGAGAGAGAATGTGGCTATTGCTTAATAACTTACTCATCACGTACTATGAATGAATTGCTAGTACGTTAACCCTTGCTGATGTAAATATTTACATATTAATTAATTATACTTTATTGCACACGAAACATTTAACAAGACATTACATTAGAAATAACATGTACAAAGGCGAGCTTATCTCTGTAAGAGATTTCTTCCAGCAAACCTTGGAGAGTCAGAGAAGTAGTAAAAAGGGGGTCTATGTACGTGTACAAAATAAACTACATAAACTACAAAATCCTAAATAACCAACGTAGAGCTAAACCAAATAGATATAGCTAATAATACATAAATAATATAGCTCAAAGTTATGACAGTGATAGATATTGCTCTTTCAACCGCTTCTTAAATGTGCCAATCGTGGGACTAGCGCATATATTCTGTGGCTCGTAGATATAGCCAAATAAAAACCCCGTTAATAACTAAAATGGTCATCATCAACCCATTGACACCCACTGCCGGGTAAAGGCTTCGTAACGTGTACGCCAATATTCACTATCCTGTGCCATACACAGCCTCTGTTTACCAGCAACTCGCGCTATATGCTCCCATTTTACGCGCACTATTCCTGAGCGATCCCAGTCGTCTAACTAACTGTCAAATTTCATACTAATTGCTGTCACAAACTTCGGGATCTCGACAGGATTTGGTGTGCATCATTAGACGCACGCAGAACTGATGGCCGATGGGGCCGAAAAGTTCTCGAATGGAGACCACATATCGGCAAGCGCAGCGTAGGACGACCAGCCACAAGATGGACAGATGACCTCATCCAAGTGGCAGGAAGACGCTGGATGCAGGCCGCTTCCAACCGGTCTTTTTGGAAATCCATGGAGGAGGCCTATGTCCAGCAGTGGACTTCTTGTGGCTGAATGATGAAGATGATGAGTAGACGCTTGATCATTTTCATATTTCTCGAGGTGGCCATTCCGTTTACCTATCGAACCACGATAGCACAAGACATAAACTCACGCCTGCATCCCGGAGGAGTCAGTAGAGGCCGACGTTTGCCACTTCAGCGACGTCGCTGCACGGTACTTCTGTTAACGTACATTCAGTAAAACAGAATACTTTGTATAGTATTTATTGTGCTAAATCGTGGGAGAGCTACAAATGTCTCAGGCTATTGTGTGTATGTGGAGGTTTTATCCATGAAAGGTTTTAGAAAGGTACATTCGGCGTATTATTTCGCGAGCGTGTTAACGACCACGGCTGTCAAGGAAAACCTGCGGGGTTTTGTCAGTCGACGTAAAAACAAGTGGATATTTGGACGAAAAAAGTTGCCGTGTCAGAAAAAGTAATTCATCATCTCCGGTGAACGGAATAGGGAGAGTATAAATAACAGCTAAAGTTGGCGAGGAGATAATATGGAGTTGTTGAAGCCACTGAAATTCCGCTCCTATTTGTCGTGAGATACAAATACTAGGTACGTCATAAAACGGGATGCAACCAAACTAATTTTTTGTACTTATTAGGCGATTTTAATTAACCACTCTATATTTACGTCTTCTTAATCGTCAATTTTAGATATTTATTCTCTACCTGTTCCAGTTCCTGTTCATCACACTAAGTAGGTGAGCGAAAGAAGTAATTATATTCTTCACCATGGTACATTCATCAAAGTAATAACCAAAGATAAAATAATAACACTGGATACTGGTACGCAAAAAAGACTAATTAACTAGATGTTTTCCATCAATATGTTTATGGAAATAATAGTCATAGCAAAATCTAGGGCCCAATGATATTAAAACCGCGAAAATTCAAAAGACAGCAGGTTCAGTTATTCATAAAACTATATCTTTATCCGTGGTAGTTGGTATTCTCGTAACAACATCCCTGGAATTCCTTCCCCTCCCCCCGCTCGTCCCTTGTCCCCAGCTGTCGAGCCCGCGCTGCGCACGCGTCGCTAATCCTGCGACTCGGAGCTAATTGATTGCGCGCACCTGTGCCGCTGCTGCTGTCGATAAAAAAAACGGCTAAGTGCGAGTTGGACTTGTACTGGTGATTATGGCATGAATACCATAAACCTATTATATTATGTATGTATTTAGCAAAAAATGTGTTTTCTTTCGAAGTTTCACTGCGCGATCGAATCAGGAATGAGGAGATCCGCAGAAGACTCCGAGTTACTGATATAGCTCGAAGAATTGCTCAGTTAAAGTGACAGTAGGCGGGGCACATAGCTCGGAGAACTGATGGCCGTTGGGGCGGAAAAGTTCTGACCTGGCGACCGCGGATCGGATGACACAGCGTGGGCAGGCCCCCCACCATATTATGGTCTGCCGACCTGATTACGGTGGCGGCGAGTCTCTGGGTGCGGGTGGCACAAGACCGGGAAGCTTGGAAAACTATGAGGGAGGCCTGTGTGATGCAGTGGGAGTCAAATGGCCGATGATGTGTTTTCTTTCCTTCAGTTAGGTCTGGACCCTTTGCGGGAGCCTGACTCAAACTTAGCCGATATTTTATTTTCTGTTCCGTTTTATTTTCTGTTATACACTGCTTTAAGAGCGTTTATAGGCCCCTTTTGCTTCACATTGTAATACCTCCTTTGCATCACATGCCGCCAGAAGAACTCTCGTTTTCTTTAAATTAATAATTTTTTACTTTACGAGGGAGGATCAAAAAGTAGTGAGAACGACATACTCCTTGGTAAGAAAAAAAATAAATACTGGCATATTTGTAATATTAATAAAGAAAAACATCTTCGATTCTCTTTTGTTTTTTTCTGAATGTAGTCATTTGTTTGCTTTGTGTCGGAACGTGTTCTCGAAAATGGAGAAAAATGAAGTGCGAGCCGTTAAATACCTCTGTTTAAAAAAGTTAACGACGCAAGAGATTCATTGCGATTTGGAGGCAACATTAGGAGAGTCTGCTCCGCCGTATTCCACTGTCGCAAGGTGGGCTTCTCAATTTCGAGTAGGATCGACGTCGTCGTCGTCGTCGTCGACATTTTTGAATAATGTTGAGAGGCAAACAGATATCAGACTTTTTATAGATCTCTCTGTGACGACGTGTGATAGTGCGACATCTGAGAAGACGAAAATTACAAAATTTGATGTTTATCGATGTTTTTTTGTGAGAAAACAGCCTGTCGACTTAGACAGAATTTTGCCCAGTTTCTGTGTATTTGTTACATTTTTACTCCTAATAAGGCAGTTTCTGTAACTCACCTGAGCCTAGAATTATTCAGCTTTAAGAATGAAGTATTTTACCCAACTAGCAACTTTTGTTCGAGAACATTCGTACAAACGTGAGCAAACCCACGAGCAAAGTGCTATTTGCTTGTAACAACATGGAAACGTGGCGAGGACTTTCTCCACCCAACCGGCCGTTCCCGACCAACACCCGCCTTCGGAACAAAGGTAGACCGTCACAAAAAGTGGTAAAAATCCTCACGGACAGGCGGTGTGGTCCGGACCACTGTGGTCCTCACTTAGCGTTCGTTTTGCGCCGCCGGGCGGGCCAACAATGGTGCTAATCTAACATCTCGCATATTGTCTACCAAATACTCTAATAGCGAGCGACTGGGTGCCGGAGAGATGTCCGAAGAGCTTGTCTGGTGAAGGCGGCAGCGGGAGATCGTGGAGAGTGTTGTTTACCTCTTTTGCACTACTTAAACCTCCTTTCAGATGTGGCTGATGCTGGTTGGTGCGGCATGAAACTTGACGCTACGAAGAAAAAAAAAAGAAATAAACTGCCCTCAATTTATTTTTACAGTTAGTTAATTCGATTCTACGTATTTGAAAAGGCGGTCACAAAGTGGTGGCCGCGGTTGGGTAAACAGCGACTCGATAGGTCTATGACATTACTAAACAAGCAATGGATATCATCCATTGGCAGGACACTGAGAGGGTAGGCGAGACAGGGAAGAGGGCTATGCCCAGTAGTGGGCTCTATTAATGAGCTTGATAGATAGATAGATTGATTCTATTTTCCACTAATATTATAAATGCAAAAGGTTGTTGCTTGTATCTTTTTCACGCCATCGCGTTAAAACAGCTGAACGGGATTTGATGAAATGTGACATATGGTCCAATTTTTGATAAAATCAAAATCTAAGGGCCGGTTTCTGAATTGCGAATTTCCCTAAGTAAATACTTAAGTAACGTTCTGTCACGCTCTTTTCTGAGAAATTCGAAGAGACAGCACTACAGTTAACCATTTACTTAGCGAAATTCTCAATGCAGAAACTGGCCATAAATATTTTTATTCAAATTAACACAGAAACACAAGTTAAACTGGGTGCGTCGATTTCAAATTCTAGATCATTTTGGAGAAAAAATGGACATAGATAAAGGAACAAATAAAATCGAATGACATGCAAACAAGTCGTGGGCTATATTTTATTATATTTGTTACTATAAATGCTAATGCTATTTGTTAAATTCTAAACTACCTACTTTTAGAAAAAATTGGTAGATTTTAAAAGTGTCAATATTTGAATCCTGTGTAAGATAGGTGAAGGCATCCAATTGGTTCCCATCGCACTTAGCATTTTGATGGACAGAATGTTATTTAATGCTTACGCAACTCTTTCCATATCCGTATTTACTGGCAAGTCTTGTCAAAATGTCATGAAGGCTTTTTAGAGGTACTTTATAGCGATGTTAAACGTTTTATGGCGCTTCTTTGACATAGTTGACGATTGCGTAATTGCAGTAACGTTAAAGGTTCAACATAACTATACCCTTTTTATACAATTATACAATTGACGTATTTCGAAGTTAGGGTTAATAATTTATAATTTGGATGTAGTCACTAGAATTGAGAAAGGAATGTTTTGGTTTGGACATATGGAGAGGATGTAGGAAGTAAGATCGACTAAACAAATATATCGAGCGAATGTGGATGGAAGGGCCGGTAAAAGTTGTCCCAGGCAGGAATACTTCGACGAAATAGGGACAAAAAGATAAAAAGTACCCGAAACCGGCGTGTGTGCATTCAATGACCAATAAATGTGGAGGAAGTGAAAGTGATCTGTCAGGATCGTGGCAAGTGGCAGTCCCTGGTCTCTGTCTACCCCTCTGGGATACAGGCGTGACTTTATGTAAGTGTATGTATGATTAGTAATTTTGCCAGCTCCCGACTGCATATCCTCTTTCCTGGCACTACCCCTTCCACTCACATAACAAAAGGTTAGCTGGAAGAAAATACTTAATATTATTATGCTAGCATTTGCACAAGTATTCTTACTGTGCAATAAATAATCAATCAATATCCAATTTTCAGCAAGATATCGGTATTTTAATCCTGTGTGTAAATACCTGCCATGTCCAATGTTGTTCATAAACACATTTGCAACTCCAGGGTGCAGGCTAGCATTGTACTATAGTCCGCCCGCGGCTCTGCCTGCACTTATTGTTCTAGCCCACTACTCTGTACAACATATTGTTAGAACGGCATTCAAACCAACTTTATTCTACACTCGACACACACAAACATAGCCCCTATGCCCCAGGTATTAGGTACATGCGGGAATAATACATTGGTAATGTGGTTGGTCGGGAAACTTTTTCGTCAGTCCGGCAGTTCTCTAATAGCGCATTCAACTGAGTTATGCAATTAGATTCAGCCCGTGATTGTTCTGTGATTGTTTCAAGGGTATGTTTGAGTTATTGACCATAAAGGGAAAACAAAGGCTGGGATGGGATGCTAGAATTTGGGACACGAAGACATAAATAACTACACTGTAATAAAGACGAATGTAGTTTGCTACCTTCGTGATTAGAAGGCATTGAATTCTCTTCAAGGTACGATGACATATTTCTCTACCGGTATTTTGTTATATTAAATAAAACATAAGCATAAACATTTACATACAGGCACATACATTGCTTCTGGCCCCACACTAGGATACCCTGTGTAGTCGGAACCAGAAACAACGACATCACAAACATGTAAACATCCAAGACCTGGGGTGTTTTTTGTCCCCAGCCGGGATTCGAACCCGGGACCTCTCGCATGGTATGCAGATGCACTACCGCTGCGGCACGAGGTCGTCAAATTATGTTTCTCTCACATCTGCTGAAGAACCAATAGGCGATAGAGTAGAACGGTTCTCGAGTAGAAATGCAGCGTGGGACAGATTGTCAGCAACTGGACTAGAATGGTCATGGACAGAAAAAAAAATGTGTACCTTGTGGACCCGTGTCAGTAGACGAATGGCGACTGATGAGTTAGAATACTTATGAACCGATCTTCCTCTTAAAATGCCCCTCCGTCATTTAAGGTCAGCTCTTGACAATATTTTCTGTTCAGTGCAATTCTGAATAACCCTTTCGTTGTTTAAACACTGGTCCACTCCTTGATGTTCCACGACCATGACATTCTTTGACTTCCGGGCCATCTTTTTCGTATTGATAACAAATCTTTTTTTTTCTAAAACAAACAACGACCCAAACAAATTCGAAGTCGCGCAACCCTTTCGTCAATTGTTATCTCAATTATTATGCTACTATTATTGATTGAAACATGAATTAGCTGACGATCAATTAAAACCCCGATTACATCGGATGATTAAAAAAGTCAATGGACTGATGAAAAAGAAAGAGGCTCGCGGCTCGGCTCATTTATAAACGACGCACATAACTCATTACACTGGAGTGCACGCAAAACTACACAATGCCGCTTTTACACCAATCGAGCCAATGATAGTTTGTAACATTATTTTACCGTGACATAAACTCACGCCTGTATCGTGGAGGAGTAGGCAGAGACCCAGGTCTGCCACTTGCCAGTATCCTGACAAATCTTCTTCGCTTCATCAACATTAATTAGTCATTGCAGGCACGCACGCCGGTTTCGGGTACTTTTTATCTTACCCCTTGCTGACAAATCCCCTATTTGGTCAAAATATGTCCGCCTGGGACGTCCCTTACCGGCCCTTCCACCCACATTCGCTCGATATATTTCTTTTGTCAAGCTTTCTTCCTTCATCCTCTCAATTTGTCCAAGCCAATGTAACATTCCTTTCTCAATTCTAGTCACTACATTCTCTTTCACTGTAATCTGATATATTCAACGTTGCCACAATTTGGATATCTAAACTAAAAAACAAAAAAGACTCTTCTTCTTCTTCTTCTATTTAACTGCCTAGCGGTATCACGTCTGATTACCATGCCGAAGGTCGTGGGTTTGATTTCCACCGGTGGCCGCCGCACATTTGTACACATGGCCGCAGTCTGGGTGTATTTCCATGTTTGTGATGGCCTTGACTTTTGTAGCACAGTGTCTCCTAGTTTGGGACCAGGACAAGTGTTTGTGTTATTGGAAGTTATTATTATTGTTTTCTGATGTGTTACCAGTCGCATCAATGTTTCCGCCGATATGAAGCGCACAAAATTTTATAAGGTCTAAATACGGCCCAATAATAACACCTCCCCAGCGTTAGATATCGACGACTCATTGGTTATTGTGCGATTGATACGTTGCAATAAGAAGCGGTAGAGCCCGACGTCCCCTCCATCATTGTGAGCGCAAGCTGCATGCGCATACGCAGATCGCTTTGATATGGTCGCGCGCCCTTTTGTGGGCGACTTTTAATCACTGCCACTTGCTAAGTCATGGATACCTTTATCTTTACACCTTTGAATATGCAGACGCTCTAATTTGCTTCTTATTTCTTAGCCTACAGAAGTTAGTTTAGTAAAGAATTGAGCGGGATATAGAAGATGAGTGGCAGATTTTGTGTTCTTTATGTTTGTGATGTTACCCTTTCTGAGTAATAATCATACATGTAAAACCTTGCACTTTATAAGATGCACTTGATAAGTATCTGTACTTTTATGGAGTGGACTTGCATGGAGGTTTTTACGTTGCACGATAGTTTGGTCTCCAAGTGTACTACAGTCACACGGAAAGTTACGTGTGCGCGTTAAATGTTCCTCTGGCAGTCTGGTTGATTATTTTAAATAATATGTAATTTGGTCATAATTGCCCTTCTTTTGTTGGCGTTCTCATAGTTTATTTTTAATAGCAAATAACTCAAATATGGTGGAAAAGACGTCGGCTCGCTCGTTGCTCGTAATTTTCTTAATAATTGTAATTATTTTGCGTTTTTGTTTGAATATAATTGGGTTGGTGTACATTTGGTTTCTAATTTGGACTGAAATTATGATGATATAAAGTTATTCCTTTGGGTTGCGCTTCGACAACTGTGTTTCCGTCGGTAGGTGACGTCTGAGGTGAAGCGGTGGTAGCCCAGTGGGTAGAACAATGAACTCGGAAGCGGGAGACCCAGGTTCGATTCCCAGTGCGAGGCCAACTAAGCTGTCAGGGTGGTATAGGTGCTGGGCAAGCCTACCATCTAAAAACAATGTCCCAGGCACTGCAGCGTACGAGTGGTCCCTTCACCCATCTAGTGTGAGTGAAGGTGTCACTGGACGCTCATTACGTAGATGCAAAGGCGAAAGTTTTTTTTAACATCTGAGGTAGGTAAAACATTTTAGCGCTCTTAAGGAACCTCAATTCACTGCTAATTCATGCCTCTACTCGTTAAATGCCAAAATTCACTTGTCAATTGGTTGTGGTCGGAAAAGAAGTTTGGTATCCGCAATAATAAAAAAACGCGATAGAATTTTGTCCGAGAATAGTCGATTCACATTTTATTGAATTGAATTGAAAATATTTATTTCCAACTTATTTAAATAACATAGGCGAGTTCATAGAGTCTTAGTAAATTTCAAACCTTAACCTATAGTTAGTCAATGATACTTAAATTTATTGTTAGGGTAGACATGACTGGATGCCCGGTCTTGAGAATTGGGTTATCCACCTTGTCCCCGATCACCCCGGGAGAATCGAGAAATATAATATTTCGAAATTTAACATAAGTTTCGCATAATTTTTCACGTAGTTAATTAACATAATTGTTGGTGTAACTTGGATTTGTATACTTGAAACGACATCTCGCAAATTTTGTAGAAAATCCGAAAAAGTAAAAAAATAATAAGTACCTACTGTTGACGTAATCACCATCCAGGCCCCGCCCCAACCCCATGTCATCAAAAATAAGCAAAGCACAGACCCAAATTGTGTAGTGCTTACGTAATACTTGAATGCCCCCTTAGGGGTCACTGGCACTGCCGCGTACTCTAGACATCAGGGTCGCCAGTGGCTTACCCACTACTGCATGGAAGCCATCTGTGCTCGAAGCGGCGAACATCACCGATGCGCTACAGTGACGCGGCAGCCCCAGCATGCCCCTGAAAGCGTTGTTGTATTGGACACGCAGGGCATTACAGGCTTTTTTGGTGCAGCTGCTCCACTTATTGCCATAAGTGGGAATTTTAGTGTGGAACATCTGATAATTTTTTCCTATAAAATAAAATGTTATTTTTAAGTGTAACTTCTAGAAAATAGTTTATACTGGCTATGGAAGAGCGGAGTGTCCTAACACAGGCATCTTTTTGCTTAAATGGAAGCTCCACATACTGTTAAGACAAATGTCGTTGATGAAATAAACATTTTATTATTTATTATTATTATTTTTAGCGATTTTGAAGTTTTCATCTCCTCATCAAGTTGTACGTATTGTCAACGTACCGTTTTCGGCTGTAAATTGTGATATTAACTTCTACACAACACAATCATTTGTTCTGGTGCCAAACTAGGTACTTTGTACTATGGTTACTTTGGTCATTTGGTGAGGTCATTTGTACAAATTGACAGCGGCAACCAGTGGAAATCGAATCCACGACCTCCGGCATGGTAATCAGACATCATACCGGAGCAAAGAGGCAGTCTATAAGCCTCCGTGGATGTTAAAAGCGCATCGCCACAGACGTTTAAAAAATTGAAAGGCCTATTTATATTATCGGTTTTTTACATCGCAAGTCCGAACAAAAAGTCAAGCACGATCGCGATCACGATTAGCATGTGCAAATCGTCTGCCCGCGCCGGCTCCCGCGCACGACATCTGTCAGACTTGTCGCAAGGCGCGTGATTGATTCGTTCTGACAGATTGATGATGACAAAATGCTGCTAAGACCTTGCGTCTTTTGCGTCATTTTGTTATTCAATTCTTGACGGGCTTAAGGCTGGGTTCTCTGATATTAGCCCTAGATCAGGTGTTTAAAATACTTTTTCCTATCGAATGATTAGTATTTAAAATCTGAAAAAATATATATCACTTCCTCTCTAGGCCGTCGCTCATTATTTTTATGATTTTTTAAAGTTTGTGTCATCAAAAAAAAAATCGAGTACATGAGTCTAAAGTATCACAGGGTATGGTTTTATTTGAGCTGAGTATTTACTGAGTTTTGGATATTAAAAAATATACCAAAATGACTGTCACTGAATGTGTTTGGGACGTCGGTCGTCAAAATTCTATTATAGCATTTGTATTTCTGTCATTTCACAAATGCCTGCTCTTTCCTTAACCATTGGCGAACTATCAACAATTACCTAATTGCAACTAACTATTAACTTTGGCATAAGACAGCCAATTGTATACTATTAAGAACTAGATATTAAGTACCTTATGTCCCTGTAAAGTGTTATCTATATATCTATCTATTCACTTGCGCAGCGCTAAAAGTCCCATACAAACCCAGCCTTAAGGATGTTTGTTATTGATGTTGTTATAGAAGCGGGCGACGGCTATAACCACATAAACACAAGCGGCCTGCGTCGCAAAAGATTCGCTTGTTCACCGCGTGCCATTTGCAACACACAAATCATTATAAAAACACCATTTCTCTACAAAACTCCTCAAACGCAGTTTAAAATATAATATATAGTCTGCTATAAAGAGAAGGACCGACTTAAAATGCATGGTGTACACTTGGTATGTACTAGGTATATACTTACGTTATACTTTAATTTTCACCGGTCTTTGTATACTTATTAATTTCGCTTTTTATTCCAGACACGTTTTCCCGGGTTGTAAACAAAATATGATTCGAAATACGATCAAAGTCAACCAAATGTTAAGGAATAGAGTTTACTATATAATTAAAGAACTCTGATGAAAACGGGTAAAAATAAGTATAATAATAGAATAGCAGAACAAATGGGCAATGAGATGGTGACAGCAACAGTATTACAAAAAGAGTGACGTGACAGAGAAAAAACCGGCCAAGTGCGAGTCGGACTCGCGCACCGAGGGTTCCGTACAAACCTGCAATGTCAACAACATTTTTTCACGGGTTAAAGGCAATTAGATCTAAGTATTTGATATGAATTTCAACTTGATAGCTCTACGCGTTCATGAGGAAAAAAGTAATAAGTTTATATTTATTAAAAAATATATATTTTTGTAATGTAACTAAAAATTTAAGGTTTTCGGAATTTTTCCTTTATGTGTGCTATAAAACGTTGCTTCATGCCAAATTTCAAGATTCTAGGTCGACTGGAAGTACCCTTTAGGTTTTGATTCCCTTGCGAGTACTTGCGAGTTTCAAAATATGCAGCTTAAATTGCTGTTTCTTTTGATTGCGTTGACATAGAAGTTAGATTTTGTTACAGCTTAAAGGTATTATAGACCTGAGTATTTGGTATGAATTTCAATTTAATACCTCTACGCGTTTATGAGAAAATGGGTAGTAAGTTTAAAATTATTAAAAAAAAATATATTATGTGATGTAACTAAAAAATTATGGTTTTCGTAATTTTTCCTTTATCTATGCTATAAGACGTTGCTTCGTACCAAATTTCAAGATTCTGAGTTCACGGGAAGCACCCTGTAGGTTTTGATTCCCTTGCAAGTGTCGAAAATTTGCGGTATAAACGGCTGTATCTTTTGATTGCGTTGGCTTAGAAGTTTGATTTTTTCACAGCTTCAAGGGACAGTAGACCTGAGTAATTGATATAAATTTCAGCTTCATACCTCTACGCGTTCCTGAGAAAAAGGGTCTTGACAGACGGACGGACGGACGGACAGACGGACAACAAAGTGATCCTATAAGGGTTCCGTTTTTTCCTTTTGAGGTACGGAACCCTAAAAATCAATAAAAGAAAATAAAAACATCATAAAATATGAGTCCAAGGAATCGTCAACATTCAAGATACCTCGGATCAGTTAGATTAATGAAGGTGTTATGAGTACCAAATTGCTAGAATTTTTTTTTCTGTATTTTAACGATTTCCATCAATTGTTTGTATTCATCCAGAGAAATCGTGTCTGTAATGGAATGCAGATTTCCTCACGATGTTTACGTTCAGTCAGCGAATAGAATTGCTACCGCAAATTAGCAATTCACAGTACGTAGCTGAAACGAACGCAGTAACTTTTGGTGCTAATGATTCGAACCAAACACCTTACGCATGTGAAGCAACTGGTCTATTCACTGTGCTGCTACCACTTCCTCTTTATACAGAGTATACCAAAACCCCATAAGCAGCCTATATACGTCCCATCGTAGGGCAAAGGCCTACTCTCAGGGAGACAGTATGGGCTTAATCACCACGCGTGCCCACACTTCAAGCGCTGAGGTATATGAATAGCTCAGACACTCAGGTTTCCTCACGATGTTTTCCGTCAGCGTTAGCGAGTGGTATTGCTACTATAACTTTACAAATGTACATAAATTAGAAAACAAAGTCATAGGTACATGCCCGCACTGGGAATCGAACCTGGGTCTCCCGCTTCCGAGTCCAATGTTTTACCCACTAGGCTACCACCGCCTGTCAACCCCATAAAACCCGATAATCGGGGGTTCTACTCGTCATCTTTGTTATACAACTTCTATTATGAAGAAAACTTCGAAATTACAAGAAATAAAAGCGGCCAAGTGCGACTCGTACTTACGCACGAAGGGTTCCGTACCATTATCTAGACAACATTTCAATATTTCAAGCGTCTACCTGTTGCCGTTATTAATATCAAGCAAAAAACGGAAAAAAAATCACGTTTGTTGTACGGGAGCCCCCCTTAAACATTTATTTTATTCTGTGTTTAGTATTTGTTGTTATAGCGGCAACAGTAATACATCATCTGTGAAAATTTCAACTGTCTAACTATCAATGAGATACAGCTTGGAGACAGAGAGACAGACAAAGGGACAGTGAAGTCTTAGTAATAGGGTCCCGTTTGGCACTGGAGGACGGATGGACAGCGGAGTCTTAGTAATACCCTTTGGGTACAGAACCCTAAAAGTACCAGCTATTCCATACAAAATTCACTCTCTGCGGCATAAGAATATATGGCTAAGCTCATTCCACGATTTCAAAGTTTTCTCATAGTAAAAATTGTTATGTAGACCCGAGTCAAACGCCCGGTTTTCCGATGATTTTGTTACACGCTGTATGTTTGGTAATAATAAGTTTACTATAAAGTTGATGCTATTCTCTCAAAAGGTTACCGCCAAGTTCCAGTGGGACTATGCCGACCATGTCCGCCGTGCAAGGTCAGTTAAGCAGGCCTCCAAAATGAACACCAACGACGCTAAAAATCTTCAAAGTTGTGGCAAAAATGTCACATTTAAAAAAAAAACAAAAAAAAAAACATTTTCTTTAATTAATTCTACAGTCAACCACCACTTCTATGACCTCAAACGTTACTCCTTCAACAGCAAATTTGACCCAAAAACAATTGAAAAACGCCTTCAATAAAAAAGACAAAAGGAAACTTTACGCCTTCGAGACGCTGAGGTTCCCACATACCTCTGGCAGTTCAATAAACTCACGAAAAAACTGACGTAATATCCTAACTTATCAAACTTTTGACGACCTCAATGTTCTCGCTAAATAACAGACCCAGTAGATCACCAGACTCTCATCACTTTCTTACTTGTCTAATACAAGATGACGCTTGCCTTATCAAAGTCATCCGCAGCGATCAGTCAGAAATATATGTGTGATGCTGTGAGAGGTAGGTGTCGAGATAGAGTAGACAAGCCGTCAGGTGCTATACCCGAAAACGTGACTAGTAGAATTACTAATTTACACTTCAGCTGGTAACTATTTTCTTTAACTAATAATACGGATTTGGAGATCACCAGTCACCTCATACTTTTCCCAAGTACTTCTCTATATTGCTATCATTATTACTGTTACAGTTCACTACGAATCATTCCATAATGTATGATTACAGCAGTAACTACACGGCGCTGCGGTGGTCTATGGTTCCGTGCATTTAATTCGATCTGTAGGTAACCAGAAGTGCCATAGGGTGATGTGTCTACAGTAATGACGGGTAATGATTGTGATTGGGTGCGTAAGCGCATCGACGGGGGCGGGCCGCCCAAATCGAAGTTAGAGTTGTTAAGGGCAAGGTTATTCCAGATTGGGATTCAACTGTAAATTTTAAGGCTGCTCATGTTAACGTATTTAAGTGTGATTAATAAATTTATGATTCTATAAGAATTCGTTTTGAGACAATTCCCCAAAGAACCAAGATGAGTGATAAGATTAGCAAGCACGAGTGGCAGTGGGCTGGTCACATATGTCGAAGAACCTATGGTCGATAGGGTGCAAAGGTTCTCGAGTGGAGATCACGAGCTGGCAAGCACAGCGTGGTACGCCCACCAGCTCGCTGGACCGACGATCTGAGGCAGGTCGCCGGCAGTGGCTGGATGAGGATGGCTGAGGATAGAGGGAAGTGGCGCGTCTTGGAGGAGGCCTATGTCCAGCAGTGGACGAATACTGGCTGATTGATTGGTTGTTTGATAGTTTTGTCAAGTGTGGCCTGATTTAACATATGATTTAATTTTCGTATACTTACTTTTTGGAAAAGAAACATGGCGTGAGAAGTTCATAAATTTAGTGGCTAATTAATCCAAATATAAGATGCCAAAATATATTTCATTTATAAATAAACCTATTTAGAGGCTAAAAATTCCACCCATGCCGGGACTTGAACTATATTTAATTTCTTAAATTCATTTGTTTCATTTGTTACTTGCCTTTGGCCAACTCTATCCACATCAGGTCGTCACACCGTCACCGCCCCGGTCTGTCACCTTGCTGGCACCCACTCGGTGTCGATTCTTGCCCACCTTTCCATGGCGAGCTCAGCTCGGCTTGAGATTAGCGGTCGCAACTACAACGTCAGTGATTTCCGGATTTTGACAACAAGACAAGGAGACCAGGAGGAGTGGCAAACTAAAGGGATTGTCTTTGCCCAGCAGTAGGACACAGACATGGCTGCTTAAAAAAAAAGCTTACTTTCTCATTATTTTACAAGAAAGACAAATTTTATAAGTTGTGAGCGAAAAGTAGTAAGCCAGATGTAGAACCAAACTTACAAGCGAGAGTAATTTTCCTATTTCAAGCAATACCGTTTGAGTTTTTGTGCCACGCGTTGTGACTAAGCCCATACTCTCTTTGACAGAAAGCATATTATAATGCCCAGTAGTGGGACATTTAGACGCTTTTTGTGGCTTCTTAACAATGTCAGCGGCTAACATAGTAACATAGTAACATAGATCGACCAAATAGGGGATGTATTAGCAAAGGGCAAGATAAAAAGTACCCGAAACCGGCGTGCGTGCATGCAACGACTAATGAATGTTGAGGAAGCGAAAGTGATCTGTCAGGATCGTAGCAAGTGGCAGTCCCTGGTCTCTGCCTACCCCTCTGGGATACAGGCGTGAGTTTATGTTATGTTTACATTGACATTCAGCAAACAGAATGTAAATTCTTTTCGTTGAAATAAATTATTGATTTCTGTCTTATCGAAAGTCTATCACAAAATGTCTCGATAAATTATTCTTAGCTTTAAATCAAATATAAGAAAAGTTATTATAGGGATATTAAATCTGCGTCCGCGTCATAGGCACGCCCTGCCCAACTCCAGCATTTACGTCATAAAGTTTATAGAACATTCTTCTCGGTTAATATTTCTTAAAAAATATCTTTCCAAATGGCCTTTTTCCTCCTCCAGTAAATAGCGTCGCCTTAACACCTGCGCGCGCAGGTTCCCACGCGGCGGTGCGCATGCGCAGCTCAAACGCGCCGCCCGCTATGTGCTAATGCAAACTCAATCCCTCGCTCTATCACTGTGTATAAGTAAAAAGGTGCAGCGCACGGGTTTTATATCGTATAGTTCGCGTCTATAGGTTTGCTTGCCGAGGTACAATTGGTGGCAAATATTATTGTATCCAGAATTGGCTATTTCAAACGGTGAATTGGTGTGTAGATATCATATTTATTGTATAGTGCTATATGATGATGATGATGATGATGTATTACATGTGTAAGTGTATAGTAATCTGTAATTTCATTTAATTACACTTTATGTAAGTAGGTACGTTTTTAAATTTTATTTTGCTCGCCAACCAATTCGTTCCTCTGCCTCCCGCGGTTGACTGATAGAAAATGCTTATGGCATTAAGTCCGCCGCGTTGTATGATTTTTTTTTCAAGTAAGTGCAATAAAAGTATCAATAAATAAATAAATAAGTATATGGGCACCTCACCTATTTTCCTGCACAACTTAGCAAATACTATGGCTACTTAGGATACCATACCTGTATCATAGGCCACACTATCTCTCTCTGAGAGAGGTATCACTTACGAGCGCTATAGGTCTATACTTAGAGGACGTATAAAGGTGGCTTATACTTACATGTTAAACAATCAATCAATCATCTTATTACTGAAATTCATTACATCTAAGTTGAACATTGCACGCAGAACTGATGACCGATGGGGCCGAAAAGTTCTCAAATCTCCATTCGATAAGGAGTATATATACCCCTCCGGGATTCAGGCGTGAGTTTATGTTGTGTTCACACACCACATATCGGCAAGCGCAGCGTAGGACGACCAGCCACAAGATGGACCTCATCCATGTGGCAGGAAGGCGCTGGATGCAGGAAGCTTCCAACCGGTCTTTTTGGAAATCCATGGAGGAGGCCTATGTCCAGCAGTGGACTTCTTGTGGCTGAATGATGATGATGATGGTGATTACATCTAATATAATATAAAGATCTCGTGTCACAGTGTATGTCATCGATCTCCTCCGAAACGGCTTCACCGATTTTTATGAATATTTTTGTGTATATTTGGTAGGTCTGGGGATAGATCGTAGCCCAATTAAAATGGCAACACAACGTTTGCCCGGTCAGCTAGGTACATATTAAACGGGTCTAATAAATTACTTATTAGGTAAAATTTAATTACCTTAATTCCCGCGTTGAGCCATTAAAAATACTAATCAATGATTAAACGGAGGCATAGTGTTTTTCACTCGGCTGTCCGATAGCCAGGGCTATAAAGCGCGGATTATAGTGTGTGATTGTGTGAAAGTTCCCTTGTATCTTTGTTAGTAAGTTAATTGTTCCATGTGAGAAAGCAAGGGCTTTATGCCGGCCCTGGGTTATGGTCGTAAATGCCTTTACCGTGTGTGTGGGCTTCTGGCAGCTTGTTAGATATCACGCAATGACATAATTTTTATAATCGCGTTTTTAACATTACCTATATAAACTTTATCAGCGGTGGTAGCCTAGTGGGTAGAGCATTGGACTCGGAAGCGGGAGACCCAGGTTCGATTCCCAATGCGGGCATGTACCTATGACTTTGTTTTCTAAGTTATGTACATTTGTGAAGTTATAGTAGCAATACCACTCGCTAACGGTGAAGGAAAACATTGTGAGGAAACCTGAGTGTCTGAGCTATTTACATACCTCAGCGCTTGAAATCGCCAATCCTCGGTGGGCACGTGTGGTGATGAAGCCCATAATCTCTCTCTGAGAGAAGGCCTGTGCCCTACACTGGGACGTATATGGGCTGCTTATGATACTTTATTTTTTTTGTTGGAAGATTCCGACCAGGTTTCGCTCTGATTCGCAGAGCTTAGTCATAGTAAGTAGAGATGGAGCTCGCTTCGTTGTCGGTTACTCGTCTCCATAGAGGAACTTATTATACTGGAGACTCGTCTCTGAGTCTGAAACTAAGCTAATGATGTGTAGTGCTTATAAAAGTCTTAGTTCGAATATTATAATAATTTGTATCTAAACACCTAAACGTCCCAGACATACTTTGACCAGATAGGGGATGTATTAGCAAAGGGCAAGATAAAAAGTACCTGAAACCGGCGTGCGTGCATGCAACAACTAATGAATGTTGACGAAGCGAAAGTGATCTGTCAGGATCGTGGCAAGTGCCAGTCCCTGGTCTCTGCCTACCCCTGTGGGATACTGGCATGATTTTAATGCATGTATGTGTTTATGTATCTAAACACCTACTCGTTGAATACTTAAGTTTGTCAGACACCGACGTGATGAGTAAATTGATTCCTAAGCCATATTGATTAATTCTCCAATAATTATTTTCCTTTTTGGAGAGAAGAGCCCAGTAGGTAGACTGACATCTCGGTGATTCCGAACAATAGGAATAGAAATAGAAAATGTTTATTTGTCTTCAATATAGTAAGGCACAATAATCACTTATACTATAAAGCAATGATGATAGTTTAGTGAGTAATTTATTTAAAAGCATTTTAATTAGGTATGAAGACAAAAAGGTCTGTACCTCGGCTAGTAACTAATGTGCACCAGTGTGCAATTAGTTGCCGATTTTCAGGCAAGGCCTTTCCTTAAACTAAGTTGTACCTACCTGGGTATAATTATACTACTGCTATTATGACGATAAAGAACACACGCGCAGAATGGTGATAAATCTTTGAATTGTGAAACTAACAGCAGAGCTTTGGCGTTCATTAAGTAAACATTTTGTTTTTATAGTGAATAACATTTTTTACTTTGACTTTGATGATTGATCCAAATAGAGTGTCTATCTTCCAAATAGACTGTCCATCTTAGACAATATCTTCCGAATAGACTGTCTTCACTGATAGCTTCCGCTCTGCTTTCAAAGAGTAAGAGTTTCAATTAGCGCATAGTATTCTCGTACTCTCACAGTCTGAATACGTATCATGGTGCGAACAGTTCAAGATGACTCCATCAATGGCCTTTACATCTATTGCAGATGATTTATGCAGCGTCTCTTCAGCACTTACGCTCGTTATTAAGAGGTCCTATTCGGGAGAGTACTGCCCGTCCACATATTCGACATGTGTCGGAGTTTAATGTCTCATGCCTCTTCACGCGTAATCCTGATGACAAGGATACCAGCTAATCAAGTAACTGCTGTCCTCGCGGGTGTTAAGATATGGCGGTTGAGTTTGGCACGGACTAAACCAAGATCGTATGACAAGGAAAGTTAAAATTGCAAAGAAAAGCATTTACTACATCAGTCGCAAAGTTGACCGAAGATGTACGAGCCACAGTGTTCAATTTTCCCTTGAAAACCTTGAAATCGATCTATCTGTCCATTAGCAAACGGAAAAACGAACACTGTGCTTTAATTAACCCGCGTATAGTACAAAACTTTACGTCACAATTTTAACTTTTCTTTTCATACAATATTAAGACTTTAAAGACTTAATAATAGTAACAATTTAGCCTATATACGTCCCACTGCAGGGCACAGGCCTTCTCTCAGAGAGAGAGATAGAGTATGGGCTTAATCACCACGCGTGCCCACCGCAAATTGGCAATTTCAAGCGCTGGGGCACGAGAATACCTAAGGCACTCAGGTTTCCTCACGGTATTTTCCTTCACAGTTAGTGAGTGGTATTGACACGTTGACATTGATAGTACGTACGTAAACGTAATGTAATGTATTAAACACTTAAAGAACACTAATTAAAATCGTGCCAAACAGCCGGTACTCCTCAAGTCGCGAGTTGGGCTGGGACGTCGAATATAAATTTTATTCGAATATTCGCCTGTATTACAAATTGGACTTTAGTATTCGAAGTTTTCGAATATTTCGAATACCGAATAAATTTGCGTTTTCGGACTATTTTGTACTCTATTGCCAGCGTTATGGATAAAATGAAAGGGTACTTACAACAAACTTGTCAGTTACTTATTTTCTGACACTTTTTCGTCAAACTCAAGTCAAATATTTGGTATACCATCTTTGCAACCATTTCAAAACAGCCTATTTCCATAGGAGTTATAGGGTTTTCGTAGTCAACAAGTACTGCTAGCCATAACGGTGTTATTTCAAAATTGTGATACTTGATTTTTCATATTTATTTTTTACTAGATGACCCCGTGAACTTCGTACCGCAGTATTGTTTTGTTCTCACCGTTTAAACCTTCCCCGGACTTCCACAAATAAAAAAAAAGGAAAATCAGCCAAATCGGCCCAGCCGTCCTCCAGTTTTAGCGAGACTAACGAACACCAATTCATTTTTATACGTAAGAATGATTTTATCGAATTAAAAGTTTACTTTTATGCTCAGTGAGGCCTTCCGAAAGCTAGAAAATTATGATCTTACGAGGAAATAAAAATACTTTCCTTCATAAAAAAGACAATATTCGAAATATTCGATTTATTTGAATAATTGCGAATATTACAAGCCCTACTCGCGAGCAAAGCCACAGATTCTTTGTTTCCACAAGCAATTCGCGTCCACCGCACGTGAGGCAACGGCGCTGGAGTTTTCACTCTCTTACATCGAGTTATTTGGATCATTAACGTGTGTTGCGTCATTGGCTTTTGTGCAGTGCTTTAGCTTGTAGTTCGGGAGAATTTATTAAATTTATACATACGGAACCGAATTTGTCAATAGAGAATCTATCACCACCAAAAGTTGGTGATATAAATCAAAGACAAGTTAATTTTCCAAGGACTATAACAATGTCGCTTCGATACATCGAATTCTCACGTATTCTCTACTCAAAATTGTAGATATTTATGCCAGAACATTCTATGCAATGAAGGTACGGAAATATATTCATCATCATCAGCCCAGCGCTGCCGACTGCTGGGAATATTTTTTTCCCCTCAAATACCATCTCTCGGTTATCATCCGCATCCACGGACACTGGAACATTTTGAAATAATGAAAATCTGTCAGGTCACCCTGATTCTGTAATACAGTTATAATCACTTTTCCATCCCTTTAGGAATTTATTTAAGCCACTAATTCCAATGCGATACTGAAACGATCCCTTGCATACAATCGTATCACGTGTTTATGCTTAGGTATGTTTATCAACCTGTCCGAAGGCGAGCAGATGGTGTGCTATGCGGATCACCTTGGCCAAATTACGTAGATCTGAAGGCATATAAATAAACCAGCTCTATATTGTGGATCTAATGCAACCAGGGTAACTTGAGCTCTACACTGAGTATGGAGTATCTACTTAGATCATCATCTTAGCTTAGTCGGCTCAATTCACATGCAAAACCATAAAAATATGAGCGGAGCCAACTTGGCACCGGGTTTATTTTTTTAATTGTAACGGCCTTATTTACAAAAACACGATTCCTCTAAAGCCAATATAAAACTCTGTGTATTGAATCTGTGGCGACATCTTTTCCTTGTGTAATCTCCACCACAGACTATGTTAATCGGCGTTTTTAAAGAGTTTTAACCTGTTAGATTATGACCTTGAAAAGAACAATTTAAAAAGCAGCCAAGTGCGAGTCAGACTCGCGCACGAAGGGTTCCGCACCATTATCTATCACGTTTGTTGTATCGGAGCCCCCCTTAAATATTAATTTTATTCAGTTTTTAGTATTTTTTGTTATAGCGGCGACAGAAATACATCATATGTGAAAATTTCAACAGTCTAACTATCACGGATCCTGAGATACAGCCTGGTGACAGACGGACGGACGGACGGAATGACAGCGGCGTCTTATTAATAGGGTCCCTTACCCTTTGGGTACGGAACCCTCTCACATGGTATGCAGATGCGGTAGTGCATCTGCATACCATGCGAGAGGTCCTGGGTTCGAATCCCGGCTGGGGACAAAAAAAAAACCCTAGGTCTTGGATGTTTACATGTTTGTGATGTCGTTGTTTCTGGTTCCCACAACACAGGGTATCCTAGTGTGGGGCCAGACGCAATGTATGTGCCTGTATGTAAATGTTTATGTTTAAGAAACACTGTTATGGTGGCCCGATCGGGTCCTTTAGAATTCTACAGATTGAGTAATCGAGTTTTTATAATTAAGACCGAAAGACTTAATTCATTAAAAAATTATGACATAAGTAGGAAACACACATTACTTGAAACGTGTCAACACTAAACCTATAAATATTTTTCACTTATAAAATTGGCTCTAGAGTAACTAGGTAAGGACAGAAAACGTGTCGTTACATTAATTATAACAAGTAATGCATCATCATCATCATCGCCGGCGTTGGCGTCCGTTACGACGAGTTATACGAGTTAGACGACGAGTATGACACTTTTTCGAATGACTGAAAAGACCGATTCGAGAGCGGCAAGCCCTAATGCACGTCGAA
Organism: Yponomeuta cagnagella; assembly: GCA_947310995.1. NCBI lineage: Eukaryota > Metazoa > Arthropoda > Insecta > Lepidoptera > Yponomeutidae > Yponomeuta > Yponomeuta cagnagella. Next base: position 22,195,242 of record OX371269.1, on the reverse strand, counting down.
AAGTCCGGAGTCGGGTCGGTACGGATTTGGTGCCTGCTGACTCTTTTGTCCACCAGTGCCGAGAGCCATACTTCGTCGCAGGTCTTGCGGCCCTCCCCAACTTCCTAATGCATAAGGCCTAGGAATAAACCTAAGAGTTAACTAAGACCTTACGATAAATAACTCAAAAAAATTACCAAAAGCGAGACAGTGGGCAGGTCAACGCAGATGTTATATGTAATTTTCATCACGATGTTTGATTCTACAACCAACGAGTAAGCAGAAATAGATGGTTTAGGTACAAGGCAAGCCTACTTTATCTAAAAAATATGTCTCAGACACACTACAGCATCTTATTATTGATCACAATACCTATCCATTGCAAGTAGGAATTGCCACTAGATAATGTATGAAATGTTACATAGATTTAAAGTGTTTTCTTCGGAATATTGAGAAGATTTAAACCCGCAATATGGTAATAGAATTTAATTTAACGTATTTATACAGTGCATCATCATCATCATCATCAACCCATTTATGTCCCCACCGAGGGGCACGGGTCTCTTCCCTGAGGAAGGTATAGGCCATACTCCACCACGGGGGCCAAGTCCGGATTGGTGGAGGCTTGTAGACTAGTGGCTCGTCTACTATCAGAAGTTGTCAAGCCGCCCTAAGGCCTCTGACTTGGCTTAACGACTGCCATCTATCGACGGCAGCCGGCACCAACAGCTTAACGTGCCTTGCGAAGCACGGAACCGCTCGGAAAAATGCCACTAGCGTTAGGCATAGACGGCGACCCATCCATGCACTGAACGCGCCCTGTGTTGCTTAACCTTCGTGATCGTTTTAAGATCACTCAGGCAGCCGGGGCTACGAGCTATACAGTGCATACTTCTAGGCAAGTATGAGAGGCTGATTGACAATACGGCGTCAATACTCAGCATTTTATCACTTTTCACAGGTGCATAAGTCAATACATGAAGTATTGCAGGTAGAGTAGGTACGCACAGTCAACAGCAGATTAACCTTTACATTTTTGTTGCAACGTCGCCCGTTACGTAATTGAGTAGAGTGTTTATATGCGTGTAAAGGTTGATGTGCTGTCGACTGTACGCCTACGAGGTCAAGTGGATCTTAGCTGAACTAAATTAGAAGCTGCCACAAACAACTATTAGAACTGGAAATATGTAGAGTGAGATCGAGGCCTTACTTGACGCCAATACTAAATATCAGAGTACTTATTTAATTCCCACACAGTTTGCGCTAAAATAGCCGCTTGGCATATACCCGCTTTGTCTAACTATATCTGCCTGCGCTACGCTTCGCGGTACCTCCCAAAGGCCTTTATATAGAACAAACTATGCTTGAAGTTGACCTCTGGGTATATCGCGCCCTGGGCTTTGTCTAGCACCGCTTGCGACATGCCCTCGCAGGTGTTTTGATCGTAGATTGCTTCCATTCAGATCAGTGGAATGCGTTTGCAGTCAAAAGCTTCTTTTGACTTTTGGAACAACTTGCTTCAAAGTTATTCTTGAGGTTGAAGCTACTCGCTTCGCTACAAGGATTAAGGAAAAAAAGATTGACAAAATATATTTATATCACGCGAATGTGGGTGGATGGGCCTGTAAGGTAGGTCCCAGAGAAGGCCAAATAGGGGATGTAAATTTTCCGTCGTGCGTGAATGTCGATGAACCAAAAGAGGTTTGTCATGGTAGTGACAGGTGGAAAACTGTGTTTAAACATCCTATATGTACGCACGCGACGTGGTGCCAAACATGAAACACCTAATAGGCCTTAGGCCTCGTCTTCACTTACCATCAGGTGAGACCGGATCAAATAGATCAGGATCACTCCTTTATTTTTCTATTATTGTATGTAAGCATGTTTGTTTGTGGCAATAACTCTTTCATTCATTCATTCAAATGCAAGTCTGCCATACGGAATAAAAAGCGTAGCGTAGCATTTATTTATTTGACAGATCAGGTTTGTTTGAATCTGATTTCCAAACTGGTGATTAAGCCGGAAACAGTTATGTTCTAGGTGCTACCATAACCAGGTTATTGTATGGAACTAAGCGTTACTTTGCGGATATCCATAATAGTATTAAAATGTGAAAATTACTTTGCTAAATTCCGCCAAAATCCCACAAAAATTCCTTGTCAGTCGACCATCGGAGCCTGAGGAATTGAGGATACCTCGTGTTAGAGGCGAAACGCAACGCAACGCATTTTGTCACACAAGTATTGGTGTCGGTGGTGGTGTGTTTGTGTCTTGCTTCTGCTTGAAAAAGTGGGAGGGAGGGCGGTGCATTAAGTAACCGCATGGTGCTTGTGGGATTTTGGCGGAATTTAGCAAAGTAATTTTCTCATTTTAATGCTATAGCCAGGTAAGGACACCCAAACTTCATTGTGCCCTATTGAACTAACTTCCTGTTTCTCGTAATCAGTTGACATTTGCCCAAAGAGCATACAAAAAAAAATAACTGATAGACGTTAAAAAAAGATTAATGGATTGTTACCATACGAGAAACATTCTCTTCGAAATAAAGTAAAATATAATAGGATGGATGCTGCTCTATTGAGTGTTGCTAAAAGTGCAACTCTCAGCAGAGTGGTCCAGCATTCAACATTTAAACAACTATATTTTCCTATAAAGCATTTTTTACTACGTAGGCAATTTATTATTTATTGGCTTGATTCCGGAATCGCTTGCTCAATTTTTCGGGGGAGTCCAATCTGGTCTCATTCTAATAAGACTCCGGACTCTTCCGGTGGAGGGTTAAGTAGGTGGGTCCGGAATTTGGCTAATGATGTGGTATTTGCAAGAGTTTTAGTTCGCAATTTTACTATTTCTTGATAAATCTGGAAATCTAGTGGACACCTTATATAAATTATTATCACCTTGATATGTAATAAAACGTATACAACTCCCAGTAACATAGTTTAAAATAAAATGTAACTAAGACCTATTTTGGTATTTAGAAGAAGAAGAAGAAGAAAGACATTTATTACAACAACAAGACACATCACAGAAACAAAATAAGCAGATACGAGTAAGTAAAATAATTAAACCCTACCTTTGAAACAGATTGGAAATCGTATTAATTTGTTGAAATCTGTTATTGGCTTTAAAATTTAGTTACTTTATAAAATTACTATAATTAAGTTAAAATGAAGCTGTTGATTTCCTAAATAAACTTAAAATAAAAAATAAAATGGAAAACGGAGGTAAGCGACCTAACCGATAGCGGTTACAGGCATTTCACTTTTCCTCTCATCTAAATAATTTTGCAGGCGTCTTTGCAACAAAAATGTAAAGGTAAATGCACAATTTATGGGCGTGTACAGACGTGTATGTAAAGAAAGCTTAATACCAGGATATGTTCACCGTGTTTGCCGATTTACAAAGCGGAATTCAACAGAACCGCAAGACTACAAGACTCTAAACAATAGTGACACCATGTTGACTACAGCAAAAGAAAGTCTCACCCCACCCTACATGACTCAGGTGTCATCAATGACGATGACGGTCTCCTGATCCCGCGTGACACACCCAATGTCCCTTCATAAACTAGAAAGAAACAGTGGGTCTGTTCAGTAAGCCCGATCTAATGCCGGTTATAGATCAACCAACCGGCAATCGGACGAATCAGTACAGACGTTACGGCGAAAGCAAGCGAACTTCTTTGATCTTCATAATATTAGTGGAGGTCAGTAAAGCCAATGAAAACGGAAGCCTTTAAGCTTAGACCGTCAGCAAGTGCCTTCGTTCTCATTCTTTTATATATGGTAATATATTAAACGGGTCTAACCCCGATTATTTATTAGGTAGAATTTTATTACCTTTGATTCCCGACGTTTCGGCAACGTTGCAGCTGCCGTGGTTACGGGTGTACTGAAGTGGCGAGTACTGTCAATTATTGCAGTGAGGGTAGGTGGTCTACGCTCAAGTCACTCTTAGTTTTTCGCGGGCCGACATACAACACAACTTTTATATATCCTTTTCTAACCAAAAATTTTGGCCAAGAGCCTAGCGATAAATAATTTTTCACACCTCCTGCTCGACAATGCCTTATTACGTACCGTCAAATATCATCGTAAAGCATGGCCTTGTCTCTCGAGGGCAATAATAATGAAGAATTTCCCTAGGGAATAAAGTGATTTGAATTTAGAATGTCAAAATTCGCATGAAAACTATGGAGAAGCCCCGCATTGCAATTCGAAATTCGAATTGTTGTTCGAAACTCACCTCTTTTTTTTCTTTTTTTTCTGAAATACTGTGTCCTGTGACCGCGCGAAACACCAACAAAAAAAAGAAAAAAAGGCGCGAATTGCAAATACGAATTTAAAAGTTATATTCAATTTAAGTTGCTAAGCCGTAAAAGAGTGTGGACTTTATATTTAATTTCAGGTTTTAATACATATTTTCAACTTATGCAGCCCTGTCTTTTTATTGTCTCCCAGATGGTGTGAAAAGTAGAGTATTCACCTCTGGAATAAAACATGTCTTAGTCTCGGGCGGTATGAACCCCTCGCTTCACTCAGGACTCTACATAACTCCCTCGCTTCGCTCAGGAGTTAAAATTTAACTCCCTCGCTGCGCTCGCGAGTTAACTCGGAGTCCTTCGCTCCGCTCAGGGTTCAATATGCCGCCCATGACATAATACATGGTTTTATTCCCTTAGTACATAATCTACTAATACGTAATCTATTAGTTATATTTTCGGCTCGTAAGAGTCGTAATTTCTACCGATTAGGCAATGATTAGAAGATGTCGAGTGTGATGGCGAGACAATGAGGAGAGGCTAGAACCAGTTTTTAGGGTTCCGTAGTCTACAAGGAACCCTCATAGTTTCGCCATGTCCGTCCGTCTGCCTGTCTGTCTGTCCGCGGCCTAGCTCAGAGACGATTAATACGAGAAAGCTGAAATTTAGCATAGATATATATATTTATCACGCCAACAAAACAGTAGAATAAATTTTAAAAAAAATTTACCGAAGTTTGCGATGCAATTTTTTTTCTCGCCCACATCATAGTGTGGGGTATCGTTGTATTGTTCGTTTAAAATATTATGGGTGAAGGAAGAGTATTTTTGATTTAGGGTTCCGTTTGCGATGTATTAGGCTTTAAAGCGAAAAAATTTGTCCGATTAGGGCGTCCCCCGCCCCTTCTCCTGGCTAAACGATTGATTGTAGAAACACGAAAAAATTCAGGGCAGTAGCACATATCATTTGTAGAATTCTAAAGGACCCGATTGGACCACCATAACAATGATTTTTAATTATTCTTTTCAGGAAAACTATCACGGCTAAGTAGGCTTTACAAGTTAACGAGTAATAGGCGACCAACTTATAACAGGAAAACTTCCTAATTCGAAAATTACGTTGATGAAATTGTTAGTTTTGTAAAGCAGATAAAACCCCGCCCTTCTACGGAACCCTACACTGTGCGTGGCCCGAATCGGTTTTTCCGGGCCGTTTATTTTTTCCGATGTTTTGCATACAGCTATGTATGTGAGTTTTTGCGTTCACTGTTGAGCGGATCTTCCACGCTAGCCTACCCTCTCGCACCTGTGCCAAGTTGCCGACAGAGAAAGTGACAGAATCAGTTGCCGCCGCACCATCATTTCATTTCGGCGTCCACAAAAGGCAGCATTTTCGAAAAATTACGAGACTCAAAAAGAAGAGAGTCACCCAAATTGCTCAACCGCACAGTTGTTACGTGGATTCCGAATATCATGTTCGCACGGGAAGATGCAACGATGTGTTGGTGGACTGCGGTCGATGCGACTGTCAGTTGGAGGGATCCGGATTGTAATTTACATAAGGTGGCCTGTATCCTAGAGGGATAGGCAGACATCAAGGTTTATCTGCCTCGTTGGTCTAGCGGCACCACGTCTGATTACCATACCGGAGGTCGTGAGTTCGATTCTCACTGGGGGCCGCTGTACATTTGTACAAATGGCCTCAGTCTGGGTGTATTTCCATGTTTGTGATGGCCTTGCCTGGTTATCATATCACAGGGTACCCTAGTATGGGACCAAGGCTAGTGATTGTGTAGAAGTTACATATTTACTAGCTGATCCGGCAAACGTTGTTTTGCCGTATTAACTAGCCTTTTCTCAGACCTACCAAATATACACAAAAAAATCATAAAAATCTGTGAAGCCGTTTCGGAGGAGTTTGATAACAAACACTGTGACACGAGATTTTTATTTGTTCCCTTTACATATTGAAAGGAAATTAAATTAAATACGTATTAGAAATGTAATACGTTATTGCTAAATAGCAATCAATCAGTTTGAAATAAATTAATTTTCGCACCACGGCACGCACTCCGTAGTACAATTATGGGTTACCGTAGGCACTGACTGAAAATCAGCGCTGAGGGATCACTTCCTCAGCACAATGCTGAGTCAGCTGCCTTTTGTGGCAATGTAGATACACCACAGGCTACATCTATGGTCCTGTTTTATTTATTCGTTTTGTCTGTTGTGTATTTAGTTTTCTTTCTGTTGTTGTGCATATTATGTTACTTATGTGCTTATTTTGTTTCTGTGATGTATCTTGTTGGTATAATAAATGTCTTTCTTCTTCTTCTAATATTTACACAACAGTGTTTTTTTTGTAAATATTATTTGTTTGTCAGCTACAACGCCACACCAATATTGGTGAGCAAACAATTTTTCCATCATTCCTCTTCTTCGATTCTCACCTCATCTTCTTCGACTTCCCCCTTGATCTAGCGATCAACGCGGTTAACTACCAAAACAGAGGTCGCGGGTCCCATTTGTACAAATGGCCCATACTTGACCCACGGTCTTACTATGGTCTTGAGCGTCCGCTAGGCTCTCAGTCGATTGCCAACAATGAAAGGACTTAAGGAGCTCCAGGGATTAACACTAGCGATACCGAGGAAAGATAATCATAACTTTTTTTTACAGATCAAATTGGCAAAAAGTGTCAGTACAATCTCTCATTCATGTTAATAGTGATTTTTAGGACCCACGATGGCCGTGAAACTAAAACCGTAAACCTAGGACTAGGTGGCGTTAAATCCTGAAACGGCCGTTTTTGGCGTAAATGCTATCTAGTCCCAGGTTTGATATGATTTTTTTGTCCTTGGTGGCGCTAGTTAGCTCACTGGATCCCCTTAACTGACGTTTTCTTATGGAAATTGAAGTAAAGGAGAGCTTGTGTATGCATCAAGCTGTTGCAAGTCGGGATTTATAAAAACCTCGTACAAAGAGCTTACAACGACGTTAGCAAAGGCCCCCAAAAAAATGAAAAAAAAACCGCAAGCTCCTGTATTATTTCGCCGAAAATATTCACCAACGCAAATCCGACTCTACCCCATCACATTAAGTTTTATCTTCCAAACGGCACAATTGTGAACCTCACTCAACCAAATGTTGTAATTGGCACTCGAGTATTTATGCCAATGCGAGGTGTTTTCTTTCGCCGACAATGTGTTGACTCAAATGTTGTGCAACAAGTTGTACGCAACCGTGATGGGGCTTCTCTGGCCATCATTTATCTCCTTACAAGTGTTTCCACATTTACAGGCGGAGCTATGAAATTCGGTGTTAATGCATCATTAAAAGCATTAAGGTTGAGGGCAAGAAGCAATTTTGGTGCCGAAAAATACTAAGGTTCGTAAGTCGAAAGCTTCCCTGTAATTTATTTACTCACATCTCTAAAGTGAGGACCGCACTTACCGATTGTACATAGTAATACCTGCGTTTAACGGGTTCAATCGTATTGAATTATTATAGATATAGTACATTACTGCAGCGGCCAGCAAAAGAGGCATTGATGGGCGAACGTGGAAATGTGGGCCGAGGCGAAGCCGAGGCACACATACGCGAGTCCATCTATGCCTAGTTGTGGCCAAGGCTTGTATATGATGTTTCTCAAATAATGCGCGGAAATTAAAACTAAGTAGTACTTAGGCAGAATTTTTTATTTGAAAAATATTTTTCTTTCGATTTTGGCGGTAACAAGTTTTCTATTACCTCTTGAATTTCAGGTGGCGTTAAAATAAGTTCATCGCAGTCATTTTCATCACTTGAACTCATTCTTTTAAATTCAATAAACTTTCAAAATCAGACGAACCACGAACGAAGAACAATAATTTTTGCCGCGTTAAAGTATTCCATTTTTTTTTCAATAGGTATATCCAGCTTTCTATCGCAAGCCAGTTCGAAATTTAAATAAAACCTCTGATAAGTTATCTCCTTGGTTGTCATTGTTCGGAGTAAAAGATCGTTCCATTTTTAAATAACACGACAGACATGAGTTTAGTATGTAATTTATTTGGCCGCAAAACACGACAGTTATGAATTTTTTTAAACTTTTTCCGGCCGCTGCTTGCGTGTAATTGGCCAGTATAGCAATTTCGATTTATCTCGAAGAAGGTTGTCGAAATAATGCTCAAATTTCCAAGCATGTTTAAGAAAAAAATAATTACCTTAATTCCCGGTGCTTCAGCAACGTTGCAGTTGACCTAATAAATAATCGCGATTAGACCCGTTAAACTAAGTATGTTATGTACCCGTTCAACTATGAACCAATACTATTTATGGGTATAGCGTGTCTCTATTCAATTCATGCCTTCCCACTCTGTTGATTATGTCCTGAGATCCTGTGTAGTTACTTTACAGACTTTGTAACAGTAACTATCGTAAGTCTCGGGCAAGGATAAAAAGTTACCTAATTTGTTTGTGCCAGTAAATTGCTCCTCGCTCCAATTACCCAGTAGTCACCTTTATGATAATGTCAAGAAAAACATTAAATATCACGCAGGCATTTACCCAGAAAGAGATACGGGGCACTTCTGGGCAAACGAAGACCGAATCCTACTTAAAACTTTTTTCTGTGGCCATTATTCTGGGCAAAAAATTGTGATTATAATTTTTGCCTGCGCTTCGTTCTGCTGTGTAGTAGACAGCGAGACAATAAAACTATAAATCTTGCCTCATTTAACTGCCATTAGCGTCTATTTTTATGTCTAGATTCCCGAGAGGTTCCCTTACAGCATCATAAACACCTTTTAGCATAGCTCCGTCGGTTTCTTTCGCTACCGTCCGCTGTAATTTAGACTATAATTAGTCCAGTGATGTTACTATAAACTCAACTGAGCTTTATGCATGCTTAACAAACTCTATCTGATGTTTGTGTTATTTTACATGAGTACCCTTACCCTTCTTTACTTTGTAAGTAATTACGGGAACAATTACAAAATCAACTCTGATAACACATCCTTGTCGAGCCACTTTGAGCTTAATCACGCGAGCAATTCGCCGTAATATGCCATGACAGCAAAGACAGGCTGATGACTAAACAAATTACACGATGTGATCTCTTACGGCGCGTGATGGGAACTACCCGATGGCGGATCTACAACCGGCACTAAAACTGTGGTCGCACTAGCTGGGTCGTGACCTACGGATAGAGCCTCTACCGTGGAGGCTGGGGCAGGTGGGGTGCTGTTGTCATCTATTATTAATATTTCAATTTCAAGTATGTGCGTAACGGAAGTCAGAGAGACCGAGAACATTTTATTGTACAACCAGAAAAAGATAATTACAAAATACCTACGACAGACAACCTTTAGGTTACGAACCGTTAGATTGATAAATCAATTTTAATCACAAAAACACTAACAATTTTTAATCTGGACATCTCTGACCTCGGAAATGTTAGATAAGCAGGCTTTTTTAAACGTCCCATCTGAGGTCACTCTTCTCTCAGAGAGTGAGAGAGTAAGTGAATATATCACACATGTTATTAATGTCATATAGTAGAGACATCGACTCATCATCAACATATCAAAAACAATATGAGATAGGGGTGTCCTGCGATGGGTATCAATCAACCGGTCTGTATTAATATCTAATCTAATTCTAATCTATCAATATGTAATACGGGGTCTGCTATGAGCGCCGCCAGACAATGTAAACTTGGATTAAGTTACTGTAAATAAACATTTTTTATCTTTATCTCATCTTAGCTACTAAAATATTGCTTTGCAAGTTAGGAACTAAAACAGATCCTTTATCCACTTCTGCCGTGACTGAAGTGCCTAACTAAAGTGACTGCTATTTCGCGCTTCGGCAAAGACCAATTACATGTACCAAAACGGCCAACAGTGTGATTTGACCGACCGCATTCCTCGCGGCGGTAGCGCGGCGTTGCGCCACTGAGGCCCACGGCGAGCGGTCAAACCATCGGAACTGTAGGTGCGGCTGGCGGGCGCTACTTCTCCACTGTACGGACTTTTCCGTAATAGAGCTATCGCCCACCAAGGTTCTGTACGCCCAGAAACGCGCATTTTGTGTCATTTTTGAGAAGCAATCGTCCAGTTTAGTTCTCGTCACACAAATTCAAAGTTCCGAAACGGTATTAATTGATCTCTGCGGGAACAGAACTGGCCCTTGGGTGTTTGGTGGATGTGGGAAACGCCGAGACAAGTGCGCGTGCGCCGGGCGGCCTTGCGCCCGCGCAGGCCGCGCCCCCACTAGAGCTAGGACGTTTGTTCTACAGCCGACCGCGCATCAACCTTTATATTGTACAAACGGATAGAATTGAGAAAGGAATGTTCCGTTGATTTGGGCGAAACAAATGTATCGAGCGAATGTGGGTGGAAGGGACGTATTAGGCAAACAAACTTCGGCCAAGTACTCGTAGGAGATATATTAGCAAAACTTTGGCCTTTGCATCTACGTAATGAGATGATTAATTTATACAGCGTCCAGTGGCACCTTCACTGACACTAGACGGCTGAAGGGACCACTTGCACGATGCAGTGCCAGGGACATTGATATATATTAGCAAAGGGCAATATAAAAAGTAGCCAAAACTGGCGTGAGTGCATGAAACGTCTAATGTTTATGAAGTGAAAGGCGTTTGTCAGAATTGTGGCAAGTTGCAAACCCTGGTCTCTCCTTACCCCTCCGGGATACAGGCGCGATGTTATGTAATGTAAATGGCCCCAGTCTAGGTGTATTTCCATTTTTATGATGTGTTATGATAAGCACGAAGCTTAATTCGAGAGTCATTAAGCCCATACTCTCTTTCTGAGAGAAGGCCTGTGCCCTGCAGTCAGACGTATATAGGCTGCATAAAAATATGTATTTAAACCTAACTTCAATTTATTACCGATTACAGCTCGTTGTTGCTGTCTATCCGAAACGAATGTAGGCACCGTCTCACAGCTATTCATCAAAAACAATAGAGCTATTCTCTCGCAAAACTCACAATAATTAATGGAACGTTTAACTTAATTAAGTGAAGGCTAAGGACTGGAGAACGATACATGTCGTGCGGCGCGTTTACACCGAGCGCGGTAAAATGCTTGCTTACAAAGAGGTCTGAACAAATATATCATCCCACTATACAACTTATAGGGGCTATGATAAATCTTGGTATGTGATCTGTTTGTCACTAACACTACATTTACACTCACGCCTGTATCCCGAAGGGGCAGACCAGGTTTGCCATTTGCCACGGTCATTGCAGACCCCTTTCGCCTCAACATTCACTAGTCGTTGCGTGCATCCGACGCAGGTTTCGGATACTTTTATCTTGCTCTTTGCTAGTACATCCCCTATTTGGTCACTTAATCGTGCATAAACATCTGAACGAAATTAAAATAACTAATTTCAAGAAGTTACCTTTCGCAGGGGTTCTGGTGCGCTTAAAATTATTACGTTTAATAGCTGCACAAAAGAAATACGAAATTCTAATGCATGCAATGTCTTTTAAATGAACTAGCGATAAATCCATTTAAATTGCACGCAATGAACTTGAATACCACAATATCTTTCAGCGTTCTTATGATACGGAATGTTAGCATAGACCGGCGCTATGCTTGTTTGAGAGCCCAGTGTTTTGAATAAGCTGCGTGTAGAATAGCGTTTTCTAATTAAAAAAAATATATAAAAAATAAAAACCTGCTTCGAAACACTACAGCACTAAAAAGTTAGAAATAATTTAAATAATTAGAAGTATGTACCTATACATGTAGGTATTGCAGAAGTATAATTTGGAGTCAGTGCCCAAAATATATAAGATGGTCATGAAACTGGGTACCGACTACAAATTATATTTACATCTATAATACCTACATGCATACATACTTCTAATTATTTAATTTATTTCAAAATTTTTAGTGCTGTAGTGTTGCGAAGTCGGTTTTTATTTTTTATAAAAAATTTTTTACTTTTCAATTTTTTGTGGGGGAGCGGCAGAAAAATATACGAGTCCCTTATAACCATAATTTACCCTACTTAATGCGTTGCTTTAAAATTTGACGTTTTCAATTTCCATCTCCAAAAGTCTTCACCAGAACATCATCAAATTACCTTGGGACTACTTTTACGCTATTTTATAAAATATACGGATATAACTAAAGGATGGGCACGATTAGGCCTTATTTACTGCTGTCCCTTGAAGAGTTCCGTTCTCCATCTCTGAAAGTCTTCATCAGATCTTCACCAAATTAAAATGGGACCAATGGGACGAAGAATTGTGGAAATCGGTTAAAATTTGACGGAGTCATGCGAGAACATAGTCGAAAAACATATATAATATAAGAAAAAGAAGAAGAAAGACATTTATTATACCGATAAGATACATCACAGAAACAAAATAAGCAGATAAGTAACATAATATGCACAACAACAGAAAGAAGCTAAATACACAACAGACAAAACGAATAAATAAAACAAGACCATAGACCACGGGCTACCGTGGTGTATCTAAGTTGTGTTTTGGGAAGTACCTAACACTCGCTGTGGCTTTTCCAAGATGTACGAGCTTGCTTCGTTCAGTCTACACGATATGATAGACAAGAGAATTCAAGAAACAAAACAAATAATCGAGCTCCTACGTGAGGTTGTGAAATCCTACCTACCACATTGTTTTATGCGTTTCTGTTAAATAATTAAAAGATAGGTATTTATTTGTTTAATGAGGCCATTGCTATGATAGTCTGTCTCTTTATCGTCTCTACTATACAATAAGCTTTTATCTAACGTGGGTATTTTAAATCAGTGATGATCTGCCCATTCAATGAGATTACACACAATGTTACTGAAATAATCCAAAACCTTAAAACCGTTTCTTCAGATTCAATAACTTGTCCCTTCAATTACTGCATTAAGTAGGTAATAACAATTTACTTTGCAGTTTGTTTTATAATATTATCTACCTACATATCTATTTAATTATAATATGTCTACCGCGTCCTAACCTCTTCTTGATGACTTCATTTGAAACATAAGGAGAGCTAAATCACAACAAATGAAATGCCTAATAGTCTCAGTTAAAGGTGTCTGCTATGGGCCCATTGATTCTCTAAGCATTTGTATGCAATCTGAGGCCACCAAAGGCTCTAGCCTATTCTGCATCAGTTGCGCAATATGACAGGGACAAAATAAATCACATTTGGTTAATTAACAAAACGTCAGGGTGATGAATGTTAGCCGTTGATTAAATTCTTTTGTTTCTATTACAGGTACGTGGTGGCCGATCTGTATGTCTGTCTACGTCTAATTTAGTTTGAGATCACGTGAGTAGCAGTGTCTAGATTTGACACGCCTTTAAAATTTGAACAACATAATAATTAGGGTAGACATTAATGTAGGCAGACCAAATGTACAATGGTCTGATGACATCAGGACTACTACAGGGTCGACCTGAACTACAATAGCTGCAGACCGATCGCGATGGAGGACTCAGAAAGAGGCATACATCCAACAGTGGACAAACAAATGCCATAGAATATGAAAAAGAATAGTTATATGCCATTAGATTGCCTGTATAAAGAAGACCTTAGAAAGATGGCCAAAAACAAGAACTGGAAGAGAGAGAGTTGAGGGCCTGAGACACGTGGAAGAAGATTGTGGAGGAGTCGAAAACTAATTAGCCTTTATTCCCTATCAAGAAATAAACCGTACAATACGTGTAACAAAGTCTCCACATCTATCCGAAATGTGGGGTTGTACTCGACAGCTCTAAAACCTTTTTTTTATTTCATACAACTCCAAAATAGCAAAAGAAACAGCTGCTCCATCGATAGAGCTGACATTTCTTCTGCGATTTCAGAGTTTTCTCTTAATTTACGAGTAGAACTCCCGTTTAGTTACTACTATTCTTCTTTCTAACTAGACCGACTGTGTTATTTCAATTTCTGGCTGTACATGATTGCCTCTCGAAATTCAAGTTTGGAATTAACGACAAGGTTCCATCCTATTTTGATCGCGTCCAGATTTAATCTTCCTCTAAACGACCAAATGGAGCTCGTGTACGTGCAAACGATACGATACGTTAGATGTACCCAGTCTGTTTGAAACCTTAAAGGAATGGCTGCAAAAGTCTTCCATAACAATTATCCCGCGGTTAATTAAAACTTTCTTATAACACATGATTTCCACACACATCTAATAAGGCAATATGCAGCAATCCCATACATAGAGTTAATAAACCGCAGAGTTCTGAGAACCGTTTCCTTCAGCCAACTAGCTAGAGCTATTGCCCAATTTCCTTCCCGTCACCGTAGACGAATGGGACGTCTTCTATTGAGTGGATGACACTTGTCACTTGAGTACTTGACCTAAAAATAGCCTGAAAAATTTTGATGTTCAGTACCCCTTTAGGGTCCAATATCCCTGCGATTTATTACTTTAACTGTGTGACTAAAATGATTTTTTTGTAGAGATATTTCAAATTTGGACTTGCGAGAGATATATAAAAGTATACAGAGGTGATTGCCACCCTTCACCAGCCGCGTCAGGTGTAATTACGCGTTTTGTAACCTAAAGTAAATATATTTCACTTCATAAGACCAATGAGACAAAAATAAATGGGTGCTACAAGCTAGCTGCTTTGTTCCAGAGAGCTTGTAAGTGAGTCCTACTAGCCGTCGACTCATTATAACTTTTGTATACCGTCTTTATTTCAGTATCGAAATCACCCTATTTTCTTACCCTGCTTGCTTCCTTTCTGCCGAGCCCCTAAGGGCCTTCGGTCTGAATGTAAATTTCCCCTGTAGCTCCAGGCTCAAGCTTGACTCACGATGCGTACAACCATGCAGCCTGTATCTCGCCTCTAGGAGAACTGGTCGGCTATTTTCCAATGTAATTTATATGGGACTACAGGTCACTGGCTCAAAATTTTGTCCAGTCTAGTGGATTATCTTATAAGGAGGTGTTAGCTAATTTTAAGCCAGATAAATGGAGGTGAGAATTATGTTGAATATTATAGGATTTGTAAGGCAATATAGTTTGGTTGGTCTAGAGTTCTAGATAGTTTGGTTGGTCTAGACTTTGTTTTCTAAGTTATGTACATTTTCGAAGTTATAGTAGCAATACCACTCGCTAATTGTGAAGGAAAACATCGCGAGGAAACCTGAGTGTCTGAGCAATCACATACCTCAGCACTTGAAGTCGTCAATCCGTGGTGGGTGCGCGTGGTGATTAAGCCCATACTCTCTCTCTCTGAAAGCCTGTGCCCTACAGTGGGACGTATGTAAGGCTGCTTATGAAAGCTTTCGTCATCGAATTACTAGCAATCTTTTAGAACATTTTTCATCAGGGTAAACTTCGCATTAGGTAGTAGATTACGCAAACTCTTTTGAGAGATTTATTTCCGCCTCTCTGATTCACTTGCCCTTTACCAAACCACATTCAAAGGTCCTACTTCCCAAATCCTTTAAGCATTCACGCAAAATCGATTTAGCCGCGCCTTTGGACCACAGGGTCAGGATTAAGCAATATGTTAATAGGCGCGCCCGACTGTGGCCATATTTGCTTTCGGATTAGCTGCATGATTAACAATACTAGTGAGTGCGCTAGTACACAACTTCTAGCCTAGTGGGTTTGAAGTGATTCGAATGCCACCTCCCATTGCTTTCCTCCAGATCACTTTTTGAAATAAATAAATACAAATAACCTGGTTTCTGCGTTTTGATTACACCAAATAGTAATATTGCCGTGAAATTTTTAATCTATTTAATATAACATAACAGCCTTAGGCATCCAATTTTTGAGTATCTTGTGTCCAATAATCCGTGGTAGTTAATAACAAATTGAAACGTGATCTCGTTTCCAAAGCTGTTATGCTCAAACTGTGCGTTGCGTAACTCAATTACATATGCTCAATCTATCATCCGAAGTTAATTGCACCTTTCCAGCTGCATTGTTCCAGTTTGTCTGTCATATGCGGAATAGTACCTAAGGCTACTAATTTATACAACATTTTTCAAGCGTGGCTAAGACCATATCGTAGTTTTAGATATAACTAAGGAATCATCCAATCGTTCTCACATAGTTAAGAGCACATTTTAAGTGTGAAAGTCATGTGTAGAGTAAGAACTCTACTATCAAATACTAAGTTTAGTGGTAACTTATTTGTTGGAGTTGGATTTGGATTTTTTCTAAAGAGATTAAAAAAATATTAACTTAATTCCGGATTCACTTACTTGCTTGTAATGAAGTTAATAATGAGTGGTGCGTACGAAAGTTTTAGGTTAATAAATTTTATCAGGGGTCTTAAAAATGTGAACAAAACAATGATAGTTTTGAACTAAAACAATTATAAACCAAAAGCTCTTTTTAATGTAAAACCCCAAAAATGAAGGAAAACCGTTTATCCGGTTTCTGTATACAAAATTTGTAGCGTGCGGTCTCTTCAGATTTCGCAAAAACGAAGGAGATAAGGTTAAAAAATCCTTAAGTTAATAAGCATCTTTACTTTATATTAGAGTGTACCTATTACTGTGTATACCACTCGCTAACGGTGAAGGAAAACATCGTGAGGAAACCTGAGTGTCTGAGCTATTCATATAGCTCAGCGCTTGAAATCACCAATCCGCGGTGGGCACGCGTGGTGATTAAGCCCATACTCTCTCCCTGAGAGAAGGCCTGTGCCCTAAGTATGTATTACTGTGTATTCAATCCTACTTTACAATAAAGTTTGTTCAATCTAATTTTATTGTTATGACTATTAATTATAACACGGTTGCGTAAGCTCAGGCTAGCTTAGGCAAAGGCAATCTGTTCATACGATACTGGATCACGATATCTTATTTATTAGTTGGATATTGAAACCCACCTGTCATGGCGAAAGTGAAAAATTACCGATTCGGAGATAAAACTGCTCCAGTTTCTTTAATGTTTTTGCTTCGTAATATGAGTAATGAAATGAGCAATAAATAGTAAAAGTTACAGCAAATTAATTGCATGACATACTGATTTACCCAATATGTGGTAGGAGTTATTATTTATTTTTGTGAGTTTTGAGCAGATGTGTGAGAAGCGAAAGTATTTTTTTTTATAGGAAATTACTAAATGGCAAACCACATTAATTTGCTTGCAACAAAAATCAACAAAAGAAAAGTCAGATGATCAGTCAACAATTATTTTGGTCAGCTGAATAAATAAATCGACAATTAATTATTTTTTCTTATTTTGTGACCTACATATATAATTGATCTGCAAAACTACTTGGCCGGCACATTATGCCAGAGTCAGTATTTTTACAGATTTTTGCACCTTTTAAACACAATGTTTTTATGACAGGATACACAAAAAATCTATTAAAAACATTGCTATTTGCAAGTCACGTTAATGATGTTGGTAATAAAATTACTTCTTATCTTTGAATAGATGCTGTTCGAAGTGCTATACTCACCAGTTTAATTACATTTCCAAGAATCTAAGAGAGGCCGTTTTCATACTTTCCAATTCGTTTTCATTCCGATAAGGAAAGTTCGGGAGGATGTGAGAATCCGCAACGGGTCTTGTCTTGTCCCTTTCATCCGTCGCCTTGTTAGCATCGATGGCAATGCTGCGACGAATGATAATGATCTATCATTACAAGTTATTTACATACTAGGCTAAGTAGATGGTTCAAAACTAGGTGTGTGAAATGATCTGTTTGCTCAGCACACGCTGTTGGTAGAAAATATACTCTTTAAACGTGAGATAGACCACCTGTCCGGTTGTAAGAAAACGACTTCTAAATGTGAATGGATAGACTAGATATAAAAAAAATAGGACGAAAATAAAATTATTGTTGATATTTTCAAAAACAAATATCCTGACAGTATGGGTACTACCTAGGTACCCGTGATCATATTACGAAGATTCTAACAACACACATCTAAACGGACAATACATAAATGCACCTCGAAATCATTACACTTCTTTTCTGTGTGGAAGTCGTGAAAAAATACTTAAAGCACCAGAATATTTCGTACCAACTACAACTACATAGCATAATCAGCCTATATGCGTCCCACTGTAGGGCACAGGCCTTCTCTCAAGGAGAGAGTATGGGCTTAATCACCACGCGTGCCCACCGCGGATTGGCGATTTCAAGCGCTGAGGTATGTGAATAGCTCAGACACGCAGGTTTCCTCACGATGTTTTCCTTCACCGTTAGCGTGTGGTATTGCTACTATAACTTCACAATGTACATAACTTAGAAAACCAAGTCATAGGTACATGCCCGCACTTGTGATCGAACTACAACTACATAAATATTATATTTTATCTTAAGTTATTTAGCAAAGATGGGCGTTTCAGGACCTTTGGTCCGGCTTATAATTGGTAGCTTTTTAGTACTTTGGTACTGCGAGAGGTTAATGGTCTTATTTATAAAAACTCGATTCCTTAAAACACTTTAAAAACGCTGATTAAAATAGTCTGTGGTGGAGATTTTACAAGTAAAAGATGTAGCCACAGATAAATAAATATTTATACACAGGTAAACAAACAGTTTTAGATTGGTTTTAGAGGGATCGTGTTTTAATAAATGTCTTTTATAGGTCAGACAGACAGACATACACAATGGAGGCATAGTAATAGAGTCCCGTTGGCACCATCCTGGTAAGGAACCCTAAACCCTGTCTCTGGCTTGATTTGTATCTAATAAAATAAGCTTAACAAACCGACTGCCACCCAATCATTTCTTTTCATAACCGAGAGGTTAATCCTACATAACTGGCCTCTCCAAAGAAACTCAATGAGAGTCGATCTTCCTGCCTGTCACACTTTCATTCCTAACAAGTTTCTGTCGACCCTGACAAGGGCCTTTATATGCTGTGCGCCTAAATAAGGGCCACTTGTATGGACAAACTCCAATGGAGAAGCGGTCACGTTTATCGTAAGTCAACAACCGGATGGATGAGCATACAATAGCGGATAAACTAAGCTAGGGTGCGCATTCACTGTCTGTTGAGTTCGAAGAATGTTGTGCATCAGACAGAACTGGTCCAGATTCATTTACAATTGAATGATAATTTATGCATCAAAATTCTTAAAAAGGCAACCTGCTGGTACTAAAAAGTAACGTAGAATATTCAGTTAATTGTTAACGAATCCTTTTGAATCGCATAATGTAGGTAATAAATGGCTCCCTCTCATCATCAACCCATTATGTCCCCACCGAGGGGCACGGGTCTCTTCCCTGAGGAAGGTATAGGCCATACTCCACCACGGGGGCCAAGTCCGGATTGGTGGAGGCTTGTAGACTAGTGGCTCGTCTACTGTCAGAAGTTGTCAAGCCGCCCTAAGGCCTCTGACTTGGCTTAACGACTGCCATCTATCGACGGCAGCCGGCACCAACAGCTTAACGTGCCTTGCGAAGCACGGAACCGCTCGGAAAAATGCCACTAGCGTTAGGCATAGACGGCGACCCATCCATGCACTGAACGCGCCCTGTGTTGCTTAACCTTCGTGATCGCTTAAGATCACTCAGGCAGCCGGGGCTACGAGCGGCTCCCTCTATTAAACAGTAAAAACTATTTATGTTACATTAACTTGCGATCTATTCGCAATGTCGCAAAAAGAAGCACCGGTCGCCGTTATAAAAACAAAAAAATAACTTATTTTTTTCTTTTTGTCTTTAACTAACCGTAGGTACCGAAAATTTGCTATAGGTGTTTCGGAATAAGATAATTTATTAAACAATGCTAAACCATTGGCTTATAAGTGAAATTATATTAGTTTCGATTCAGACCTACTATTCCTATCCAATTGTCTCAGCTGGCCGTCAGCTTATATGATTTGAATGCACGATGCAAAATTTTGTAACTCTTATTATTTTAATACAATCAGTGGCACAATGCCAAATATAACAAATGACAATTCATCATCATCATCAGCAGCCCACCTCTGTCCACTGCTGGATAGAGGCCTTTTCCCCATCACGCCATCTTTCGCGGTCTCTCGCCATTCACCCTGAATCACAGTAGAATTTATCGTATATATATATATATATATATATATTTAAAACTAATATCGAGTCAGCTGGTAAATAAATAAAACATTAAAGTGGCGAGAGTGCAGAACGCTTGTAAACCTCACCGAACCCACAGATTGCTAGCCCAGTGAACGACCGGCCTACAGCGCACTGGGACGCAAGGTCGGATACTGCGGCCTCACCGACCAGTTTGCCGGCGCTGTTGATTCAGGTCATCGTGCCTCGATTGCTGTCATAACTCTTCTGGACGAATGTTTAATGGGACTTATTGCTTCTTACAAAAAAACGTAGGCCTAGCGGCAACTCTCCTACACTAGCTTGATGACTGACGTCTACTGCTCCAGTGGAGTGGACAATCTTTACTCTCGAAACTAGTTACGTTACAAGGGAATTTTCAATAAAAATTTAAAGGTTTGCTACAACACAAAGTCGTAAATAGAACAGAAACCATCCTTATCTCATTCTCACAATAATATATGGTTACCAGGCAAGGACATCACAAAATGGGTATACACATCGACTGAGGCCATTTGAACAATTAAAGTACAGCAGCTTCAGTGGGAATCGAACCGAAGACCTTTGTTTTGGCAGTCAAGCGCGTTAACCGCTAGACTAACGAGGCAGTCAATACTATAAGGGTAAGCTATTACCAAATAAATTCGCCTCAACTCAGAATTAATGTTCGCGAATAAAAAAGTGCCTCTGGAGCCTCTGAAGAGATTTATCTCTTCAATAAAATCAATGTTTCATTTTTACTAGAAGAAAAGCAAACAACGAATTATTATTACAGAAAAAGAATAAGCTTCAACTAGCAGGGAGGTCGCATACTTTTTGGCAGGTGCAAACAGGCTCTAGAATAAAAATTGTCGATAGTAAAGACACCCATATCGTTGTAACTTTGTAGTTACGTAAGCCAATGTCAAAGTCAATTACCCCATTAACACCACAAGCACGCAATTTTAAAAAGCTTCAGCATTGACGGAAACTCACACTTACGGCAAACATATAGTCCTGGAGCTACAAGTCAGTCATGTGCCATAAAGTGCGTTCAGATATAGGTGATATCAGACAAATTGTGTTTAGTAACAAAAACTTCCACAGAGCAGAATCACTTCTCCTGGCCTCAAACTAGGGTACCCTGTGTTATCGAACAAAAACTTTTTCTGTCTCAATTTCTTACAATTTTGTCGGATGAGTCCAACCAGCCTAGCATGGCAGGAGTTTTATCTGCGCTTGCTGCAGAGATATTTTCTTTTACACTGAATTCTCTTACACGAGCGCAGACAAAAACCTACTCTACGCCTGCCATGTCAGGGTCAGGTTTGGCTTTGACCAAGCGGCGGACACAGGCTCCATCTGCGCCGAACTCTTCCGACACAAGTTAACTGGCACCAGCAATAAAAAAATAATTAAATTACATAAACTCAGGCCAGTATCTCGGAGGGTTAGGCAGAGAGCAGGTTTTGCCACTTGCTACGATTCTCACAGATGTCTTTCACTAAAAAATAATATCTTCTATTATGTCCCATTTTTGCGAATAGCGATAAACATTAAATGGCCTGAGAAGTGGCGCGAACACGCGGCTCATCGTATCTGAACATATACCTGTAGGGCCGGGTGACACGTGCCCATCAAGGGTGTAAACCAGGCTACGAGTCTCATCATCATCATCATCATCGGCCTACGTTGGCCACTGCTGGACATAGGCCTCTCCTATAGCACGCCACTGAGCACGGTCCTCGGCTACTCTCATCCAGCTCTTGCCAGCCGCCCTGCGAAGAGTACGGCTACTAAATAAATAATTGTTTAATAGAGTGACACTTGACCATGTCTGTTTCTTTGACGCTGTCTACTTACCAATCCCATTCCAGTGGTAAAAATCGTGGAACTTAATTTGGACACATTGCGCGATACGATGTCTTTCGTGTGAGTTTTCCTTTTATTTCGCACGGGTTATAGTTTTTGAATGGCATTGCAATGCGATTATTTAATAGACTACAAAATAGTGTCAAATAAAAGCGATTGCCGAGCTGAACGTCTACGCATTTAGTGGACTCCAGACCCAGGTCGGGTTCTACCTCTGAATGCGGGGCAGTGTTTATCAATATTTACTTACGTGCCCAGTTTGTGGGTTAAATAAAGGTTTGGAAAGTATTTGGAGTTTTCAAGCCGACATTTAGTATATTGGTGTCAGTGAGAGGGCTACGAGCGACCGGAATCGCTTTGGAAACATTTCCAAACCCGAAATGTATTTGTAGTTATGCAGAAAAAAAATGTATGTGATAATAGGTATGTGTATTTGAACAACGCATCAGCTTAACTACTACGTTGATCTAGCGGCAATACGCTTGAATGCTATAACAGAGGTCTTGGGTTCGATTCCCGCTGGAGTTTCAGTCTAGGTGTATCTCGATGTGTGTGTTGTCCTTATTGGTTACCATAGTACAGGGTATCCTAGTTTGGAATCAGCATAAGTATTGTATTGTGTAGATTTTTTTTGTGTGAAGGCTACTAGTCTTAGGGCCAGTTTTTCAATAGTCAAATAAAACTTAACTGGAGGATAAATTGCATGCCATCACTGTTTAAATCATACGACAAGACAGTGAGAACATCAGTTTTATTCTCTAGTTAAGTTTTATCTGACTATTGAAAAATCCGGTTTTAAACAAACAATGATTTAGTAGTTTTACATACCTAAGGGGGTAGGTACCTACTGTTCCGAGAAATTTCGAGGATACCTCGGTAAGATACATATACCCCATCAGATTAATTTAGGCCGGTCATTCCACAAAGCAAACGATGCTGCTGAAATCTTTCTATCGCATTTCTCCATTTCGCCAGCTTTTAATTAAATACAAGCCTCAGAACGGTTACGCAAGTTCGAAGCAATAACTTTGATGGCTATCGTTGTTACATAAATCACAATAAAAGTAAATTGATACTTCAGGAAACTGCGGTGGGCGCGCGCCGCGTGTAAGTCTTCGCCGCTCTTTGACAATGAACGTTTGTAGAACAAAGTTAGCGGTT
Source organism: Yponomeuta cagnagella (assembly GCA_947310995.1). Classification (NCBI taxonomy): domain Eukaryota; kingdom Metazoa; phylum Arthropoda; class Insecta; order Lepidoptera; family Yponomeutidae; genus Yponomeuta; species Yponomeuta cagnagella. Next base: position 22,171,970 of record OX371269.1, on the reverse strand, counting down.
AGCTCATAAGCTAAGCTCGTAAGCTCGAGCATACTCGAGTGCTTTTGTCACTGGACGGCTCATAGTTTCTTTTCTCACTTTCTTATTCTACTATACACAATGTCTTCGCATTATTTACCCGCATTAAAGACAACATGTCTTTTTTAAATGCGCAATTCTCTTTCTCGTGTAAATGTTATGAATGACTGAGTTAAATTCACCACTAACGTCATTCGACTTTAATATGTAACGTGAGTAATCTCCTTTTCTATAACAGCTACCTACTGTTAGCAATGATTAAATATGGTCATACTGGAAAGGTCTGGCATTGTGACAATTGATGTTCTGAAGGCAAATCTGTTGTTATTCAATGATGAGTATTGTGTTGTGTGATTGTGAATATATCTAATACTTATGTCTAATACTGTGAAACTAGGTACTCCCCTATTTAATTCGTTTATACTTCTAATGCAACATAGTTGAATAAATTCGTGTAACTATTTTCCCCATCGACAGTCGAGGATATCCAACAAACCTATACTGTTTTGGGTTATGTACCAACGCAATCCGTACAAAAACAATTTATTGCAGCTTGCATTAAACTATAATACGTAAATGTACAGATTCAGCGATAAAATCGCCTGCTTACTTTATTGTACAAATTATTTACTTTTCCGTTACTGCATTGCTGCGTGGAAGAAGAACAAACTAACACACACATCGTATTTATATTCATCATCATCATCATCAGCCCTTTGACGCCCACTGCAGGACATAGGCCTGGATATGAAAACCATGAGGGGATTTGCCATAATCGCCACGCTTGGCGGGTGGGTTGGCGATCGCAGTATGCGATTGGAATCTCAGGAAGACGGTGCTGCCCGTCTCCTGGTAATTTATTCCTTAGTCGCCTTCTACAACATCCACGGGAGAAAATGGAGTGACGCTATTCTCAATCCGACGCCACACGGTTTATATTAAAAACTAGCTTTTGCGCGCGAATTTATCTAGCAAATGAGTAATTTGGCTCCTATTTCCTTCCCCTGGGATCAAACTATCTTCATATCAAATTTCATCTAATTCGGTTTAGTAGTTTAAGCGTGAAGAGGTAACAGACAGACACACTTTCGCATTTGTGATATAAGTATGGATGTTAGAATGCGAAGCTTGGCACGTGCTAGAGTGGTACCACGGTGTACGGTTTCCACCGCTCGCAATCACTAACACAAAACATCCGTGTTTCAGAAAGATCCTATCGAACTTAAGGGAGTTATTGTACTCATGAATATAAACCACTTTCATTATGGGCCCAACTCTAAGATCATAAATTTAATATCAGCTGCTCAGAACCTAACTTCGATTACATAAACCAATGTTTCCATCTTCAAGTGGCGAGCAATGGCAGTGCGCTGTAGTTACTAGAATAAGAATATATCATCATTATTCAGCCACAAGAAGTCCACTCCTCCATGGATTTCCAAAAAGACCCGTTTGTCTTGCATCCAGCGTCTTCCTGTCACTTTGATGAGGTCATCTGTCCATCTTGTGGCTGGTCGTAATAAGCTGCGCTTGCCGATATGTGGTCTCCATTCGAGAACTTTTCGGCCCCATCGGCCATCAGTTCTGCGTGCTATGTCCTCCGCCCACTGCCACTTTAACTACTGGGCTATATCGACGACTTTTGTTCGTCCACGGATCTCATCATTTCTGATTCGATCTCGTAGAGAAATTCCGAGCATAGCCCTTTCCATAGCTCGTTGCGTGACCTTGAGCTATAACACTATAATGAGATCACTAACAACTTTACATGAATTGTTAGAAATAAATAAGGTATTTGAATTTAATAACAGACCCAAGAATTTTCTAGTATCAAATAATGCCACAATTATAATTCTTGCCTAGCTAAGCGCAGCAATGTAGACCTACCATGTTTAGAGCATTGATTGCCGCTCAAGCGCAAAGATCCAGCGAGCAGATAAAGCGCTACAATTTACCTTCTTCAGCTAAACCCGGGATACAGATGACTTTCTCTGGGAAGCGATGGCAGACCGTCGGTACACTGATTGAAATTAAAATTGGCCTATTGATATTAAGATTAATTCACATTCAGATGATATCACAACATAAAAGTATAGTATTGCATTTACTTGTCTTAATTATTCAATTAAAAATAATGAAATTACAATATTTGAGTAGACTCTGAAGCCTGTGATAGATAAAAATCTGTGATACAGGCGTCAGTGCTCTATAGGTATGTTCACATAATTGATCCAGAATTACAATCGATAAATTGTGCGTGCGTGCGTGCGTGCGTGCGTGCGTGCGTGCGTGCATGCGTATGTGTGTGGGTGTGTGTTAACAGTACCTTACAGTAAATTAACATATCCAGGTTTATTTGGCAATTTTCAATAATTCCTCCGTCTGGTCATAAGTAAAATGTCAGTAAATTACTCATAGTATGGTTTTTCCACTCAAAGTTATTCAGAGATTGAAGGTCAGGGATTTTATTGGGTTTGTTAAATAAGTAAAAATTATTGCCGCACATGCGTGGGTCGTGGGTTCATTGTTTTATTTCTAAGCTATGTACATTTGTGAATTTGTAGTAGTAACACCACTCGCTAACGGTGAATGAAAAAAATGTTACGAAATCCAAGAGTCGGTTCAACTATGATTCTTAAATCTCATATTTAACCTATGGAGCCTAGAATTGTTGAAAGGAAGAGAAGATGACTTAATAACCGCACCAAGATTACCCTGTTTTACCCCGTTGGCCGTTAACAGTTGTCAGTTGTTTTTGTATGCACTTTGGCCTACTGAGAAATGTTAACAGTACATAAATAGATTGTAAGTTTTCGAGAAACAGGGGATTAGTACGATAGGTAGCAGCGTTTGCGTCGTGAGTAAAATCCAAATCCATTGAGGGATGGAATGCTATACCAGTATGTACAATGCTATACCAGTATGTACAATGCTATACCAGTATGTACAATATCGATAGATAAATTCTTTATTTAGTGTTGATACATAAACCACTCCCAATGCCAGTAAATCAAAATTTTTATTTATCGTATTTTCTTTTTAGGTATAGGAACAGCAAGCACGCAAACATGACAACGCTTATAATATAAAATATGTGACTTAAGGCTAGCGATTATGCCCATTAAAGGTATAGCATTTTTAGACTCTACTGTAAATTATTGAATTTATTATATATACAATATGATATGTTAGAAATCATTATTACCAGGAGACGGGCAGCAGAGTCTTCCTGAGATTCCAACCACACACTGCGATCGCCAACCCGCCTGCCAAGCGTGGCGATTATAGCAAAGCCCCTCATGGTTATGAAAACCATGAAGGAGGTCTATGTCCTGCAGTGGGCGTCAAATGGCTGATGATGATGATGATGATAATGATGTTATAACAATATAAATAACAAAAAACTAAGAATAGTAAGAGAATATAACTAATAATTTGAATAGGAAATCGAAGCCAAATCGCTGCCGTCGGCCGGTAAGGTCCCTAGAAGGCTGGCAGCATTATCTCGCTGAATAGCGAGGCTCAGCCGCTGCCCGAAATAGGCACCAGGCGCGACGAAATCTCATCTTTATCGTAGGTATATAATTTATAAACTTGACGCCGTCAATTGCGTGAACCGTTCCCGCGAGACAGGTTGTACCTAGTGCGGGAGCCAATGTTAATCTCCGAATTTATGTACATTTTAAGTTTCAAAGATAATTTGCTTATCTGTGAAACTTAAAATGCAAGCGTCCTGTTCACAGCAGCCGCTGTACTACACATTTCTTGCAAATAAACTTTTTCAAATCAATGAAATCTAATGTGAATGTTCAACTTCAAGTCAAAAATCTAAATCAATTTTTTTTATTGAACGTAGCACAGAAACAGTGACTTAATGAATGTTACAAGTTAAACTAGGTGTCCATTTCAAAATCTAGATCATTTTGGAGAAAAAATGGACAAAAAAACTCTTAGTCTTTTCAAGTCCTTAATTTACAGAATTTATATATATATTCTAAGACCTCAAACTCATGCATTGAACTGGCGTTAATTCCTGACATCATTGTGATCTAAATGTTATAGTAGCTTTTTTGGCACAAAGTGTGCTTTACACATTTTTTGAACCGCGTTTCTGGCAAGCTTATTATATCCTCAGGGAATAAGCTTACAACCTTTGCCAGCCTAAATTCAATCAGTCAGCCCGTATTCGTCCATTACTGTACATAACATAGGCCTCCCCAACGCAAGCCACTTCTTTCTGTCCTCGGTTATCCTTAGCTTATTGGAATCGGTTATTTCAATAACACTACGCATGGAAAGAACTATGCAGCGCTGCAGCCGGGCCTCCCTCAAAGACGCTCGTCTGCAGTCCCCGCGGAGTGGCCGCCGGGCGTCATTAAAACGTTCACAGTTATGCGCGGCTACGGACGCGGAACATTTCGCTGTTCGCCGGCGCGCGCGCAGCTGCGCTTCCGGATCTACGCCGCCATCTTGGAGATGCTAGATCGCCGATCGGTGGTAATGGATGGTTAATAATGGTTGTTCAATAATGCTTTGTTTCATTCGTTGGCGCCGGTTACTTGGTTTTGACAGCATTGTGAACGGTGGTGTAACCGTGGCACTGGATTGCTAATCAATATGTTTTATTTGAACCCCAACTGAATTGAACTGAAGGAGTTTTTTTTTTCTTTAATCAGTTTTGAACTTATCCTCTATAGAAGAGGTTCTCAAACTTCTGCGGTTTGCGGTACACTTACAGGGGCATCAAGTCGAAGTGTAGATATGACACTAGGTACATTAACAAAAACCGCTTAAAAAGTTAATTTAGTTTCCGGATAAATTAAACATTATTTTTAACGACTGGCCTAAACGTCTCGCGACCCACCTGTTTACACTTTGGGAACCCCGCTGTGTAGTTTATATTGGCTAAGGTGTAAGTCAACTCTCGAAAAAAATACTCTTAAAATGGGAGAGTTTCGAACTCATATTTATACTCAATACTCATTCTATAGCAGTGTTATCTAACTCTGTAGACACCAACCTCATAAGCAGCCTATAAACGTCCCACAGTAGGCCTTCTCTCAGAGAGAGAGTCTGGGCTTAGTCACCACGCGTGCCCACCGCGGATTGGCGATTTCAAGCGCTGAGGCATGTGAATAGTTCAGACACTCAGGTTTCCTCTCGATGTTTTCCTTCACAGTTAGCGAGTGGTATTGCTACTATAACTTCACAAATGTACATAACTTAGAAAACAAAGTCATAGGTACATGCCCGCACTGGGAATCGAACCTGGGTCTCTCGCTTCCGAGTCCAATGTTCTAGACACTAGGCTACCACCGCATACCATAAATTAGCTAAGTATGTCCCCAGAATGGCAATATTCACAGAGTAAAGCCACGGTATCGCCGGGCCCATCTCGCTGCGCTCCCACCAGGGTAACCAGAGCGTTGAAACCGCTGGCCAAATTGATTGTTTTAATTTTAACCCGGTTCTTTATTTATACACTCACGTTTGGAAAGACTGACACAGAAGCACACAAACATGGTACACTTTTCGTATGTGAATCACTGTGCACAGTGTGCTGCTCTGCTGTGGGGACGGGTGAGCTGACAACTAAGAAACCAAAAAAACATATAAAGAGAGAATTGGATTCGCGCACACAGAGTTTCGTACTAGAACACAAGGTATTTATGTTACATGTATTTACATTAAAATTATTTCCTTTAATTCAGTTTGGGATCCCTAGTTTAAGCCTGACTCACACTAGGCAATTTTTTTCATTTTGTAACCGCTACCTTATACTGTTCAAATGTTATTTGTTAAAAAACTCCTCAAAAGCAGTTTAAATAGCCTATGGTCTTTCCTTTTATAATATACTGTTTAGCCTGTTACGTTTATGACCTTGAAAAAGAACTATTAAAAACCGTTGTTATGGTGGTCCGATCGGGTCATTCATTCTACAGATTAAAATTCATTTGGGCAGTGTTTTAAGGAATCGTTTTTTCACGATATCCCGATTGAGAAACCGGTGATCTACCGGTTATTCGCCGCTAACAATGCTCATTATAAAAATTTACGTTTATAAAAACTCACAAAATAGTTTATTTTCTTTTTGTTGCACTAACCCGTGCTGAGGACAATTTTAAAAAACCTATTTAAAAGACGTAATACAGAGAAGTTTGTAAAGAGGCTGGAAATTTCGCCGATGCCTGCACGGTTATAAGCCAGAGGTCGCGGGTTCAAGTCCCGGCATGGGTGGAATTTTTTGCCTCTAAATAGGTTTTTTTCGAAAATAGTTACTGGTAAAAAAAGTCTTTTTGTGTTATAAAAAAAACGATTGCTTAAAACACTCCTCAAACTCAATTTAAATGGTCTGTGGTAAATCAAAATCCTTAACCTGAACCTATTTTAACTGTATTTGAGGAGAGTCATTTTTATAGATAAGACCGATAGTCATTGAGATGTAGAACAGACAGACGGATGGATGGAAACACTAGGTAGGCTTCGTAATAGGGTCTCGTCGGCAGCCAATAAGTACGGAACCCTAAAAAGCGTGCTATTTCTCGCTCCAGCATTACAATTACCTTTTCCAGCCTAGCCAAGCATACCACCGCCTACTTTATCGTCAATCCGAAGCTGTAAGTTCAATCAGAGCACGCCAAAGTGGGCATATTGCAGATAGTCGCGGCCATTTTTATACAAGCAAAGAATCTAACAAACGGACGCTTTGAACACCGAGAGATTACTGACAGTTCAAGAAGATTCGATCGGCTTAGTGGCGAGGGTGTAGGTGCAATATACCGGGCGGCGTTTACCTGACAAACTTTGAGGGACCTTTCTACTCGTCAATGTGTTTCATACTGTATACATAATACGTATCCTATTGTATATAATTATCATTCTGTATAACCACACCGCGGTATGCGACGCTCGCGGGGTAGCTCCTGGCACTGACTGAAAATCAGCGCTGAAGGCTTGACCCTCAGCATACTGCTGAGTTCATCATCATCATCATCAGCCATTTGACGCCCACTGCAGGACATAGGCCTCCCTCATGGTTTTCCTGACCATGAAGGGTTTTGCCATAATCGCCACGCTTGGCAGGCGGGTTGGCCATCGCAGTATACGATTGGAATCTCAGGAAGACGCTGCTGCCCGTCTCCTGGTAATTGATTTCCTTAGTCGCCTTCTACGACATCCACGGAAGGAAATGGAGTGACGCTATTCTTAATCCGGCGCCACACGGAAAATGAGTCTACAGCACCGTAATAGAGGCTTTGATAGCCATGTGGTCTCTTTCTAAGAGAGAATAAAGTCATCCCGCCATCTGGGGTATTAAAGTTTCAAAATGTATCACAAGAGCCGATGCAAACCTTCGGTATCTCTCCAATGTAGCTTCTGCCCTCTAATTTCGCTCAAGCGGTGATATATCGACAGCTTTCTTTTGCCCTGCAGAGGCAAAGACTCCGCCGCGCAGTCGGAATGTCGCACGCGCGCCGCCTGCGCATGCTAATTGCCGATCTGTGCCGATCTTTGTCGATCTTTAATGGTAGATTGGTTGCATACTGCACTATCAGTCGCGTGAAAACGTTCCATGTCGCACCTTTTATACCGATTCTAAAATGCTACTTGGAATGGCTGATTTGTCGCGAGTATTCATTCGGGACTGTTTTAAAGTTTTTAAAGCTGTTTTATTTGCTTCAGTTATATGCGGTGCGGCGGTAGCGCATAGGTAGAACGCTGGTGTCACGTTAGAGAGGACCTTGGTTCGTACGGAAATGAATCGATGACTTTGTTTTCTTAGTTACGTATTTGTTAATTCTGCAATAGCAATACCACTCCTTGCCCGCGAAGGAGCACATCGTGGGGAAACCTGAGTTTCGATAGAAAATGAGAAAGCGCCAGTCCGTGGTGGACTTAAGCGGATGGCCCTCTCTTCCGATAGCAGGCCTGTGTCCTGCAGTGGGACGTGAAAAGGGTTATGTACGTAACTGATAAATAAATACGTAAACAGGGCTGGGAAGTCGATTTTCACCCATATTGATTGGATATTCGAATGATGGCACAATAATTTTAAAGTGTTGAGCTGGTCTAATAATGGAGCTAGGAGGTGGATAGGAAACTCTTCAACACCTACTAGTAAACCTCTCGAGATTAGAATAATTTGATTTGCTATGACAAGTCCAAAACGTTACTGACAAAAGCTTGTGTTTAGGCCTCTTAACCTATTTATGCTTATGAGGCCTTCACACAGGTTATAGATAAAAATAGATATAAGTTGTGTGTGCCTACTAATAAAACTATGGATTTGTAATCTGAAATAAAATAGATAGAAACGAATCGCAAGTAATCGGTGTGTAGTAGTCTGCTATATTTATGCAAGTGCGTCGTCGGCATCATAAAGGTGGGGACAAACTCATTTCAAAACGCTATGTATTTTCAAAGAGTCACCACTACAGTGTTTTAAAAGTTACCAATATCTATAAACTGCACGAGAATATGAATGGCGCTGAGCTTCAAAGGCAGCGCTCGCAAAGTGGCACAGTTCATGTAAATTTCATACATAGTAATATGATAGGGAGCGCTAAGCGATGCCTACGAGCGTAAACAGCCAGGTTTATTCGAGAAAAGTGTTATTTTATAACATATAGCCACCATCCAGCTGCACTTGGTCTCTAACTTCGTACTCTTAGTGCTGAAACGGAGGTCAGAAGGCTATAAGCTCGGCGATCGTATCGGACGCAAGTAATAAGCTCTTCTTCATAAGTCATTAACACTATGTCCCGCGCTAAGACTCTACTAAAGGACCACAACATCTTGAAGCATTGGTCTTACTGGGACTCAGTGTTGCACCTTCATTCATCAAACAATACCTGTATTCCAGAGGGGTAGGCAGAGACCAGGGACAGCCACTTGCCACGATACTGACAGATCACTTTCGCTTCCTCAACATTCATGAGTCGTTGCATGCACGCACGCCGGTTTTGGGTACTTATTTTCGAACAATACCCTTAATATGTTACTAAACTCTCATCTTAGTAACGTATTGTCTGGGGACACGGTAGTTCCCCTGCCCTTGACGAGCCAAGCGGAATGCAAGCCTTTCTCGTACTAGTCTCCTTTCGTACTACCTTTTCTCGAAGCGCTTCGTCGTTTTATTGAACCCTCATAACTTGGGTTTGGTTTGTATTGTTTTCTGGTTGAGGTTTAGGCATTCAATAAAAAAAATCTGTGTTTAAATATATAGGCTTGCCAGTTCCAAAATAGGAAGGTATTACCGTCAGAGAATTTTAACTTATTTAACAAAAATTATTTTGAATGATGAACATAATCACCTCTGATTTTTTTTAACTATGAATTTAGGTAGGGTATTTAAGTGGGGGAAAAACTAATATTATTGAATAGTATCGGTATATAAGTATTTTTAGTAGAACCCGACGTAGAAGTGTCATCCAGGTTAACGTAGACTATCCGAAGCGGCAGACGCTATGTGTTTCATGAAACGATGTTATGATTTTGTTCTACTTGTTTTTTCCTATGGTAGAGTTCCGTTGGTATGTTTATTTAAGCTTTTCACCACAGTGAAAGACTTTTTAGAGAGCCCCAAGGAAGAAGTAGGGTTGAATCTAAGGGTTTAGTCGGTGTTCTGTCAGAGTGAGTGATAAACAGTGTTCTGTGGCACTCAATAAATTATCGCGTACGTTGATACGCTGTATTAATCTTTATTTATAGCCCTGCGCAGCCCCTTGAGCCCCGGCGTGATAAATTGTAGCAGATAATTGTCCTTGCCTAGGATGTTACTAGGCTGCTTAGGATTGCATACGGATTCGTGGAACGAGAAATATAAGGTGATATGATTTTACCAAGCAATTTTCAATAATGCGTGCTTATGACCGCAAGATAGAAGTAAAAACTTATATGCTTTTCTAAATTTAGAGCCGAGTATACCTGCGCCATTCACAGTGACCTACTTCCAGTTGGTAAATTTTCCCATCGCACGCAGATCATCTTCTTCACAAAGTATTCTAAGTCACATCCCACGTCCCCGCCAAGACCGACGAAATGTGTCCGTGCGAAATCAAATTAAAAATACACAACTTATCGTCAGTCGCGAAGCACCCCACTTCCGCCCCATTAAAGAAGACTACACTAGTCGGCGGATCCGCTAGCATTATCATAAGGAAAGTAGGTGCGCACGCGCCGCGGACGGACGTTTCTCTCTCTCTCGAGGTGCACTCTTGCCTTCCACACCGGCAGGGTTACCACACACGAAGCCATTACTTTTAAGAGATGTGTGGAGCTCACATATTGTTCTTTACAAAAAAACAGATTTTGGTAAAACGTAATTAACTCATTCACTCATTATCCAAAGTTACAGTGCCGATAAATTTCAGTATTTCAGATGCAGGACCATCCTGGAGGTACCCTTTACTAACAATAAAAGAATCAATGAAATTGGACTATGTGGTAAAGAATTATCGCCGAACATACATTAAAAAATATATAGGGAATAATTGAGACCCTCCTTTTTTGAAGTCGGTTATAAATGGTAAACCCATCTAAAGTACAGGCGAGAGAATTAGGTCTAAGAAGGTTCTTCATAGGGGTGTTTATTGGCTCTGAATAGTTTTTTCTGTAGTTCTTGTCGAAATTTCCTGTGCAAGTTATAAAATTAACAATAAAATAGCAATTGCCAACTGTTGGCAACCCTAACATAATAATAGTTAAGCACAGCCCATTATTCACACGAGCCATGCAAGTCCATGCAGGTGGACAGTGCATCTGTGGAGGTTTTCACTGGCGACTCATTTTCGTTCTGTTAATGGACAACTGCTTTATTGAATTGCTTTCTGTTGCGGCGCGTTTAGACCAGGCGAGCTTAGGTAAGTCATGTCACTTTCGCTTTGAAAGAGCCCTCGCCGCGGCGATTCAGAATTGATCCGGTGACGCGGTCGTTCTGTCGTATCTGTTGTGTCTGAATTACTGAACTGTGTCGTTTTTCTTATTACTAAGGTGGATTGATCCGGATTGCTACGCGGTCGTGTTTATGCTCACCATCATTACCATAATTCTGTATCGCTTCTGTGGCATGTTCATGGCAATGGTGCGATGCGATAGCATCGCCACTGTATCGGTAAAATATATTACATCGCTTTTGTGGTATGCCACAAAAAGTCAAGGCCACTTAGTAGTTAACTAATCACTAGTTAATTTAGTAGTTAAGTCTGAATTACTGAAACGTTTAGTATGGAATGAATAAATTTTCTTTTCGGTTTTCTTATTGCTGAGGATCGTAACTCGATATACTCGATGCATAACATAACATAACATAAACTCACGCCTGTATCCCAGAGGGGTAGGCAGAGACCAGGGACTGCCACTTGCTACGATCCTGACAGATCACTTTCGCTTCCTCAACACTCATTAGTCGTTGCATGCACGCACGCCGGTTTCGGGTACTTTTTATCTTGCAAAATCAAAATCGATGCAAAAGTTTAAAAAATATAAAAATGTGATTAGCCTCTATGTTACTTAATGCCACGTTTATTTTAGACAAATAATCCAAAAACTTAGGTTTTATGTCGTATTAACTAGTAAAACTAAAATTTTCTTGCGCATTTAGTGTAAATGCGGAGCTTTTGTTATTTGTTAAGAAATGACTGGCTGTATTTGCGGGACAGAGAAAATTGCACTATTTCCATAATAATATACTGTTTTAGTTCAGTTTAATACGAGTCATTGTCGAGTGGAAAGCTTTTATAACACAGTGTTCTAGATTTTCATAGAGATGAAAATGCATTTATAAAGCATTTTCCTCGCTAGAGACTTTCGTTTCATAACTCTATCTTTCACTTGTTATTTCGTTTAAGAGTAATGTACACCGCTTTTAAACGGTCGTTAAACTCTTCATCAGCATAAGGCTTTAGTTTACTAGAGAGTGAACTGAATATACTCTCTCTCTCTCTCTCTCTGAGAGAAGGCCTGTGCCCTACAGTGGGACGTATATAGGCTGCTTATGTAAACTGAATATTGTGGCTTAATCATTTTAACTATTAGAAGTTAGAAAAATAACTATCTTTTATTTAATAACCACACTCAACTCACATTCGTGGGTTCGAATACCGACATGTATCAATGACTTTGTTTTCTAAGTTAGGTACATACATTTATGAAGTTATAGTAGCAATGCAACTCGCTAACTGTGAAGGAAAACATCGTGACGAAACCTGAGTGTCCGTGGTGTTCACATACCCCAGCGTTTGAAATTGCCGATTCGCGGTGAACACGCCTGGTAATTAAGTAACGATACATTATTTCCTACTGAGGCTGTGTAGGGGACGCCCACCATAGTGTTCGTGTGTTCGTCGTCCGGAAAACAAGAGCTAGCTTCTGTTGTCATGGCAACAGTATAAAGACAAGCACAGGTCTTGAGTCAAGGACATCCGACGCAGCTGTCTCAAGCATGATGCGTATTGTATGAGCATCGGTAAACTTGGTATTTTATTCCGGTGACACTGCAGCGTGATTTTGAAATCGTTGGCAATGTTTTAGGGAATGAGCTCTTTATACGTACCACTGCAAGGCACAGGCCTTCTCTCAGGGAGAGAGTAGAGTCTGGGCCGACCATAAGTTTAAAATGATTTTTTATTCAAGCTTCATATTTTATGCCGTTAGTTTATACGACAAATAATAGAAAAAAAACCGGTCAAGTGCGAGTCGGACTCGCGCACCGAGGGTTCCGTACAAACCTGCAAGGTTTACAAAGTTCGTTCATTACGACAATCGAGTCATAACTATGGTATTTTTATTGCAAAACATGAGGAAAAAAGTAATAAGTTTATATTTATTAAAAAATATATATTTTGTAATGTAACTAAAAATTTAAGGTTTTCGGAATTTTTCCTTTATGTGTGCTATAAAACGTTGCTTCATGCCAAATTTCAAGATTCTAGGTCGACTGGAAGTACCCTTTAGGTTTTGATTCCCTTGCGAGTACTTGCGAGTTTCAAAATATGCAGCTTAAATTGCTGTTTCTTTTGATTGCGTTGACATAGAAGTTAGATTTTGTTACAGCTTAAAGGTATTATAGACTTGAGTATTTGGTATGAATTTCAATTTAATACCTCTACGCGTTTATGAGGAAATGGGTAGTAAGTTTAAAATTATTAAAAAAATATATATTATGTGATGTAACTAAAAATTTATGGTTTTCGTAATTTTTCCTTTATCTATGCTATAAGACGTTGCTTCGTACCAAATTTCAAGATTCTGAGTTCACGGGAAGCACCCTGTAGGTTTTGATTCCCTTGCAAGTGTCGAAAATTTGCGGCATAAACGGCTGTATCTTTTGATTGCGTTAGCTTAGAAGTTTGATTTTTTCACAGCTTCAAGGGACAGTAGACCTGAGTAATTGATATAAATTTCAGCTTCATACCTCCACGCGTTCCTGAGAAAAAGGGTCTTGACAGACGGACGGACGGACGGACAGACGGACAACAAAGTGATCCTATAAGGGTTCCGTTTTTTCCTTTTGAGGTACGGAACCCTAAAAAATAGAGAATTTTAATTTTTTTTCTTTGCGTGTAGTTTAACTTATACTTAAGAGACGGTATTCAAACGTTCAATAATACTTTACTATCCCGGTGCACTAACAGAATTTAAGGCCTATTCGTCAAAATATTTCGTCCTAAAACATTATTTTAAAATTTTATTAGGTTTTACCCTACTTGCTCATATACTGTCCATCGCTGCATAGTATTTGTTCGTGTTTGTCACAATAACTAAGTCGTTTTGTAGAGTCATGCGACAAAATGACAGCGGGTGGTATAATTTATCCAGGGGCTTACCTCAGCATCCTGGATTTTATTCTTTACTTGTTTTTTTTTTTTAAGTTTTCTTATGGAAATTAATCAAGATAATTCATTATCTACCGTAGGAAATTAATACACTCTAGCATTTACTGTGACCAACAAAATACCACCTATTAATATCTCGATAATGTCTATAATCCTTAGAAAAATGTTTCAATTTTCCCCGAACACGCAGGAAACATCATAACACGCCCATTATCCATTAAAACTCTCCGTTACTTAACCCTGGCATTAAAATAAAATAGCTTCGAGCTTGCCGCTTTCCTTTTACATAAATCTGAGCTTTACGAAGTATAAATTAGAAAAAAATATTAGTATTGCCTCACACGTGGAGTTCTAACGAGTTAGGTCCCCTCGGGCGCAGTGGAATGGGAGTGGGCTCGGCTAGAGATGGGAAAGGGAGTAAATATATCTAGCAATGTCGTGTTCGGGACTTAATTTAGATTAGATCGCGTCGGCCGTCGTTTTGATTTGGGACGGCCGATGTCCTCCGTCCGGACTGGCGTCCCCCAAGCACGCACATTCTATGTCCTCGGCCACTCTAATCCAGCCGCTCCCAGCTATATTTTATACATCCGCGTATCGATAATAAATATCAATATTACGTCGATTTATATATCTAATAGTGTTAGCACAACATTCAAGCAAATTCGAGTCACTAACGAAGGTTTAAGTGTTTTCTATCTAATGTAATAATTGCAACGCGTAGGATTGGTCAGTGAGCTGCATTGAAGTAAAAATTATTGAGGTACTTAAACTGAAAGTTGAATAAAATATATCGATTTTTTGTATATTGAGATTAAAAATATAGACGAAAATCATGAAACTTATCGCGCTTAATTACTACTAAAATAAAGATGTGTTTATTATATTGATGATGATAAAATAGTTTTCAGCTTTTGCGCTATTTCAATAACAACTTGTAGATCGGTTTAATATTAAAATAAATCTATATTTTATTTAATAATAATCGATATATTTTACCCAGGCCTAGGCTCAGCGAATGGCCCGAGTTAGTGTTAGGTAATGATGCTGTCAGAGCTGCCTCAAAAGATGTTAGAGGTGTTTCTTTTGTTGCTTTGTCTTCGCCGAAGTTGGACGAACGCAATAGGTTATAAATTCTGCTCACGCAGTAATACTCGTAATATAAGTTTTTTCATGTAATGCTTGGCGATTTCAAGTGCTTAGATAAGATAAGAATATTTTTACTGTACACCAGAGCACAAAGGCATAAAGGAGTAAATCGTAAAGGCTTAGCACGGTGATTGAGGCTTTATCTCTCTTTCTCAGAGGAAACGTCTGCTTATCCATACAACTGTAGCACTAGGACATGCCTAGATACTGTTCTATTCATAACACATTCATAAAGACCCGCATATTTTGATCTATATTATTTTTATTGTTATTATGTTTACACAGGGTTACATTTAAAATACGCAATTCCAGTCAATTAGAGTTTGTCTTTAACGCAACCTTTTTGTGACATTGGAAATGTCTTTTCGTTCGCTCCAGTGTAAGCTCCGATTTCACGAAAAAGTGCGATCCCCTTATATCTAGGAGAATTGTAAAGATATGATATTAAAAAAGACGTGTATTCACGACAGCTGTAAGGTGCAAAAAAGTCAGAAACGAAAAAAGTTATAGCCGAAATAGTAAAAAAAATAAAAAAATTCCGATTTTTCGGCACTCGATATTTTGGAAACGAAGAATGATATCAAAAATTTGAGAAAAAATCCTCTAAACAATTTAGTCAGCTACAATTTGAGCCTAAAACAAAGACGATCGGGTTAAGGGTTTGCTCCTGACCTTTTTGAAAAACTGGCCAAGTGCGAGTTGGACTCGCGCACGAAGGGTTCCATACCATTATCTATACAACATTAGACAAAGATCGAATTTGAGAACAGCGCCATCTATAGAAACCAACAAGAAACGTTTAACATTGACATTTTAACAACATGACATCGATGCCGTGACGGTTACACAGATGGCTGGTAGATGGCGAGCGCTGTCTTTAAACAACATTTGTTGTTGTTAAATATTTATTTTATTTTGTTTTTAGTATTTGTTGTTATAACTGCAACAGAAATAGAACATCTGTGAAAATTTCAACTGCCTAGATAACACTGTTCATCAGATAGAGCCTGGTGACAGACAGACGGACAGTGAAGTCTTAGCAATAGGGTCCCGGTTGGCAACCTCCGGGTATGGAACCCTAAAAAGTCAAAAAGTCAGAACGACATTTTTCACATGAGATTTTGTGCCTCACACGACTATCGCGAGTGCGAGAGTCGTGTGAGGCACGAAATCTGTGAATTTTTTTCTTTGTTTAGAATATTCTATGTATCTAATCATTTCATTTTTCTAGGACTTTTGATGAAACAAGAGAGGTTTTTCAGAATCGTGGCAAGTGTGTTCATGTTACCATTTATGTATAGAAGAAGAAGAAGAAGAAGAAGAAGAACATTTATTTCAACAACAGATACACACACATACATTAACAAGTTACAAGATAAAATATTTAATTACAATATAAAAGGTAGAAAAAGAAAGAAAACAATAAAACACTTTATATTAACGTAAGTTGCGGTGTGTCCCTGTTGCTGGAAAAGGCAGCTGGCTCAGCACTGTGCTGAGGGTATTCACCCAAAGCGCTGATTTTCAGCCAGTGCCTGTCCGTCTCACAAATAGGTTGCGGTGCAGTACATAACAATAATAACATAGTTAAATAAATGAATGAATAGATGATTAAATAAATAAGAAAATGAATAAAATTACATAAAATACAAATAATGTTAATGACTTACAAGGTTAATGATTATGATGCGATCACATTGTCAGTCACTTGCGGCGAGAAGTTGGGACAGGATGGGAAAGTCTCTGCTGCTCAAGCAAATATGCCCTGAGCTTGCGCCCAAAGGCAAATCCACTAGGCGCTTCACGGACTGGAGGAGGAATATCATTCCAACATTTGGACGCCGCATACCTAAAGCTACCACGGAATGCCATAGTTTGGTGCGCGGGGACACAGATTTTATTTTTATGCACGGATCTCTGTCGGGACGCCCACTCGAGCTTTTTATAAAGATAGTCCGGTGATTTAGAACTGACTACACCAAAAAGCAGTGTGGCAAGGTGAAGTCGTCGCCGAGCCTCCATGTTTAGGAGCTTTGCAGCGTTCAAGTATGGAGTGACATGGGATCTAGGTGGGACTTTGAAACAAAACCGAGCGCATGCGTTTTGCACTCGTTGTATTAATCTCTTTGTCCGGCCAAGTATACAACTACCATAGACAGAATCACAATAGTTTAATCTAGATAATATCAACGATTCACTCAGCCTGACACGCAAATCAGTGCTGAGGTAATCGCGAATATTATATAAAATCTTAAGGCGGTAGAAGCAGTTGCTAACAACATTTCTAATGTGGTTTTCAAAACGGAGCTCACCGTCCATCAACACACCAAGATTTTTGACTTCTACCACCCTTTCCACTGGTACGCCCATGATGGCTATATTATTGTCATGTAATCATTTTTTTCAAAAATTTAATTGTAAAAAAAGCTCCTGCAACAGAAGCTGCCAAAAGTCACAAACTCTAATTGTGGTGTTTCAGAAACTGGGCATTTTAAAAATAACCCCGTATGGGCGTTACAGAAAGAGTTCATTTCAAGATGGATCTCTTGCCTTTACAGTAAGTTACCACAGAAACATCAAAAGATATAAAGTAAAAGGCATTGATGCTAACATTAACAAACGTTTTCGAAACAATTAAGTACTTAGTTAAGTCGTGAAAGTTTATATCAAACTTAATACAATTATAAGGATTTAACTTTTGTTGTAACTAGAAATAACTAAAAGCTTAAACCACCAAATCAATAATTGATACACCTACATCAATACACAAATTCACGCTTGTATTCTGGAGTATGTAGAAACCGTTTACGGGTACTTTTAATCTTGTCCTTCACTAATATATGCCGTAACGCCTGGGCCGTCCTTTACCAGCACTTCCACTCACTTCCCTCGATATCTACCCTTTGGTATTCACAACTCGCAGACCAAATTTTTACGAAGCTATCTCAAGAGAGCTGCTGATACGGTTCTTTTACACCAACACCTCATAACATTTTACTTAAACGCCATGGGCGGTGTTTATGAACCCAAATGTTAAGGTCATAATATTTAGTTTATGATTTCGTCGGCACTGACCCAGTGACTGGACGGTCGCTGAACCACCCGCGACCCGCGACCACACACGGCGACCGTGCGGGCGAAATAAAAAGCGTTTTCATTCAAACGTCATCTTAATTGATTGCGGCATTTATCACTTTTATTTGCCCTTTCGAGAATAATACTAAGCTATGCCAAGGTGGCGTACATGCCGGGTCTTATCCGTCTATATCCCAAGTTGCCAATAATGCGGAGCCCCGGGCAATGAGCATGGCTTGCGCCAAAATAATACGTTCAGTCGAGAGTATAACGGCCTCTCTACCCGAGTTACGGGGTGATTTTGACAAACAGTGTTTCTCTTTTTTGGAATACTTTTCAGAGTTTATGCCATTTATTTAAATGGAAAATAATAATATTAGCTCATTGTCCTTAGCTTAGCACATCAAGCTTATTGGTGGTGCGTATTCGAGAGTTCCTGGTATCCTTTCTGGCATGTACCAAAGAAAACAAACTTTGTTTTCTAAGTGTATGAATTTGAAGTAGCAATACCACTCGCTAACGAGAAGGGAAACATACCTCAACGCTTGAAATCCCCAATCTACGGTGGGCACGCGTGGTGAATAGGCTCCTTCTCTCTCTCTGAAAGAAGGCCTGTGCCCTCTAATGAGAGGTATATTTCCATGTTTTTATTGTCTTGGCCTGCAATAAAATGTGAAAATTACTTTACTAAATTTTTTGATTGTGGGATTTTGGCGGAATTTAGCAAAGCAATTTTCACATTTTGATGCTATTATGAGTTTCCGCAAAGTAACGCCTGATTCCATACAATATCCTTGCCTGGGTATCATAGTTTAGTACCAGGACAAGTGAGTGCGTTATGTGGAAGTTATTTATTTATATCGGCTGCTTATGTTACGTATTATGATATTGACCAAAGACAAAACCTTGCTCCACAGGTTTAAAAGAGAACAAGTTTCTTAAAACAGAAGTCAAATCTACAACAGGAAAGCTGTAGGCGGCATTGGCAATTAATTCAGACTAATTATTTTACTCAAATTACTTATTAAAATACTCGTCTCACTTGAGACTACACTACACCCACGTTTGCTTAAAGGTTAGTTGTTTTGAGCTCTACTCCTTTGCATATAAAGCTAAAGGTAGCTGAACGCACTTGGCCCCTGCAAGGTGTGAAATATTCACGGCAGCTGTTATTAAAATTATGCAAACACATAAATCTGTCAACTCTGTCCTCCTACTGTCCAAGGCCTCGGTAATGGAAGTTATTTTTAACATCTAGAGACTGCGTGACTGTCTAACTTAGACAGGAGACCAAGTGGAACATCAAAACACCCACTATAAGATATATTTCTTTGTTGCACCAGCAACTTCAATAGTGTGTGATAATTTGGTATATCATCATCATCATCATCAGCCATTTGACGCCCACTGCAGGACATAGCCCTCCCTCATGATTTTCCAAGCTTCCTGGTATTGTGCCGCCCGCATTCAGCGACTCCCTGTCACCGTAACCAGGCCAGACCATCTGGTGGGGGCGGCGTCGTCCGGTCTGATAAATACGGTTTCATAAATAGAGGATGTTAAAAGACTGACGTCCGACCTGAAGGCTAGAAGTAAGTGCATACATACATAAACTCACGCCTGTATCCCAGAGGAGTAGGCAGAGACCAGGGATTGCCACTTGCTACGATCCTGACAGACCACTTTCGCTTTCTCAATATTCAGGCTAAAAATAAAGAGAAAATGAAACACTTATGAAACATTAGTGGATCGAAAGATTTGTCAGGATCGTGGCAAGTGGCAAAGCTGTCATGTATATGTATGTATTGTTCACACACCTCGGTGCTTGAAATCGCCAAGCCGCGGTAGGCACGCGTGGTGATAACGCCCATATTCTCGCGGCTGCTTGTGTAATTGGTTCAAAACACTGAAGTACCTGAGGCATTTGTTGCATGTCATTGTAAGTAAATCATACAGCGCCATCTGTATAATAGCCAATGTAGGTACTATTGTGGTTACTATGGAAATCTTGGACAAAAAAAAATACTACTGGAACGATAAAAACCTTTGATTCGCTCCAAAATGTTCTACATCGCTCCTGCATCCAGGGTCAATCACATACAGAGAAAGTCGATCCTGATATTGCATCATCCATAAATCGGGGCCGACATGGTATGCACAAAAAAACGGCAGTAGAGGCCAAAGCTATTAGAATACAAACTACAACTCGCCAGCTGCAGAACTTGTTGATATCGTCTCAATGTCAATGTGCGGTATTATTTTTCAATCGCAAAAACCTGAGCAACCCGCAATAAAATCAACGGTTACGTATTGCTATGTTAATTAACTTAAAGCAGTGTAATGGTATTCGCGGCATGATCATTGGCCGCACGCAACGCATTCCTTCATATCTGCTTGATTATATATATAGGGTGTATTCCCGAAAATTCTACTGAATGATTCTGGTTCTACTGACTATTATTTCAAACACATAATTTCTCGTAACATTCTCGATTGTGTCATTTCTTTGTTGTTGTATTTCTTTCCTTGTGTATATTTTGTTCACTCTGTGTTATTGTGGCTTCTTCTCTTCTTTTTTCAAACCTCTTTCCAACGCATCCACCACAATGGTTTGCTCGCCTAACCCTCACCCTCTTTCTTCCGCAGATGGCTTGGCCTCTCGCAGAGTGGAGCCAGTAGCTCGCCATGGGGCAGGCAGGCAGCCAGCCGGCGGCCGTGCAGCTGGCGCATCGCCGGGCGCACACTCTGCCGCACGAGCCGCCGAGACATGCTCCCAAGGTACTTACTTCTTTTGGGACACAAAGTCTGCTGGAACATTCATCTCAATTGGCTCTCTCTATAGGTTCCTGGGGCACTATTAGGTAGCTTCTCCGCTGTGTGGACTCGTGCGATGTAACCTACTCAGAATTTCAAATATTTTGACACTTTGGAAACGTCGAAATGTATAACGTAATACAGTGGACGTGACCAGTTTATCCATAGATGACGTGTATGTGGCCTGCCATAGTAAGTTTTCGTCCTAATCATCAGGCTCTTGATAAACTTTTGGTGAGAGGATAGCTAATACCTACTTATGGCTGGGGCTGGCTTGATAAGGCTCTGAATAGGCAACAGCTGATCAACCTGTGGATTTTCAATGCAAAGTCAGCCGTAACGTAAGTAATAAACACGCAGGTAATAAATGACGTATCTGGTAGATGGTCTACTGACTGACCTTATCCCCTACCGTCTCTCTTCGCTGCTCAGCCACGAAAATTATCTAACCGAACCGCTAAGCCAATCGTTATTCCCTTTCCAGGTGCTACCATCGCTGACTGAGAGCCCGCGGCTGCGCATCACTGACAACGGGAACATCCTCCAGTCGGGTGGCACCATCAGCGGGCGGCGGCCCGGCCCCTCCACGCGGGAGAACAGGGAGAGGGAACCGCCTCGACCCCCGCATGGACATGTTGTAAGTGTAGCGAGCACATGCCATTTCTGCGCGCGCACTACATACTCTGACATTCCTGTATCGCGCAAGCAAAGTGTCTCACATGACCTACCATAAATATAACGTCCGGCGAGCATTAGTTAGTTGTTCGTCCTCAGGCATCAGATCTGCCTGGCGGGAAATTTCCCTTTATAGTGGAAGAGCTCTTCTCTGTATACTAGCAGAAAGCCCACTAAGCTTCTTGAAGAAGGTTATCCGCTCACTAGGACAATCACTACTAGTGCCGTATTCATAAAATACCTCTGAGATTGCTCTTGAGCTAGTTGAGCTTCTCTTTAGGTGCAGCTTATGTCAAGTTGTAGTTCAAAACAAACCAGCCACTTGACATAACATTTAGGAGCAATTTCAGAGTGCTTTATTATTACATATTTTATTTATAGTCATGTTAGTGCTGAAATAATCTACGGACGGAATAATTAGATGGATAACTTTAGGAAGCCAGTAGCAGGATCTGGGAAGATAAAAGCTGCTCTACGCTGCCTCGCTAGCTTCGCTAGATCTTGAATGTGATAGAGAGGTGTGCTAAGCTAGACCTGATTTATTATTTGCGCCTGAGACTTTCGATGATAAATAAGCACTCCCTAAGTATAGTTAAAGATTCAGCAGTGGATGAATCGACAAGATTTTTTAACAATTTTTGACAGGCCTCTCTGACAGCAACCCCCTTTACCCCTTGCTAAGTTTGTCTACATTCAGTTCTTAAGAAATATCGATCCATCGCTGTTTTTCTTCGTTGTTCCGGGCACACTCCCAACACAAGAACGCCTTGTCTAACCAACATTTTTCTTATTTGTATTTTAATGCCACTTATTAATTTATTGATTCACTGTCTATCCGATTATAATATGTATTTATTACTTTCGCTATCCACAACCACTGCACGTCTTGTAGTATTTAAGTAAATATATGTTTATTTTTTTCACACAACAAGGGCACCTTTTTAAATCAAATGATATACGTACATTGCTAAACGCAGTATGGACCCGCCTGAAAATCAGCGTTGCAACTGATCTCTCGGTTGCAGCATTATGCTCAGTTGAGCCCATTTGGGGACTCAATACTTAAAACTTTCTGATAAAAATATAAACATTTACATACAGGCACATACATTGCTTCTGGCCCCACACTAGGATACCCTGTGTCGTGGGAACCAGAAACAACGACATCACAAACATGTAAACATCCAAGACCTGGGGTTTTTTTTAATTATTGTTTGTTTTCGTGTTACTTATATTTTTTTACCGTTACCCACGTTTCGGCTGATATTGTGTTTTCTGTTGACTGTTGTATTTTTTTGTGTGATTTTATGTGTTTGAGTATTGTGTCGTCAAATAAATATATGTTTCTTTATCTCTTCTTTCTTTCAAATATAATTTACACATAGATAATGATTTGACAGTCATACAAACAATGTATGCGTACAACAAACCATTGTGTCCTTTTCCAGCACATGGGAGTATTCCGGTCGCGGTCAGCAGGAGCTGCAGGCGAGCCAAATGACCTCAGAAGCAGGGAACGAGACCCGCTGCATCGATCACACACGAATCACGACCTAAGGCATAATGACAGTATGTGCAAACAGAATTAGTAAGCATATTACACATACACATGTACTTACCAGCGTAAACTCAATAAATCATCCTGACTTTTCGTAATCCAACCTAAATAAGACCGTTATGAATGTGAGTGTGATTTGTTAAGATGCGTGCAATTATAAGATTTAATTTTTTCAGATGGGAACAATAATAAACGATTTGGCTCAGAGCCTGACCTGAGGGTTGAAGAGGATCAGCATAAACCGAAGACTAACAACAAACATTTCAGGAAGAAGTACAGAGCACCAGCGCCGCCAAGTAATGAAGTAAGTAACAATACTTTTACGAGCTAATTAAAACTTACAACAATCAAAGATGGAACCAAAATGACTGCCCCGTTGGCCTAGCGGTATCATGTCTGATTACCATGCCAGAGGTCGTGGGTTCGATTCCCACTGGGGGCCGCCGTACATTTGTACTAATGGCCTCAGTATGGGTGTATTTTTATGTTTGTGATGTCCTTGCCTGGTTACCATGGCACAGGGTATCCTAGTTTGGGACCAGGACAAGTGATTGTGTTGTGTGGAAGTTATTATTTTTATATCATATTAATTTTACCCTTGTAAACTTCTGTAGTGCCCACGAAGTGGTCCCGGACACTCGGTCACAAAACCAGTCGATTTACTCAGCATGAACCAAAACATTTTTAACTTCCAGCACCGCGACGGTTCATCGCCAGATTCCAGTGAGAGGAACGCGAGAGTCGAACCACAGAGGAAGCTGCGTCTCTTCAAGACCAGAAACGAAACTAAGAAACAGAACGGCCACGTCGAGCCTAAAGCGCAGCAGTACAGAAGCACCGAATACAGGTCTTTAGACCTACATGACCAGGCGTTTGAAAGGCGGTACAGATCGCCATTCAAAGACAAAGATCAGCACTCGAAATACCCTGATACTAAAGACATGATGCAGACGTCATCATCTATGAGAAGAGAAGAACACCTTCTCCAAACCCAAAAACAGGAATACAGAAAGAATAGACCAGACAGAGTCAGCGGCTGTCGAGCAAAAACAACAAAGAACAACGAGCCAAGCGAAGCATGGAAGACCCCACTGTTAAACAGAAATTTCAGATACTCTGAACGATTCATAAGAGAGGAGGAAATGTCCCCACTAAGAAGGGAAAAGTCATTTGATGCAACGTTAATGTCCAGCGACAGAGACAGCGTATCTCCTAATGTCTCACACGACACAAAGATGAAGGTACTAGGAGAGCAGCTGAAAAATAATAGACTAAGCCCGCTGGCGAGCACTAGTAAGCCTTTGAGGAAATCTCTTCCTTCACTATTACTAAAAAATAATGAAGAAAAAGACGAATTTCAAGCTGAACTCAAGAAAGCCACGAATAGAATTAGAAACGATTTAGTGAGTAAAGTTAATTTAAGTGAAAACAAAACTAGTCAAAGTGAGAAGGCGAAACCAAACCCAACGAAAGCATCCGCTCACAGTAAAGTCAATGACTCTAGTCCCAAGCCGAGCAACAACAAAACAAAAGACGAAATCAAAACAACAGCAAAAGCACCCATCAGCAGAAGACCTCTGACCCGATCCAATGATGTCAAACCTAAGACCATACAACAAGCTCCACAGAACAACTCCAGCGCTAAGAACATCGCACCACCAACAGTCAACCACGCCAGTAAAATGAACGGAGCAATGCCCGACAGAGGGCAAGCGTCAGGAAAGGAGTCCACACCCGAACATTCACCCACAAGGAAGAAAGAATCCGCTCTGAACCATTTTTCTAAGGAAAAGTAAGTATATAAATCCTTTACGAAGCTAAAAGCTGAAAGTAATTAGTATTCGGTTACTACGCCAATTTCTATTTCTCAATGTAGTCTTTGTAAAATTCAATACAAATTGTAATTGCTACTTTCTGGTTGTTTTTCTAACACAACGCTATATTTTCTCACCATAAAGGTCAAAGCCCCCGTCGCAAAAATCCTCAACGACACTAGCGCCCTCCAAGCAATTCTACTTTGGGATGATAGAACCCAAACAGTCAGAGAACAAAGACAACCTCAAGGACTTCCCCGGTTTGGGCAGTCCCATCATCGAGGAGATCAGCAACTTCCACCTAATCGAAAAGAAACTACTGGGATATCATGACGAAGATGAAGAATTCGAGAAGTTCAACGCTAAGCTAAAGGAAGACTGTAAAGTCAAGAATAGTGAGTATTCACTTTTTGTGAGAATGTTTTCTTGCAAAAGCTTTTAGTAAGTTAGGAATAAAATACTGTCAAAAAACCCTGTAGATGACAAACACTATTCTTCTTTATCTCTTCTTTAGTTACCTATTAGCTACAAACAGTAAACAAGCACTCCCTTACGCTGTCTTTGCGCTGTGATAACTTGTTTTTATTAACCGCTTCGTTCGTGACCTGCCCGTCATTAAGTCACGATGTATTGTGCTATGATGAATGAAAATATTTGAGTTTGAGTTTGATAGTGATAGTGACAATAGGCAAGCGATCAAGTTCAATTCTCCAATAAAACACTTTTATTGGAGAAGTTACATAAAACTTACACTTTTAAACTTGTGCAACCATCACTTTTAACAATGTTACTTTCTCCCCTGTGCCCCCTAATTCGTGGTTATTTGAATAAATACATTTTATCTTGTCTTTAATTTATTTCTGAGTTGTTGAATATAAACGTACCCAACTGTATAAGTTGTCCCTATCAGATTATCTCATTATTTCAGTATCCTCCGAGTCAGCGCTGTCCTCAGACGGGTCCGAGGGCGAAGGCTCCGACGGGTCGCTCGGCATCGCGCTGCGACTGCGCCCCACGCTGCCGAAGAAGCAGCCCGAGGTCCCGCGGTTCTCGCCCGCGGCAGCGTGGAGACAGCTGGCTAGCTTGGACGCTCATCTTGCTGCTGGTAAGACTACGTGCTTCGCTAAGAAACGTATTCATGGGGTTTTACCCCACCGTGCTCAAAAGGTAACCGTACATAGATATGGATTTGGTAATCTTAGAATACATTCGCTGTATTCGCAGTCGCTGGCTGAATCTAACAGTAGATAACACACCAATATGTACTCGTCTCCGTTATGTTACGGGCTATTTTGTCACTAAAATATAAGGTTTGAGGTGCTGTTGATGTGCGACTCCTATAGCACTATACTCGTAGATTTTCTACGAAACCCCAAATAACAATTTTGAGTCAGCCCCAGCTCCTTCACAAAATGCACAAAAACCATGACAAAAAATAAACAACATCAGAAGAATTCTTCTCACCAATATATCTGTCTAGCAGAAACCCAACCTCTCGCCGTGGAAACCAAAGTGTTGGCCGAGCCACCAGCAGAGTCCTCGCCGCGGTCCGAGCAATCGGCTGACAAGTCTGGAGACTCCGGAATATCCGGTGACCACGCGCACAGCGATCCTAGGGTCGACTCCCCTTCTAGACACCATGTAAGTAGACCGAAGCACGTTTTCTTAAGCGTTATTATGTGGATTTTGGTTCAGGTTGCAGGATCGTACGATTTGTAATGGTAAGTTTATGACTTTTCCTGAACAAGAACCGATAATCGATGTGGCAAAGTGGTGCACCAGCACCATAAGATATTACGTGAGATATCAGCCAGTCTCCTGAATCAAACAATTTGAACATATTGTCGATTAGGCCTTAGCTAAGAAAACAATTCACTAAAGATGAGATTATCACTAAAATCTACTATTGTTCCATTTTGATGAAATTCTACGCAATCTAATCTCCAGACGAGTGGTTGTGAGATGAGTTGAGTGACTCGAAACACTCTCCTATTTCTTTTTTAATCTCTCTCTCTCTCTCTCTCTCTCTAACGTAAGTAACACGGTTTACGATGTTTATAATGTCACGTAGACCGACTCAAGCCCGGACGCGTGGACGCCGCAGCAAGATCTGGGCGACAGCTCGTCGGACGGAGCGGGCGCAGGCGATGCCGTGCGCATGCGCCCCGACGGCTTGGTGACCTACTCCACGCGCGGGCAGCCCTTCAGCCTGTCCCTGCCACGGGAGCAGGACAAGGTGCGCGGGGGCGGTGTTGGCGGGGCGCGGGAGGTTGCGGGCGGTTTGCTTCGGTTGAGCCAGTTTGAGCGGGTTGGGTGGTGCTGTAGAGCTAATGCCGATGGAAGGTCCATGGATGCGGAGGGCAGGAGACAGAGATGGCATTTGGGAGAAAAGGCCTCTACCCAGCAGTGGGCAGCGGCGGGCTGATGATGATGATGATGTAAGGCTTATATGGGCGGCGTAAACTCCCGATCTAGTGGAAGTAAAGATACAGTTCCGTATTCAAGAAAAGTTGACTCTACGCCTGTCATGCTAGCTCTACTGGGTTGCAAATCTTTGGACTTGATGTAAGTTTAGGAGGAGGAGGAGGAAACACGATTGTCATAACATGGCGTAGGCGTATTTTATACATAGAATTTTTTTGGATCAATTACAGTCTAGAGACGTAGGACAAGCTCTTATGTAAGTATTATTATCTAAATTGGAAATAGATGATATATCTAAGTGGGTGAGGACCGATGGAATACTGGGTTATGGAAAATAACGAGTTTTAAATGAGCTAGACCGAAGCAAACACTAGTATCTAAAGTAAGCAAATATTAACGCACATCTAACATTATTGATTAGCGACAATACTAAACTTAATAATTATGAAAACTGCCAAACCTCCCGTGCACCGCAATAGCTGAGGAGGAGTAAAGACAAGGCAGCCAACCATTACTAACTTCACCTTCATCTAACATTAACAATTCATAACTCTTTCCTTCATTTAACCTCATTCCACACTATCACAAGTAGCTATAAACTAAGCTAAAACTTCCTTTCTTCCCTATTCCTGTGAGCTATCTTCTCGATATTTTCCGAACACCCTGTGTTTATTCCTCATCAGCCGAACTTCACCTGAATAACCAACAAACCCCGCGTAGTTTAAAGGATTTTCTTGCTTCTACGAATGCTTTCAGGGCAAACAGATGCAGCAAGGCTTCAACAGCCTGCAAAAGCTGCGAAAATCAGTCTCGGGAGCTTTGGGTGCCGCTCTGGGCTCCCGAAGGTTCGATCTGGAGCACGAGCCCATGCTCCAGGAGCCCGAGACTAACTGGTTCCTGACCAAGTCAGCTCCTAACTCGCTCAGCAACCCGCTCCTTTTCCCGACTTCGAGGAAAGTGTCTGGCGAAGAGGATATTAAGGAGGAGGCACCTGTGGAAGATGATGAAGGGAAGGTTGGTATTCTCTGATGCTGAAGAGACCAAGATACAGCTCAAATAATCTCTAGTCACTAAACGCGAAATAGAAAATATTTTAAAAACTTCGGTCATTCAATCGTATAGGAATGGTTTCGAGCAGGTGTGTATCTAGGGATTTATCAACATGCAAACTCGTCGTGAGTTAGTGATTGCATAGACACGTCAAAGATTATATTCAAAACATCTTAATGCAGACACAAAGTGCCGTTTCGTGACAGTTTTCAATGCCATCTTCAGATAAGATCTGGCCTATTCAATATCTTGGCCATTAGACCTTGTTTGACCTGAGGTACTAACCACGTTATTGTTGAGAATTCTCATATTTAAACTTATTTATAATTAAGACAATTTATCACATGATTGAAAATTACAATCAGATAATCTATAAGGATAACCGTACCAAATATTTCAGTGCACTGATGCACTGAAGGTCAAAACGTTTGTGCCCTGATCTCCATTATCTACTTTCTCCACTGGACTGTCCGTCTTAGATCTATGGCTTGGTATAGATCGGAGAGAGATTGCTGGCAACGGCTGGATGAGGTAAGATAGGATAGGATATGAATATTCTTAGGATAGCCGAGGACAGAAAGAGGTTAGATGGCTTGAAGGAGGCCTAGGTCTAGCAGTGGACGAATACGGACTAATTAATTAATTAGTTATGTTGTTAGTGATAAGTTGATAACTGTAGTTGGTGTTGGTGATGTTGCCTATATACGTCCCACTGCAGGGCACAGACATTCTCTGAGAGAGAGAGAGAGAATACGGGCTTAATCGCCAAGCGTGCCCACCGCGGATTGGCAATTTCAAGCTCGGGTTTTGCAGATTTCCTCACGATGTTTTCCTTCACAGTCATTGGTACATGCCGGGATTGGAATACACGACCTCCCGAATGAGAAGCCGGTGTTCTACCGCTACGCTACCACCGCTACCATCGTTCTCTGCTAAATAAACATTATTAGTATTATTTGTACTGATAAGCAAGACTTTCCTCTCTTTTTCATGTATCTTTATCATGTATGATGGTGAGCAATAAAGAGTATTAATCTCATCATCAGCCATTTGACGCCCACTGTAGGACAAAGGCCTCCCTCAAGGTTTTCATAAAAATGAGGGGTTTTTCCATAATCGCCACGCTTGGCAGGCGGGTTGGCGATCGCAGTATGTGGTGGCAATCCCAGGAAGACGCTGCTGCCCGTCTCCTGGTAATTGATTTCCTCAGTCGCCTTCTACGACATCTACGAAAGGAAATGGAGTGACGCTGTTCTTAATCCGGCGCCACACGGAAAAGTATTAATCTAATCTAAAGAAGCAAGCTGTATTAACTCTCACCTCATCTCCAGGACTTCGGCAGCTGGCGGGCCGGCGCGGGCGCCTCCTCCTACATGTCATGGGGCGGGCACGTGATGTACCTGCCGCCCGCCCCCGCCGCCGCCCGGCAGCCGCTCTCCATGCCGCATCTCACGCCCTTAGACAGGCCCACCAGGTGAGGGCGAGGCCGTAGCTGAAGGATCCTGATGGGATGACAAACTCACTGATAAATGGGTTTGGCAACGCAAAGTTGTAGCAATCCGCCTTAGCACAATTTTTTTTATCACAAGCCTGTTATTTAAGTTTTATTTTTGTCAATTTATTTTTATTGTGCAATGAAGCGTAGCAAACAAACAAACAAACAAACAAGTTATTCTCTGCAGTATATGTTTTCTTATCCTCCTCAGTCCTGACCTTGAAAATAACAATTGAAAACCATGCATAAAAATATTATGTTACGAGATAACTCAAATATTGATAAACGCTCCATATATTATAAGGTGTTACGGCAAGTTGTAACGTCACAGTTTGAGCCCGATTTATATGGCGCGTTTTCGTACCACGTGACTTTTCGACAGGCCGGACGTCCGGCGCTTTCGGCCCCCTACGTTTATAGACTACATACCTAAATAAAAAAAATGTGTATTATTTATTTACGAAACTTTAATCTGTGCGCCTTAAAATAGGACTACCAGTTAAGGTTAACATTAGATAAGAAATTGGTTAGGATTGACAACGTAGAGAGTAAACAGAATTTTGGGACAAAAATGTTCTAGTTTGTGAATCATGATGACAATATAGAAATCTTGAGGTCTAGGTCTGCACAAATGCACTTTTCTTAGCGTATTGATGCCAAACGGGAGCGCTGTTTCAGTGAATGGATTTGCCGATTAGCGCGAGGATCTCGCAAATTGTTGGCGTGGGCCAGACATACCTACATCGCTCAATACCTACGTCATTGGGGGAGCCTCATGCAAGGCCATTTAAGTAGACCATTTAAGGAGATGAAGTGTCCTTTTGTGTACGATAATATTGTGTTCTCCATCTGTGATGTTGTCCCTCAGGAGCAAGTCCAGTGGCGAGCTCGAGGTGGCTGCGCGCGCGGCGCGGGCGGCACGCGCTGGAGCACTGGCTGGAGAGATGCGCGAGCGCGAGCGCTCCGCCTCGCCCATGGCGCGTGCGCTGCCGGCACGAGTGGAGCCGGCCACGTCGGTGAGTAACATAATATACATACATAAACTCACGCTTATATCCCGGAGGGGTAGGCAGAGACCAGGGCCTGCCACTTGCCACGATCCTGGCAGATCTCTTTCGCTTCATCAACATTCTTTAAAATAAAATAAAATAAATTTGTTTGCTTAGAACGTGGTACATTATGATGACATTCTAACATGCAAATATGTAATTAAAATTTATTTATTTGATTAAAATGTCACAATACCATTATGAAATACAAATGTCAGGTACTAAATCTACGATGTTAATATATGGGTTATTTGGTCGAAGTATGTCCGCCTGGGACGTCCCTTTACCGGCCACTCCGCCCACATTGACGATAAAATAAGAATATTATTACAACAGTTACATGAAGAAAAAGTGAGATTGGTGAGTACCACTGATTATGACTGCCATAGCTTACGTGGAGCCGGTCTGTGACCATTGACGCCAGGTCGGAAAAGGGTCTATGAGGACCCGCAAGGAAAAGAAGATTGTTCAAGGACTGATCTTAAGCGAGGGTCAAGGTGGCGTGGGTCCTTGGTGGATCATAAAGAAATGCGACAATTTGGGCTGATTGACATATCCGATATGAACTATCATATCACAATCACAATTGATAGTCAATCAATAAGTTGCAGTAAATATAGGCTGGTCGTATCCCCCCCTCCCACTTCAATTCAGAGTTTTGGGACCTAGGCTATCTCAAACCACTCCGGCAGATGTTAGTCGAAATCATCCTTACACTGTCTCCCAGGCTGGCGTCGACTTTGAAGTCTTTCTATAAAATATCCACACCACACGATCACTTGTCCTGGTTAAAACATTACCTCGAATACAAGGAGAGAGACCAAATTAATTACATCACCACGCTGGGTTAACTTGCTTATTCATATCTCCCCGCGCAAATTTTATCTAAAGTTTCGATAACGCTGCCAGTATTACCACGCTGCACAACAAGGGATCTCTGCATCAAAATTTAATGTGCCTCAGAGCAGTAGGTCCAAGCCGCGGTTCCTTGGACAATCCTAACTTCTTAGTAAACACGTTCATCTTCAAAGCGACTATTGTACCTAAGAAATCTAATATTTAAAATGCAAAGTCGTGATCAATTATGTGACTAGATTTCAAAATCCTGCATTCATTTTTTGAACACAAAACATTCTGACACGATATGCTGCAATAAATTGCCTCCCAATAGCGGTTAGAATTAATAGCTTTTATATCCGATAAATACAAGCTGTCTTGCAGCAAATGCTGCAGAATAATACGGACTAAACAGACGCATATTCAATAAAAAAAAAGTCTCACATTTATCTAGAAGTTAGAATACCTATAAACTCATTAGCAGTGCCGTCTGATGTAATCAGTAGTGACCTAGCCATTGGACCAAAAGAATAGAAACCAGAAATCACCACATCCTTCACCATTTGAGTCAGAAATGCAAACAAAATCTGGGCAAGTACGAATAGTATACTGGCGCTATAAACTCACTAGCAGTGCCGTCTGATGTAATCAGTAGTGACCTAGCCATTGGACCAAAAGAATAGAAACCAGAAATCACCACATCCTTCACCATTTGAGTCAGAAATGCAAACAAAATCTGGGCAAGTGCGAATAGTATACTGGCTCTAGGGGTTCTGAACAAACTTGGCCATTAAAATAAATGTTCTTCTTCTTCTACAACCAAACTATGTCAAAAACGCGAAATAAGTACGCGTTGGTAGAATATCGGACTCGGAAGCGAGAGACCCAGGTTCGATCCCAAGTGCGGGCATGTACCTATGACTTGGTTTTCTAAGTTATGTACATTGTGAAGTTATAGTAGCAATACCACACGCTAACGGTGAAGAAAAAACATCGTGAGGAAACCTGAGTGTCTGAACTACTCACATGCCTCAGCGCTTGAAATCGCCAATCCGCGGTGGGCACGCGTGGTGATTAAGCCCATACTCTCTCCTTGAGAGAAGGCCTGTGCCCTACAGTAGGACGCATATAGGCTGATTATGCTAAGTATGTAGAAGCTATATTCACATTTTTACCTTTATTTGTGTAGTAAGGCACAAATACTTATTATTATTTATTTATTGGCCTTTTATGATTGTAGGTCAACGGAAAGTTTGATAGTGAGTTTGATTGTATGAAAAAACGAAAAACTGAAATGGTCATATCTTTTGATTATAAGCAGCCTGTATACGTCCCACTGTAGGGCACAGGCCTTCTCTCAGAGAGAGCGTATGGGCTTAATCACTACGCGTGCCCACCGCGGATTGGCGATTTCAAGCGCTGAGGTATGTAAATAGCTCAGACACTCAGGTTTCCTCACGATGTTTTTCCTTCACCTTTAGCGAGTGGTATTGCTACTATAACTTCTATAACTGTGTAAGTTTATTTAATTACATTTTATAAAAGTATATTTTGAAACTTATATTAACTTGTCCTTTTTTTGCACGCCTACCAACTCTTTCCCTTACCTCCTGCGGTTAACTGGTAGAAAATGCTTATGGCATTAAGTCCGCCGCATTGTACGATTTTTTTTTAAGTGCAATAAAAGTATCAATAAATAAATAAATAAACTTCACAAATGTACATAGAAAACAAAGTCATAGGTACATGCCCGCACTGGGAATCGAACCTGGGTCTTCCGCTTCCGAGTCCAATGTTCTACCCACTAGGCTACCACCGCTCAACGTAATCGCTCCATTTATGAAAAAAGGGTCTTGACAAACAGACACACGGACAACAAAGTGATCCGTTTAATAAAACTTACGTTTCTCCTTTTGAGGTACGGAACAAAAAAAAAACATTGATGACATTGATACGGTTCTCACGTTTTGATACACAATATTCTTCTTGTCAGAACAATAATATGGTGACCTCTATTTCTGTATTCATACTAAGAGCTGCTAGCGACCCAAAGCATCCCAAAGTACACTTCAATGTACCGATAACTTGATTTAACACTCGCTAATTGACGACCTAGTGAGATCTCAAGAGCTGCTCTACTCCACATCCTAGAGCTCGAAGGACTAATAATACACATGGGGATTTGAATTTTTGATTATTTAAGTAACAGTATGTTTAACCATTCCCTTCCGTGGATATCGTAGGAGGCGACTAAGGAAATCAATTACCAGAAGACGAGTAGCAGCGTCTTCCTGAGATTCCAACCGCATACTGTGATCGCCAACCCGCCTGCCAAGCGTGGCGATTATGGCAAAACCCTTCATGGTTATGAAAACCAAAAAGGAGGCCTGATGATGATGATGTTTAACGTTTACCGATTACGTAAACTGTTCGCGAGTAACATACTTTGTATTGAAACAAATACCTATTATTTAAATATCATATAATTTTGATCCCCTTCAGTGCAGTATTTGCACAACCGGGAGAAAGAATTACAAATAGTTTCTTATATCTAAGTAGTGGTATACAATTGGCGGTCTTATCGATTAAAGCGAACATTTCCAGATAACCTATATGTACATATGTACCCTATAACCCTTTATAAGTAACCCTATAACGGTTTGTTATAGGGTTACTTATAAAGGGTTATAAGGTTCTTTCTCAAAAATTCAACGGTTCTTTGTTAGCTTCTTCTCCACATAATCCATTAATTGTGAAACTAACAACTTTGACGTTCATTAAGTAAACATTCTGTTTTTACAATGAATAAAAATATTTGAATTGAATTGAATTGAACGGGTTACCTCAAAATGCGCAATCTCTGTACCGCACCCTAAAATATTTACTTCTGCTTGCATACACACATCCATCTCGATTTAAGAGGCGTTTTAGTGCCAACTCCGCCAATCGTACCCGCCGCAGCAGGGTCGTAATTAGTAGCCTTAAGAAGACGGGATAAGTAACTCAAACAAAAATCGCTCCTTTGAAACAGTAGACTGTATAAAGTATGTGTGAGGTAACGTCGTGTGTCACCGAGACTAGAATCCCACGCTCCGGCACCGTTTACTGTGGCTTTGTCTAAATATTAAGGCGTTCATAATAAAACTAGATCACTAAATCTTGAAAAATTATTTGCCAGTAACAAATGATTGTCAGGACGTTACATAATTAGTCATTTTCCCAGAGAGAACTAAGACGTTCATCGCTCACGTTCACGTTGGCTGCCTGACTGGTGCTATACTTGTGTAAGCTTAAGGTTCTATATTAAGCTGTTGTCTGTATTTATTGTGTGTGTTATTTGGTATAGAAAATATTTTTTTTATCTATCTATCTATTTTGTGGTGTTTCAGTTTTTTTTTTGTTTATCATCGTGTTTAGCTTCTCAAAATAATTACATTAGCTTTAACTCCGATATCACCAATACTCGTGTTATCCAGAGCATCACACCAAGCAAATCTATATCTTAGCATAAAACTTGCTAGAGGCACGCGCCTGCTGGTCATAACCACAAAGCACAGGCTACATGTGAGCCTAGCTATGGCAGCAGAAATACACAAGAACATTTTATACGATGTTTCTTAGGGTTCTGTACCCGAAAGGTGCCAAGCGGGACATCACTGTCCGTCTTTCTGTCTGTCCGTCTGTCCGTCTGTCCGTCTGTCCGTCTGTCCGTCTGTCCGTCTGTCCGTCTGTCCGTCTGTCCGTCTGTCCGTCTGTCCGTCTGTCCGTCTGTCCGTCTGTCCGTCTGTCCGTCTGTCCGTCTGTCCGTCTGTCCGTCTGTCCGTCTGTCCGTCTGTCCGTCTGTCCGTCTGTCCGTCTGTCCGTCTGTCCGTCTGTCCGTCTGTCCGTCTGTCCGTCTGTCCGTCTGTCCGTCTGTCCGTCTGTCCGTCTGTCCGTCTGTCCGTCTGTCCGTCTGTCCGTCTGTCCGTCTGTCCGTCTGTCCGTCTGTCCGTCTGTCCGTCTGTCCGTCTGTCCGTCTGTCCGTCTGTCCGTCTGTCCGTCTGTCCGTCTGTCCGTCTGTCCGTCTGTCCGTCTGTCCGTCTGTCCGTCTGTCCGTCTGTCCGTCTGTCCGTCTGTCCGTCTGTCCGTCTGTCCGTCTGTCTGTCTGTCTGTCTGTAACCAGGCTGTATCTCAAGAACCGTGATAGCTAGGCAGTTGAAATTTTCACAAATGATGTATTTCTGTTGCCGCTATAGCAACAAATACTAAAAACAGAATAAAATAAATATTTAAGGGGGGCATACAACAAACGTGATTTTTTGCCGTTTTTTCTCGATCTTTGTGTCTAATGTTGTATAGATAATAGTACGGAACCCCTCATGCGCGAGTCCGACTCGCACTTGGCCGGTTTTTTCTTTAATAATAACATAATATAGATGTACACCATACAACCATTACTTTGATAATACACAATTTTTATTTAATTTATCATCAGAGTAGTTAAGATTTTTCAGTTTTTGAGTAGTGGAGTTAGGATAAAAATAAATTAAATAAAACTTCCACAATCATGCGAATACTGGGCAAATATCTGGAATCATCCACTCTTTTCGTGACAAAAAATATTTACTTAGATAAGATAAGAATATTCTTTCTTGTACACAACAGAAAACAATTACAAAGACGACAGTTACAAAATATAGGTAATTACTAATACCTTAAAATTTATTTGATTTTGCCTCTTCAAAATATAGCATAAGCAATTAAGCAGCCTATAATATACGTCCCACGGTAGGGCACAGGCCTTCTCTCAGGGAGAGAGTAAGGGCTTAACCACTCGTCTGCCGCGACACAGATCTGTATGGGCCAACTTAGTATGGGCCACCTATACGTTGCGTTCCGCGAGGGCAGTTCAGGAGTTAATCACCACGAGTGCCCACCGCGGATAGGCGATTTCAAGCGCTGAGCTATATGAATAGCTCAGACACTCAGGTTTCCTCACGATATTTTCCTTTAGCGATAGCGAGTGGAATTGCTACTAAAACTTCACAAATGTACATAACTTAGAAAACAAAGTCATAGGTACATGCCCGTACTGGGAATCGAACCTGGGCCTCCCGCTTCCGAGTCCAACGTTCTACCCACTAAGCTACCACCGCATATATAATAATATTGTACCGTATTATGCACCGAAATCCGGTCGCCGAACATACAATACCCAATGAGATTAGTCAAATCGAAAACGCCACCATCAATGGCAATATGTTACCATCAGCGTTCACAATCGGCTTATAGCTGCTGATTGTTTTTGTTATCTCCCTCCATCAAGACACAAAGGCCTGATGCCATCTGTTCAGTGTTCCTTCCGGGTGTTCATTTCTGGATTATCTTCTATGGACCTCGAGTTTTTTTTTTATTAGTGGTGCCACTGTCACAATCAAAATGGTTCTGGTGATTTATGATTAATAGTGTGGGGCGATCTCTTAATTTGTACAATAGTAGGATAACTAGACTAAATAGATAAAATTGTGCAAAAATGTAAGAATCTAAAATCAGTCACTAAACGCGATGTTGACAATGTTAGAATCTTAAATCTGTAACTAAACGCGGTTTAAGGTTCTAACGTTTTTGTTGAGTCGTAGTATATGTAATAGCTTAGGGCTCTCACACATAAACACGATACGACGTCGCGTCGTGGTACGACGCGTTAATTTTGACTTTAAGTTAGTGTAACTAATCGCCAGTATCTAGTCAACTCATAACTAATCGTGACTTATTCAACTCAGAGCTCAATATTGGTTCAAAATTTTGCCCGTAGCGTCGTAGCTCGACGCAACGTCGTATCGTGTTTATGTGTGAGAGCCCTTACGCAGCCTACGTTTACTACGTCCTACTTATTTAATTCGCCATCAACATGTTTCTGAGAAATTATTGTTTACAACCTCATTGTGTTCAGAGTTTACAACAATGCCAAATACTTAAGTCAATAACTGCCGATAAACTGCTGCGCAGTTTGGCAAATTTTTCAACCTGTTTGTTATTTCGTTTTAATAAAATCTTTAAATAGAGTACAATAATACTGCGAGGTAAAATTCTCTCACTGATACAGAATACGTGCCCAAAGCGGATCGATGATTCCAAGCTCTGAGATATGTGAACATTTCAGACACTCAGGTTTCCTCACAATATTTTCAGTCAGAAATCAGAAATTTATTTCAACGCAAAGAATTTAAATTCTCTTTGTTGAATGTCAATGTACCTACAATGTTAGCCGCTGCCTTCAGGTCGAATTTGTAGTGGAACAAAAGGCAGCAAAAAAAAACTCCACTCTAACCATATTTTCTCAAATCATCTTAAACATACTCATAATATACCAATTTCTACCTACATGATAAGACTCTGTGATTTGATTACCATCAATAACTTTAAATGGCAAAACATTAGTTACTTTTCCTACAAAAGTAGTAAAGACATCAATGCTGCGGTCAGACACACGATTAGCATGGTTGGTGAGTAGTATTGCTTCTATTTGAATTTTGGGATCTGAACCCTTCGTTTTCTGATATATCGGGGTTTGGTTACACCCAGTAAAGATCAATGAAGTTCGATTGCTTCTACCCAAACTGGTCTTTTTTGACCACTTTTATTCATTCGTTGCTTTCCTGTACCCGACATAAACGCCATGCAACAAACGGACGATTAAACTATCACTGGAATTAATCTACAAATAAACATGAGTCTATCTTACACGTTGAGTTTCCCTAGAACTTTTTGACATTAAAAAGTCGTAGTTGATAACTTCCATAATGAGGCATTTGCCATTCAGATCAGTTCTCGTCCGCGTCGCTTACAAGATCATGATCATCGTAAATATCGCCTGGCAGTCGCAAATCGTGACTCTATTCCGATCTGATGACAACCATGACGTCATATGCTGCCTGTTTGCTTTGCTACACAGCCCTGTACTCAGTTGACCAAACTAATAGTACGAATACATGGTTACTTAACTACTGAAACAAGTGAATAAATGTTTATGTTCTTACAACCACTTTTGTTTCACGAGTATTTCCATCACATAGTCTTATGAACTTCGCGCAATCCGATAAATCGTCATGTTACATAGAAAAATGACAAATTTATTCAAAACATATGGTTTTCTAAATATATTATATTTTTTGACAAATATGGTCTTTGCCAGTATAAGAAAATGCAATTGTTGATTCAAAAACGGATTGGGGTGAAATTGTATTTATACCACAACGTACCTACTTACAAAAATTCACAGATTTCGTGCCTCACACGACTATCGAGCACATTGGAAATTAATCGAGTCATTTATAAATGTCATGTGAAAAATGTCATTCTGACTTTTTTCAAAAAGGTTATTCTGCAAGGCAAACCCTTAACCCGATCGTCTTTGTTTTAGGCTCAAATTATAGCTGACTATAATTTGTCCAGAGAAGTTTTTCTTTGATTTTTTTTTCACTATTTCGGCCATAACTATTTTCGTTTTTGATTTTCTCGAAAATTCTTTTTGCACCTTACAGCTCTCGTGAATACGCGTTCTTTGAGCCTTTTTAGGGTTTCGTACCCGAAGGGTGCCAAACGGGACCCTATTACTAAGACTTCACTGTCCGTCTGTTCTATACTCGCTTCAAAAATAACTAATTAAATTAAACAAAATAAATTGGTAAGGGGGGCTCCCATACAAGAAACGGCTTATTTTGCCGTTTTTTCCTGATCTTTGTGTTTAATGTTGTATAGATAATAGTACGGGACCCTTCCTGCGCGCGTCCGACTCGCACTTGGCCGCTTTATTTGAATATCATATCTTCACGACTCTCCGAGATATAATGGGATCGCACTTTTTCGTGAAATCGTTGCCTACACTGTAGCAAACGAAGAGACATTTCAATTGTCAAAACTCACACAGAAATAACTGCCAATTTCAGTAATTTTTCAGCAGTTGTTTCAACTGTCACCCGTAGAGGAAGTAAATATCGCGCGTAATCTTTCGGTTACCCAGTCGACGAACCCACTCTCGTTTGCTGCCTCACTACCTGCAGTTCTTAATATGAAGCTCATATATTCGTGCTTAATATTCACACATCTTACGTAATACGCTCGGCAATTAAGTAGACACTTACTCCACTTTTATTTGCTATTATTCTATTATGAAGCGCCTAGGGTATACTTGGCTACTCTCTCTACCTTCACTTTATGTAGCGGTGGTAAGGAACATCATTTTAAGGATTACAACTATAGCTATCATCTACGGTACCAACACTTATGGAACAGCTGATATTTTTTTCGCAATTTTGAAGTTGTATTCGACCTTGCTCGTATTGACGAGAATATAACCCTTTTTAAAAGAATAAATTATCATTTGACATGTGATATAATAATTTATAGATTATACAGCTTATCATCTCACCTTATCTTCGTCCAGAACCACCTTATCTTCGTTCATAATTGTTAAAGGCGTTTGGCGTTTAATAATTTCAGGATTTGATCCTTTAAGGTGGCGCGGAAATTTGTGATTATTTTTATTTTTTTACGAAGTTAAATACTTAGGATTACAGTACAGGTGATGTAAGAAAGCGAATGTTGAGCACAAAACTATGTCATAATTACACATCGTAACTCTTTTCTTACATACGCACGTAAGTAACCTACAATAGGTGTATATTCCCACACCAAAGTTCCTGAATAGGCAATACTTAGAACAACGTTACTATTGCATAGGTATTTTTTGTTGCAAGCATGATGCATCCTCTTAAAGCGTGCTCAATACAATGGGTGGATACTCAACAGTTTTCACGGTTTTCGTTTGCTTACTGACGAAATATTTTCATAGATAACATCGGAGAAGCACTGTATAAAGAATGTGCAGATAGATAGCACTAACAGTAGTTTAAGCATATCGTTGTTAGATCGAAACAGAAATAGAGAAATAACAGAGGCGTGCCTTGACGAATATCTACCTCCGGCAAGGGTACGACGACGCTAGTCGAGCGTTTTAAATGTCAAAAGTCGTGACTTTCTAGTACATTTCTTGTCAAATTCTGACATTTTAGCGCCACAAAACGCGTGACTCGTGCCGCCGTACTACCCATGGTGCAGTGGACGAATATGGGCTGGTGGATTGGAGTTAGACTTCACAGCAATGGTAGGACTCTATGTTTTGACAGACTTTTCTGTAACTGTAATGGCTGCGATATTGTAAGAAAAATAATAATAACAATAATATTCACACAACACAATCCGTTATCCTGGTCCCAAACTAGGATACTTTGTACTTTAGTTACCTGGCAAGGACATCACAAGCATAGAAAAACACCCAGACTGAGACCATTTGTACAATTGTATGGCGCCCCCAGACTCTGTTACCTCTGTCTCCTCTGTTATGCTAAACAAACGTGATTCCGCTAAACCAACGAGGCAGTCATACATGAAAGGTTTTTTTTTTGTATTTTGTTTTCCTTATTTTTTTCTTTAATAAATAAGACAAGAATCTGCTTTCAATGGATCAAAGCTTTCTCTTTTTGGGTTTATAAAACTGTCTATCAAACCTAAAAATAAGACGTTCCAAACAAACCACTTCATAGCTTTATTTTGTTTAATTGTAATAATAGTGTCTCTATTAGTCTTGTACCTTGATTAACTTTTAACAAAAAATACATTATGTTCATTTCAGCTGTAAGTTTTCCTTAATCTTAAATAATAACTTAGTCGTTGGTCGAGTGACTGCGCCCGCTCTCGAGCCTAACTGCTAGGGAGGTCGCACGCGCCACGTTTGCGCATCGCGCGTCACAAACACACGCACACGGCTGGCAGACGCGCGTGCGCACAGTCGCTGAACGTTTTGTGCTTTTCGCGTTTATTGACGAAAAATATATTTTGGTGATTTCATGAAGTGCTGGTGAAGGTGATTTGGAGGTGGGTTTTGTTAATTTGTAATTCACTTCTGATAACCCTTTAATTTTATTATTTATTATAATAAAAATATATACTTAATGACAAAATACTGATTTACATATCTTGCTTGTATCTCGTCTTACCCTATCAGACGGTGACACTCGAAGATACTCCGAGATATTGTTCGATAATCGCGCTTATGTTGCACGGATTTAGAGCTACCACAGGTTATTGACAATCTTCTTCGGGTTGTTTAATCATTAAAACTTTACATGTTTTTTTTTTGTTTTGTATGCAAATATAATTTCCAAAAATAACTGCGAAGGCGCCGAAACATAGAGAATTCAAATAAACTTAAATTCTAATCGTGGTACATAATAATCTCGTTTCGTTTACAATTATGTCTATAAGATATCACCCCTAGTTTCGCGAACGTTACTTCGCATTTGAACGCGAGTGTTAGTTGTCAATAGTTTTTTTTTGTGGTTTTACCGACGGGAATTGAAATTATTTAAAAAGACCAACTCTTTAATCAAGAGTTGGTCTTTTTAAATAATTTCAATTTGTACCGCAGTGTTTACTTACTGGCCGTCCTTAGTTCGGAGAATAATACAAATAAAGTACCAGTTTGTAGGTACTTAGGTGTATTATTTATCATCTTTCCTATTCATACATCACGACATTCAACAACTTGACATGTCAATACGACTCATCTTTATTTAAGTACCATTCAGACAATAATTAATAATTAACCAGGCCACTGGCTACGTTCTGGACGGCCTTGAAATCGTGTTGACTCTTAACACATCATTGTGTGAAGATGACATCAACTTGCCTTGCTACTTGACCGGCAACTGGCAAGTGGTACTGGAGTGAGCCTAAATGGTGTTTATTATATTTCAACATAAAACAACCATGTCAGGGCTCGTAGGGCTGGAGCCAAGGTAAATAGACACTAGATCCTCTACTTATCCAAGATTATCAGTGTTAAATTAGAGGTCAAAAAAGCAGTTTTGCGAAATTACTTAACATTCCTTCATACAATTAAATGCACGCAGGCAAAGTGCGAATATTATCGTTCTAATGGCCGAGCTTCAATGCCAATTAATTAAATCTGGCATTTTACATTAAAATAAAAGAAATTAACACAACTTTAATAAAAATACAGTGCGTTGTTTAAGAGTTCACTTGCAATTAAAAATTATCGTTGGCACATAAGTACCTAATTGAAGTCGAAATAAAAAATTCGGACAATGAGTGGAAAGACACGATTACGCAAGTTTTTGTACGCAAACTGTGTCATCATTTACATTTTACCTGCTTACTTCGTTATTGGCAGTTAAGATAATGACAAAACTTGATTGTTGAAATTGTTTAAGCCTTTATTTATAAAACATTACATAACATGCAACTTAAGCTTCGTACTGCAAAGTAGCATCAGAAGATTAGCTTTCAATTTCAAATTTATACCGGGTTGGCAAAAGGTGACTACAACCAGGGAGATGTGGTTAGCTAAAGGGGGTACCTTTGCAATGGGGCACAAGTCAGGCTACAAAAAACTTACAACACCAGCTTTATAAATATACGTAGTAATCTAATAATACTTTTATTATCTTCGTCTATGTAGCATCTGCTAACATGATCAATTACTATTTATCCTGTTTTCTGTCGGAGCGCATCGTCTGACGTCCGTAATATCGTGAGTTTTAATTGACTAAATCGCAGTAAATATGCAAAGATGACCCATTAGGTAATAAGCATGGTT
The DNA here is from genome assembly GCA_947310995.1 of Yponomeuta cagnagella. Lineage (NCBI taxonomy): Eukaryota > Metazoa > Arthropoda > Insecta > Lepidoptera > Yponomeutidae > Yponomeuta > Yponomeuta cagnagella. Next base: position 22,128,518 of record OX371269.1, on the reverse strand, counting down.
GTGTAAAGTTAACACCTCGACTAACCGCACCCTTATGTTGAGTTCCACTTACATGCTCAATTTGCTTATGTATTTACGTATACACGACAGACTTAAGACGTAACTATACGTTTTGTTAAACTGGAAACGATCAACGAAAAGTTGATATGTAAAGTAAAGTAAAGTAAAGTAAAAATATATTTATTTAAAATTACACAGTTATGAAAGAGAACTTTTTAAGATGCGTGGATATAAAAGAAATTTGCTTAAAATCTAGAATTCAACGACAGCCCCCAAACTCGGCCGAGCCTGTATCTTGGGGACTCTTTTTCAGTTTTAAAATATTAATTACTTTAATAAACGACTGTCTAAAGCACACAAAAAAATTCGTTATAGACATTTGCATTGCATTGCATTATAATTAAGGCTAATAGCTCCATTACAAATAAGAATTAATACATAAAAAAACATTTTTAGTTTGTCGTTATATGTCGTTAGTAGGTCTTTGTGTCGGTCCAACTCCCCCAGTTTCTCGTACATTAACTGTCTCACCAATTACTATCTAACTATCTTATTACAATAATAGGAATTAGTCTTTCTGTGGCCCCACACTAAGCGAATGTGTGTCGTGGGTACCTACCGAAAATAAATTTCCAATTTAATTAATGCGCAATGGTAATGCCAATAGACTTGGCTGACTTGCACCACTTCTTAAATGTCACTTAAGTCGCTATTTAAATCGAATTTTGTATGAATAATTTTAGTTGAATGCTCTTTAAGCCACATTTAAGATACAAACATATAATATAATTATAATATACTAATACATAAATTTCACATATAAACAGACAACAGACAAGACTTACTATGGTTACTATATATAGAGAATCATAGCAACAGCATTACAGGTTTTCAGCGAGATAGTGAGACTTTACCAGTTTACAATGTAAGTATGTGGTTGTATGTGGTTATGACATCAATACCTGAATAAGGTCCAACCATCGTTATTAGCGTCGGTGAAACTTCCACGAACGAGGTAGAAATATGTCTAAACCCAGAAATACCGTTAGCCGTTGATAGATGGCTCTTTCGATAAAAATGCATCTTTTAATAGCTACATGGAATTTCAAAACATTTATTTTTACTGAGAATACAAATACGGCAGTGGAATAATTATTTTGGACACTGACATTCTGGTCACACAACTTTATGGAAATAGAACGTAATTTGATGCGTACTTACACTTTGTTTATGCCTAAAGGAACTCCATTAGGTAAATAGAAATTTGCTTCTTTGGACGTGAAGGAAGCGGTCTATAACATCTAATATGTAAAAATGTCGTGTTTGTTATCGATTTTTGTGATTTTTTTTTTGTGTATATTTGGTAGGTCCGAGAAAAGGAATAGGTCGTAGGCTAACCCCCAGTTTCTCGTACACTAACAAGATGTTAATCTGCTGTTAACAGCTGTCAGTGGTTTTTTTTCGTATGCACTTTGGTCAATTGACAGCTTTTAACAGTAGATTAACAGCGTGTTCGTGTACGAGAAACTGGGGGTAATTAACATGGCAAAACAACGTTTGCTGGGTCAGGTAGTGCCATAATAAAAAATCTACGTAGGTACAAACACAAAGTCACGCAAACTGTGTTAGGTTGAGACTTTTATCAATAAATAAAAAAAAACAAGGTCTAGCTAATACTTTGCTGATCACCTAAAGTGATTGTGTTGTGTGAAAATTACATGCATACATAATATAAACTGATGCCGGTATCCCAGAGGGGTAGGCAGAGACCAGGTACTGCCTCTTGCCACAATCCTGACAGATCACTTTCGCTTCTACCACGTTATTAAAATTTTTATAATTGAATAGTTCTGTCTCTATAAATTAGTTGTTTTTTTAACCAACCTCACTTGAGCTAACAATTTCTAGAAGCTTTGAAATATAACGTGGGATTCCCGCGCAGTAGGTCAGACATTCGTCGCTCAAAATAAAACATGTCTAATTAGTCTACCCGCAATTCAATTATGCAAATCTAATGGGAATCACTTTCGGAACACGTAATGCCTTGACATCTGTTACATAATAAGGAATCTTTGACACGTAGATAGATCTAAGATACTTCTTTTTGACTTGCCTATGGGGCAGCTTTCGTCACCAACGCTCTCCATTCGGTCCGATTTTGCGCCAGATGTATGGATGCTTGTAGGGCCGTAGCTTCACTTATAGGTTTCGTCCATCTTTATTATACTTTAAAGAGGAAATTACACATTTCTAACCTAAGAATAAAGGCGGCGGCCTTATCACTAAAAGGTTATTTCTTCCAGACAACATCTGGATGGATTAACCTATGCATTGGAGAAGGAAGTAGATGTACAACTAGATAAAATAATATGTGAATATGAATGGAGCATGAGGGTATTATGAATTATGCGTGCCTGAATAAAAGTAATAGTATGAAACTGTCGACACCGTATCGCAGCAGTGCACCACTACCTTTTTCATTTGCATACTAGAATTTCGAGAACATCGATTTAGTAAATTCTATAACTTCTAGAGAGGAATATCATCTATCGATAAAACTGATTTATAGATCATGTTTTAAATGTCATCATGCTAATGAGATGAATTAAAACACTTTCTGTGTTCCTCAACCACAGATAAACAAATAGTCAGACTTTGCTACGCAATGTACATCGAATTTTCATAAGAAACTACGAATTGTATTTTTAGGGTTCCGTAGCCAAAGGGTAAGCGACCCTATTACTAAGACTCCGTCTCTGTCTCACTGTCAACAGGCTGTATCTCGTGGACGGTGATTGCTAGACAGTTAAAATTTCCACAGGTGATGTATTTCTGTTGCCGCTATAACAACAAATACTAACAGAATAAAATAAATATTTAAAATATTTTCAAAAAAACGTGATTTTTTTGCGGTTTTTTGCTCAATATTAATAACGGCAACCCTTAAAAACGTTATTGTCGAAACTTAATTATTGTGGGTTGACTTTTTCTGCGTAACGCGTTCAAAATGTTGTAAACTCATATTGTAAACTAGTACTCCAGAAATTAAGCATTTCTGAGGTAACCCTGTATACCTCTACAATACATGTACTAATTTATAATATTAATGGAATGGGATGCTACAAAACGTACAACTTCCTTCACCATTACAGTACGAAGCGGATAATCGTACGTCTTCATCGCAGATTGAGCTAACCGCTATGGACACGTTAATTGTTCACTCACTTAACACTCCGTTAAGCTTTTGGCGGAATCGAGCCTAGAAGCGCTATGGAGGAACTGTTTTTCACCGTTGTTCTGTCGCATCACAGGGAATTGCTATAGTAAAAAAGTACGTACATACATAAACCCACACCTGTATCCCAGAGGGGTAAGCAGAGACCAGTTACTGCCACTTGCCACGATCCTGACAGATCACTTTCGCTTCCTCAACATTCATTAGTCGTTTTTATGTTGCCCTTTGCTAATACATCTCCTATTTGGTCGAAGTATGTCCGCCTGGGTCGTCCTTACCGGCCCACATTCGATCGATATATTTGGGTTGGCGATGGCAGTGTGCGGTTGGAATCTCAGGAAGACGCTGCTGCCCGTCTCCTGGTAATTGATTTCCTTAGTCGCCTTCTACGATATCCACGGCAGGAAATGGAGTGACGCTATTCTTAATCCGGCGCCACACGGAATCCCTCATGGTTATGAAAACCACGAAGGAGGCCTATGTCCTGCAGTGGGCGTCAAATGGCTAATGATGATGATGATTGTCATAGGAATCCACCACTTGTAGTTAATATCAACAGCACAGGGTGTCCTAGTTTGGAACCAGGGCAAGTAATTGTGTTGTGTGGAAGTTATTAATAATAGGGGTTAAAGTATGAAATTGCCGTTTTATTGCAATAGGTTCTTTGAATTGACATAGAATCTTCATGGTTTGAGGTTTTCGAATGAAACTTTTTTCAAATGGTTTCTATGATGTTCTTTTTTTAAAAAATGTGAAACATATGAATATCGACTTTCAATTGTTTTTGTTATTCAATTTAGACAAGAAAGATGGATACTGCGAAAATTCGAGTGATTATGAGGCACCCATTTTTCGTATTTTTTTATTTTATTGATCTGACGCAAGTGAGTCAATATTGTGGGTAAGGTAACGTTAAACCATGCCGCTAATTCCTGGGTAGTTTGACTAGGGTCGGCTTCCACTATCTCTCTTAATTCATCGTTATTCACCTGTGTGGGCGGTCTTCCTCGTGGCTCGTTCTTTAAGTCGAAATTTCCATCACGAAAACGTTTAAACCAAAATCGCACGGTGCGTTCATTAGTAGACCCCTCTCCAAACGCAGCATTGATATTGCGGGCTGTTTCTGCCGCGTTAGTTCCGCGTCGGAACTCGTATTCAAAAATCACTCGAATTTTCGCAGTATCCATCTTTCTTGTCTAAATTGAATAACAAAAACAATTGAAAGTCGATATTCAAATGTTTCACATTTTTTAAAAAAAGAACATCATAGAAACCATTTGAAAAAACTTTCATTCGAAAACCTCAAACCATGAAGATTCTATGTCAATTCAAAGAACCTATTGCAATAAAACGGCAATTTCATACTTTAACCCCTAATATTAACTTATATCGGAAAGACGGTATCCTGTGTACCTGCTGTGTTGTGTAGACACCTTTGCACTTGTTCAACATGCATGCAGCCACTCTGTTACCCAATATACGTGTCCAATGACGAAATGTCAAAAACAATAGCCACTGTACTATATGTCATTTTCCCTCAAGGAAAACTCAATGATGTGCGTACGATACGCACCGTGGATTCGGGCACGGATATTTCCACATCATCGTAACGACGTGGTACAAGGAGGGTGTTGTCACTTCATTAAAAAATATACACAGGACTTCATTCAATACAATAAATTTAACAAAGTAACAAAAACACAAGCTTCTAAAGCATTGTGATATAAACAGATAACATTTTAATATTGATTGCATTGAAAGATGAAGCGTTTATAGGTTTTTTATTAAGGTGATAGTTAGCGAACTGTGAACGAAAACACCGTGAGGAAACCTGAGTGTCTGAGGTATTCCGACACCTAAGCTTGAAATGCTTGACTGGCTTTACGCTTGTGAATTCGTAGCAGCAATACCACTGGCTTACTGTGAAGGAAAATATCTTGAGGAAACCTGACTGAGGTATTTACATTATATTTACTTGAAATCGCGAGTTGGATCGTAGTGATTAAGCCCATAGTCTCTCGGAGAATCTATAGTCTCTGAATTTAATTGAGACACATTATATAGGCTGTTTATATGTTAAAACATATAAATAAACTGGCTACAAATCGGCATTAAAATTACTTAAGTAAAATCGTTCCCGATCCGAAGAAAGGTTTGCTGGAAGAGAATGCTTCTTGCATTAAGCACGCCCTTGTATACTTACAATGTAATTAGTGCAATAAATAATTAAAATAAATAAATAAGAAAAAGATTAGGCGTATGTGCTGCAGCGGGACTTAATCAACCAGCTTATAAATTTAACTATTAATTAAATTAGTTTAAACGGCTCTGCTATCCATACCTACACACGTTAAATGCAAACATATGACGACATTTTTTCGTACCGTCAAAATTCCAACGAATCTTGGGTCGACAAAGCGATATTGACACGGCGTCGAACCCGCACCTGTGCAAAGACCGACCCTGTGACGCATTGTACACAGCGTCTCGCCTCGCGTGCTAAATATTAAGAGATTGGACAAAGCAAGGGCGAATAGGAACGAGGACCGACTAGCAAAAAATATTTTATATGTGCAACGAATTCTTGAATTCACTTGAATTCTTGAATTCTTGATTATTTATTGTTTTTAAAATAATCAAGAATAACATAGAGTCCACACAAGTTCACGTAACACTTTCACTTGTGCCGGCCCCAAACTAGAATAGCCTGTTGTGATATGCTAACCGTACAAGGTCATCACAGACGTAGGAAAACAGCCAGATAGAGTTAATTTCATAATGGCCCTCAGCGGGTATCAAACCCAATACCTCTGACTAGGCAATCATACTTGTTCTCGCTAGACCAACAAGGTAGTCGTATCTAGACTTAATTCTTGTATACCAAATCACGAAATAGAGGATCACCAAAATATACAACATTTTTGTTTGTTTTTTTTTTAAAAACGGAGTTTTCAAAAATATCTCGAAACAAACTCGAATATATTGGAACCATTAGTAGCCATCCAGAGCGGTGCCTGCGTGCCGCGGGTACGCGGGTCATTGTTCTGTTGGACGGAGAGGCGGTACTAATAAACAATATTATTGTTTACGCAGTTTTTTAAGAAAGATTTCTCAAAAAAAATTTCAAACTGTCCATACTTAAAAGTAATAGTCTAAATAGATGCCATTTTAGTTACTAATTACATAACTGCTGCTTTCAAACCACCCAGAGAAAAGCGTGCACAATACATACGTCCCACTGCAGGGCACAGGCTTTCTGTCAGAGAGAGAGAGTTTGGGCTTAATTACCACGCGTGCCCACCGCGGATTAGCAACTTAAAGCGCTGAGGTATGTAACACCTCAGACACTAAGGTGTCCTCACGATGTGTTCCTTCACAGTTAGCGATTGGTGTTGCTGCTACAACTTCACCAATGTACGAAACTTATAAAACAAAGTCATTGGTACATGCCGGGACTCGAACCCATGACCTCCCGTTGAGGTCTTGACGCCGGCGTTCTACCGCTCTGCTACCACCGCGTACCAACAATATAACTGAAAAACTGAAAACGCCGACTTTTCAATAAAGCTGCTTGTTACGCAATTCCACATACAGTTATTTTATTTTATTTGTATTTATTGAAAGAAAACAAACAATTGTACAATATAGTTAACAATATAGTGACGACCTCGTGGCGCAGCGGTAGTGCATCTGCATGCCATGCGAGAGGTCCCGGGTTCGAATCCCGGCTGGGGATAAAAAAAAACCCAGGCCTTGGATGTTTACATGTTTGTGATGTCGTTGTTTCTGGTTCCCACGACACAGTGTGGGGCCAGAAGCAATGTATGTGCCTGTATGTAAATGTTTGTTTATGTTTATAGTTACAAGACAAAACAATCTTACATGGATAAATATAATATGTGATTGTACAACCAGTGGCATTTTCTATAGATTAATACAAAGACATAGATTAATAGAAAGACATTTCTATAGATTAATACAAAAACATATTGAACAGAAAAACTCACAGTTATGCTAATAACAACAGTCATAGAGGAGATTAGTTAAATCTACTCCGTTACGTAAGCAGTGATTTTGCAACAGAAATGTAAGGGCTGACCTACTGTCTTCTGACTTATTTTTGATCTATTTGTGCTTGTATAAATTAGACACATGTTAGCATAATAATAATGGAACCATAACTGTGACAAACAGACGGACTCGCTAGCCAAGGTCGGGGCGCCTTTATCATAGCTACAATGGGCAAAGGAAGTCACTACAATACCAACAGCCAACTACGGTGTTGGCCTGAATAAGCCGAGGAATTTGATTGAATGTTAATTATTTTAGTTATCAATAAGTCATATCTAGAATTAATTGTTTGGCTAAAATATGTCTCTATAAAGGATTGCCTCTAAATTGTGCATATACATGTCTTTGGCGTTTTCGTTTATAATAATACCTAAATGGCGTTTTAGGTAAAATTCGTTTACCTTTACCTAACAATGCAAGACGTATCGATCGACCTATTTCTATGGATAATTACTTTGCCAGTGAATTGTCTGTCTTGACGTGTCTAGCATCAGAGACGAGCCCCATTTCGCAACTCTTTAGAAGCCTTGGTGAACGGGCCGTAACATTAGTATGACAACATGTGTTATCCAAAATACATATGGCATTTGTAATGTTATAAAATGTTATTTTAACAAAATATTTTTTTTAGAAAACAACACATTTTTAGAAAAAGGTAATATAAATTAACACATGAATGTTAATGACATTAAAACGTATGCATAGATATTTTTTTTGCGGCTTCCAAGTTTTTCTTATAGTTAACACTGCATGTTGAACGGTGGTAGCCTAGTGGTTAGAACATCGGGCTCGGAAGCGAGAGACCCAGGTTCGATTCCCAGTGCGGGCATGTACCTATGACTTTGTTTTCTAAGTTATGTACATTTTTGTAATATAGTAGCAATACCACTCGCTAACGGTGAAGGAAAACATCGTGAAGAAACCTGAGTGTCTGAGCTGAGCTGAGCTATTCACATACCTCAGCGCTTGAAATGGCCAATCCGCGGTGGGCACGCGTGGTAATTAAGCCCATACTCTCTCCCTGAGAGAACGCCTGTGCCCTTCAGTGGGACGTCTATAGGAAGTCTACGAGTAGATCCCGAATTTTCGCATAGATATAAGGATTTTGTTACACCAGATTTTGTTGAATGCACCAAATTCTGATAAACTCGAGATCTCGATAGATCGTAATAATGCTTAGTCAGCCAAAGGCCTCTGCTATAGACCTCTACGTAGATGGCGAATGGTACCTCTTAACATCAACATGAGGTTAGATTATTAGCTTTCAAGCAATGGGTTCAACCTGTGCCAAATCCAACAACCAGTCAAGAAAGACCCATCACCCTCCCCTATCACGTGTAAAGTTGAAGGTTTCCTCACAAGCTCCTAGTTCTTCCGCAATTGGCCATTTAGGTGGCTGTTTGACATATTGCCGTGTGTTGCGTGGACGTTTTGTTCGAGCGGATGTCACAATTACATTTCTTAACTTGTGCTACGGTTTACATTGCACGCTTACACAGAAGTTTAGGATTGTTAACTAGGTTTACAGTAATCCCACGCATGGCTTAAGTCTGTTGGTTTGTCACAGAGAGTAGCGCAGTGAAAAGAGCTTGCCACAAGCGTGAGGTTCGGGTTTTTGACAGTCACCGATGTCTTGGACTCTAAGCAGACGAGCCATATTTGAACTGCTTTCCGACTGCAAAGTTGGCAGTTGAAATGCTGTTCGTAGAGCCTTACGGTGTTGTTTTATAAAAGCGCGATTTCTCTAAAACACTCTACGGAAGCAGATTAAGTAATCCTTCTTTCCTTTTACCACATAATTAATACTCAAACTGTAAAGTGTTTTAAGGGTTTGCGATATAATAAATAAGACAGTTTTAAAAATACTCTTCTTTAGTTTTTTTCGAACGCGAATGATTGGACGATATTACAAAGAAAGCGCCTATAGATAAAATAGACTCCATTAGTGGTAGATGAATAGAATCGCTTCTATTTTTAAATACGGTCAAGGAGCACCATGGAAGGAAGTACACGTTAACTCAAGCGCATGAAATCTAAATCAGTTTGTTTCTCAGGAAATCATATTCGCTAATGGCCGATCGTATCTCGTACATCCTTTTTTATGCGCTTGCGCATAATCAGTACTTATGACCTACTTGATGCAGAATCTAACCTCAGCGCTAGAAAGCTTCAACCCGCGGTGGGCACGCGTGTTGATTAAAGCCATATTTTCTCTCTCTCTCATCCGGTATAAATTGTGTTATTGATATAACTCAAAACCTGAGACCATTTAAGATACATTAAAGCTTAAGAGTCGGGTAAGCCAAAATTTTAAACTATTCATTTTATTTATATAATGTTAAAAATTTCCTCCTGCAATTTGTATTAAAATAAACAGCTAAATTAAATAAAAAAAACTTTTGCTTATTACCTGATACTGTAGAAATGACTTAAAGGTTTCAATAAGACGTTGTGTAGGCCGTTTATTATCTTATTATATCCTATGGGTAAGGAATCAGAACACAATAATATTTTCAATAGAAGTCGCCTCTTGTTCAAACCTCATTTCATGTTTGATTTGAAAACAAATCTCACGTTTACATTTTCCCGATGTTTGTTTTCATTCCAGCCTTTTTCCTCTATTGGTATTTTACAAATCTGTGTTGAGCCTTGTTTGACTCGATGCTGGGGCTCAAACATTTGCCTTCGAATTGTTTGAAATGCTTTTGTATTGGAGGAGACCTATTTTCTTAGGCAAACAAGCGATGTTGTGAATGCAGTTAACTCTAAGAGGATGTTCATTTTTAGGGTCTCGAAAGGAAAAACGGAACACTTATAGGATTTCTAGTTGTCCATCCGTCCATCCGTCTGTCTGTCAATAAAAAACACATAAAGGTATCATGTTAGAAATTAAAACCATATACTCAAGGGTACAGTTCCTTGAAGCTGTGAAAAAATCAAACTTCTAAGTTAACGTCAAAAAAGATACCCCGTTTATGCCGCAAAAAAACGTTATTTCGACACTCAAGGGAATCAAAATTTACAGGATATTTTCCGTTGACCTAGAACTATGAAAATTGGCATGTAATATCGTCTCTACTACAAATACAGTAAAAAATCTGAAAACTATTATTTGTAATTAAATCACAAAATAAATAGTCTTTGAAGTTCGGGAAAAGCTCGGAAAAAACTGCGACTCGATTCCTGAACTATTTAAAATATGTAAGTACCTGCAAATTTGTACGGAACCCTCAGTGTGAAAGTCACGTTTTTTTTTTTATCATTCTCTCCTTGCAGGCATTTATAATGCGTCCTGTGGCAACTGCTATCCTTCTCAAGATTTGTGAAATAATGACGGATGCTTAGGTCTAGGACATATTGTAAGTAGATAGGCTTACCCAGTACATGTTATTGAAAAACGTATTATTGAATTAGTTAGTCCCTATCGACCACAAAAGAAAAAAATCACAACTTTATTTTTTAAACAGACTTAAAACTTATCGCCGTCAATCTGCTAAACTAAAATTAAGAATTTTAAACTTTTGCTTCTTGGAATTGGGTTAATTATCGATCCTGATGAAACTGTTATTCAACTCAATTCAATATATTTTTATTTCGGAAGAAGTCCATAGTGTTAGTCATCATCATCATCATCATCAGCCTATGCTTGTCCACTGCTGGACATAGGCCTCTCCTATAGCACGCCACTGAGCACGGTCCTCGGCTACTCTCATCCAACTCTTGCCAGCCGCCCTGCGAAGATCATCGCTCCACCGAGTCTGAGGACGTCCCACACTACGTTTACCGATCCGCGGTCTCCACTCGAGAACTCGTCTACCCCATCGGTTATCAGTTCTTCGGATAATATGGCCGGCCCACTGCCACTTCAGCATGCTAATTCGGTGGGCTATGTCGGTGACTTTAGTTCTCTGTCGGATCACCTCGTTTCGAATTCGATCTTTCAGAGAAACCCCGAGCATAGCCCTTTCCATAGCACGCTGAGCGACTTTAAATTTGTGGACCAGCCCCACCGTGAGTGTCCACGTTTCGGCACCATATGTCATGACGGGTAGGACGCACTGATTGAAGACTTTCGTCTTGAGACTCTGTGGGATTGGCGATGTGAAGACTCGACGTAGTTTCCCATACGCTGCCCAGCCCAGCTGTATTCTTCTATTGGCCTCTTTCTCGAAGTTGTTTTTACCTAACTGCATGGTTTGCCCGAGGTAAACATACTCCTTAACAACTTCGAGAATACTGCCTTGAACTGCAATTGGCTCCGGACTTACATGTTCATTGAACATAACCTTGGTTTTATCCAAGTTCATCCGGAGACCAATGCGTTGGGAAGAATCAGCTAGGCCACTCAGCATATGTTGCAGATCTTGCAGCGTTTCCGCCATGATGACAATGTCGTCTGCAAATCGCAAGTGTGAAAGGTACTCGCCGTTTATGTTAATGCCGTACCCCTTCCAGTCCAGTGTCTTGAACATATCCTCCAATGCATTTGAGAACAATTTCGGGGAAATAACATCCCCTTGTCTCACACCACGATGTATGGGGATAGGCTCAGACTGCCGGTTCTGGATTTGGACGGCCATAGAAGCGGCGTCGTACAGACCTCTCAACACTTGGATGTATCGCCAGTCGACTTGGCATCGCTGCAAAGATTCCAGAACAGACCAGGTCTCGACCGAGTCAAACGCCTTTTCATAGTCCACAAACGCTAAGCACAGGGGCCGATTATACTCTTCGGTCTTCTGTATAATCTGCCGCACTGTGTGAATGTGGTCTACGGTGCCGTAACCCGATCGAAAACCGGCCTGCTCAGGTGGCTGAAACTCATCAAGTCTTCTTGCAAGACGGTTCGCGATGATTCTTGAAAACAGCTTGTAGACGTGGCTCAAGAGTGAAATGGGTCGGTAGTTCTTCAGGAGGGTTCTATCACCCTTTTTGAAGAACAACACGACAATACTCTTACTCCACGCCTCCGGAGTTCTGCCATCAAAGAGGACAGCATTAAATATGTTCTGGAGCTCCTTCATTACAGGTTTACCGCCAGACTTCAGGAGCTCAGTTGTAATACCGTCCTCTCCAGGGGCTTTTCCATTTTTAAGCTGTCTAAGAGCCATCGCGATTTCGTCCAGGCTGACTTCTGGCAAGTCTTCAGTGTAGTGGCGAGTCAATGTAGCTCTGGAATCCTCATTTTCGGGATCAGGCCGAGGTGCGTGTGCAGCGTATAACTGGCCGTAGAAGTTTTCAACTTCCGAAAGAACCTCTGGTATGGAAGAAACGACCACTCCATCCGTGGTGGTCAACTTCGTCAGATGGCTTCTCCCAAGAGATTGGACAAACACTTTAGATCCCCGATTTTGCTCGATTGCTCGTTCTATTGAACAAGTATTGGAGCATCGGAGATCGCGTCGAACTAGTTTGCCAATTCTCTTGTTTAGAGCATGCCTTTCTGACGCGGTGACTGGTGGGCGTTCACGTCGTTCTTCCATAAGCTTGAGTGTTTCTTCCGAAAATTTCGACTTCCTACCTTTACGCTGCAATTCGCAAAATCTCGTCCCTTCCTCCCTGAGGATTCCGACTACATTCTCGAGGGCCTGGTCAATGTCAACGCCATTTCTGGTTTCCACGGCAGCAAATCGGTTTTCCAGATTAGACTGGAACTTTTCAGACCCCACTATAGTTTGGAGCAGGGTTGGTCGGAGCCTGGATTTCATCAAACGGACACGTTCGAGCTTAAAATTGATATTCAGAGAGCCTCGCACAAGTCGGTGATCACTTCCGGTATTAAACCTATTGATCACGGAGACGTCTCTGAATATACGCTTCTTGTCCGTTATGATGAAATCGATCTCATTTTTTGTCATAGTGTCGGGGCTTTGCCATGTCCACTTCCTTTGGGGTTTTTTCTTGAAGAATGAATTCATCAAGAATAGCCCCTCCCTCTCGAGGAAGTTGACTAGCATTTGCCCCCTATGATTCCTGTTTCCATAACCATGGGATCCTACTACCGATTCGCTGCAATTCTGTACTCCCACTTTGGCGTTGAAGTCCCCCATGACAACGTTGTAGTGGGCCTTAGTGGTGGAGTGTAAGGCCTTTGATATGTCATCGAACATATCTTCCACTTCATCGTCCGAGTGCGTCGAGGTCGGTGCGTAAACCTGCACAACTTTGAGGCTATACCTCTCAGTTAATTTAATTATGAGGTACGCAACCCTGCTCGATACACTTGACACTTCTACAACGTTGTCGCAGAGAGCTCTATTGACCAGGAACCCTACGCCACCCTGAGACAACTGGTCTCCCTCTCGAAAGTATAGAAGGTGGCCTGATTCAAGGGTTACAGTGTCCTCCCCCTCTCTTCGGACTTCGGATAACCCAAGAACGTGCCACTTTACCTTCTCGAGTTCGACTTCCAGTTGTGCCAGGTGCTCGTCCAGCCGTAACGTGCGTCCATTATACGTCGCCAAGGTCAGTTGTTTCTGGCGGCCTTCCGTAACCCGGGGATTCTTCGCACCCCCTGCCCTGCCGTTACCGTGACCGCCGCCTTGATCAGGAATAGCAGGGCGACCGGGAACTGGGGGCCGTGGTCCGTTCTGACTTGCCATTGAATGTTTTGCTCGTAATTGCCACGCTGAGCAGGCGGGTTGGCAATCGCAGACCGTATACGTGCCAATGTCGCTGCTGCCCGACACCGGCACGACCCGTATGTGCTGGGTAGCAATATGCACGGGTATTCTCTTAGTCGCCTTTTACGACACCCACGAGAAGATATGGGGGGAGTGCTATTCTTAAGCCGGCACTCCGCGGCTAGCCGGCACTCCGCGGCTCGTGTGTTAGTAATATTAATAATATTACAGATATTTCTTAAAGTAGGTTTAGTTAACACATTTTATTATTTTTTGTTATGCTTTACAATGACACGTTCTATACCATCCTAATTCTAGCTTAATTCAGTCTTTCCGTAATAAAACGCTCTTACCTCTGAGATCGCTCTTAAGCAGAAGGGAGTTATTAAGGGCTATTCAAACCAAAAGAGCAATTTGACAGCGCGCACAAGAGCGACCTCGGAGGTAAAAGCGCTTTATTAATACGAATCTTATCACATAATTATTGATTACCCGAATCGCAGATATTAGAGGTAGAAAGTTGTAGACTCAGAATTGAGGATATCTCAAAGGTAATTTTGTCCACATTCGTCTCGCATTAACTGCCTGTCTCTCATTTATATGGGCCAAAAGGCATTTCGTGGGAAATGACAGCGATGAAGCGGTTTATACAGAGAACAGATTATCTGAAAAGATGTTGTACGCACATTATGGCTATTGTACGTGGTTTACCGTTCGCGTTACAATGGATAGTGGGCCCGGTCTATGGGTATTAATGATTCGGTCGATAATTTCATACTCTGACCGTAAGCCTAATACGCTCAAGAAGATTAAGTCTTAGGAGAGTAGAGTAAACTTGAATGTGTTTAAATTGTAGGCTCAGCTTTTTATTTTTCTTCTTAAGCCTTCTTTATTTTTTTGTTGGTTTGCTCTATACGCGTTCGGACACTTTTTACGCTAGAGAAAAGAGATATATCTTTGCACAGACATAAACTGAGCCGTGTTAGCCGTACAGCTTTAGACCTACATAGGCAACGCGTTACGCGCTGAAAGTAAAAGCAAGGCGCTTTACTCTAAACAATTTCTTTTGTTACCGCGTTTTTGCATTTTGAAGAGCAAAAGGCTCGTTTCGGAATGGACGCAGTATTTAGAGCGTGTGAATTGCCGATGGCTACAGATAAAGCTACTGTAGTCTCACTTTTATGTTGGTCTATAGTTTCATCTGTTTAGTTAGACGGACAGGGTCAACCAGACCTAGATACCTACGTATCTTCAATTCAGTAGCGCAACAAAATTCGTTTAATAAAATGGTTTTTACGATGCAAACACCGATAAAACGTACTCTTACTGCACTAAACATAAAGCTTAAATCGCATTAGGTATATATGTGCATTTAGTTGGTTAACAAAGGAATAGTGAGTACCTACCAATTTGTAAAGGTGATGCAAGATACTTTCTTTATTTATGCTTGTGGAACCGTTAGAAGTTACCTTATTGCTCATCTAATTGGGGGGAAACCCGACGTTACACTAATCAGTTCTTTATCTCTTTGTCTAGTGTTTTCAATTAACAATACTGTGTTTAAATCAAGAACGTTTTAAAGCACCCTTGGCTTAAACTTATATTCAAAAGTTGCAAGTCACTTAGATCATGATTATACTGGCATCCGCAAGACTAGCGCTCGGTGTCTCGTTCGTTAATAAGCTGTTAACAGATTGTTGACTGTTTTTGTTTTTCTAAAGTTCCCAATATTGAATAGTATTATTATTATTTGCAAGAGCCATGTATGTGGGCGATGGATTGTCTTTCATGTTTTCCAAGGACTTCTGTTCTCAAATCGGTGAAATTTCGGACGCCAGTACTCCACGGTAAAACATAGGCTTTTCACATAGGTATATACTATATTTATATAGCATAGACAGATCTAGTGATATGATCTACTAGATAAATGAAGGAACCACTCAGACGCTGTAGTCTCTGGATCGTATGTTTAGATAGAGTTTGCTTGTCCAGCACATATATGCCATCCTCTTAGCTTACCTAATCGGCTTAATCCACAGGAAAGACAATGTCGATACGTAAAAACTTGCGGATATCTTCACGATATTTTCTTTGAAAATTAGCGTCTTAACGTCAACAATGGAAATATTCACTCGTAAGAAAGAAAAGAAGCAGCTTTTGCTTCGTGTAGATGGGGCCAAAGAGGTTATTTTATTTCATTAGAAGGTGAAGAAACAGATACAAGTATATAGGAGGACACTCTGCCATATCAATAGAAAGACAGCAAGGATCGTTGAAACTGTTTATTCTTCAGTGAATCAATCAACTTTTCACACAGGTAGGTACTTCGTAATTTAATAGCGTAATTAGTTTCAATAGAACTTCAGTTACAGTAACGAGAGTATCTCAGGAGCAACACCGCGTGCGCAGCGGTTCGCGCTCAGACTTAGAATGCCGTTCGAACCGGTGCGCCGCCCTTTTTATAGGACGGCCTAACGACTTTATAGTCGGCAGGTGGGGAGTGGCGCGATGCGCTCGAGCCGTTGCACGTGCGGTTCACAATAGGTAGCTTCATGAAGTACTCTCATATTTTGCGTCACGATGACGCCGCCCGTCACGGCCATGCTGACGTGCGCACGTCCTCGTGCGCTCCACTGCATTCAATCTGGGGATGAGACATGATAAATTACTTATTGTTCGATCATCCTGACATTCTTAATTCTAAAATGTAACATGTCTGGACTGGCTAAACCCTTCAGACTGTTTAATTTAATATTGCTCTGGTCCGGTCGTGTAGACCCTTCAGAATCCCTTCAGCTTTAAGTAACTGGACCGGATATCAGTATCCCTACAGCTTCAATTGGACCGGATTACTAAATCCCTTCAATTTAGAAGCTGGACCGGATAAAAGACAATTCTTAGCTAGACCGGACTCGCTTGCCCCTTTAGCATTTAATAACTTTTATAATTCATTGGTCCGGCTACAAGCCCTTCAATGAATCTGCGTGCAAGTATATTGTTACTTATTATTATTATGTACCACAGCTTTGGTGACCACCTCGACAGACTCTGGCACATCGGACGACGTGTCCTCACTATCAATTGACATAGTCCTTGATCCATTAAGACTGTTCTGCTCTGCGTCAACCGTCAATGTGCGTGAGTCTGCCGATATGGTTTGTGTACTGACCATTGACTCTGTATCACAATGAAAAACAGTATCTCGATCGGAAACACAGGGGTTCTCATTCTCTTCTGTTAAATCATTATCAAAGTTTTCTGCCACCTCTACCAAGCCAGCGTGCCCACGTGGCACTTCTCGCAGATTTTCGTGGGAATATTTATAGAGTCTATTAGAGCCACTAATATGTTTTAATTCATAACGATCGTTATCTAAAACAGCTACTATTTGAAAAGGGCCTTTGTATTTTCTGTCCAATTTCATTTGGTGTCTTTCTTCACTCTTAACAAAAACGTAATCGCCAACCGAGAAAGGTTTTACTTTTGCTCTACCTCTATTGAAACGGATTGTATCTGCTTGAGAGGCTTTTTTAATGTTGCTGGAAGCTTCTGATCGGGCTATTGCGAGGTCGAGCCTCGTTGTATTTTGAGAATCAAGTGAAATTTTTGATAATTCTAATGATTTTCCTGAAAAGCCAAACATTAGTTCCAAAGGGGTGAAACCTGTTACTCTACAATGCGTACTATTTAGAGCCAATTGAATATCACCTAAGTGATTCTGCCAAGAGCTATCAGTGTCATTCTCCACAATAGTTAGCAGACTTTTGAGGGTTCGCATGATGCGTTCAACCTGACCATTCGCTCTACAGGACCCAGTGGCAATAAGATGTAGCTCAATATTGTTATTTTTGCAAAAATTTTTGAAGTCTGTGTTGTCGTAGGAGCGACCGCGATCAGCTATTATTCGTTTGGGAGCTCCGAATAAGTTTACTGCGTGTTGAAGGGCTCGGATTGCATTGGACGCGTTAAGTGACAACGTGTGCTCTAACAGAACGAATTTTGTGAAGGCGTCTATAATCACTGAGCAATATTCTTTTTGTTCGCTTTTACCACTTAGTTTTCCCGTTAAATCCAGGTGTAATGTATGCCATGGGACAGGAGACTTGGGAATAGAATGTAAACGAACTTGTTGTGCACCGGACGGGCCCTTGGATGCTTTGCACACCAGACAAGAATCTACAAATTTTTTGACATACTTTGACATTGTGGGAAACCAATAGAGGTCGTAAAGTTTGTCGAGAGTTTTGTCGAAACCAAGGTGTTTTATTTCCGTATGAACATGATTTATCAAAGACCAAATGAGTGAACGTGGCACGATGGGCAACCATTTTGTACTTTTGCTGCGTTCTATTTTGCGATAAAGAATGTTATCTCTGATATCGTATGTGTGTGAAATTTCGGGGGGTAACTCATGCGATCGCAATTTCTTCATAATTTCCGAGAGTTCTGAATCGCGCTGCTGTTCTACAATCAGCCAGTTGTTCTCTAGTTCAGAAAAGTTAACGATTTTGTTATTGGTAGGCCTTGATTCGACCGATACGTTATCGGCTGGGGTGTTTCGCGAAAGAAAATCAGCATGCGCCATTGACTTTCCTTCTTTGTAAATGATATCAAAATCATAAGATTGTAAAATAGCCCACCATCTGTGAACACGAGGGGTAAGATCTTTTTTTGAATGAGAAGCCTTTAAGGCATTGCAGTCGGTGAGAACAGTAAATTTGCGACCGTACAAGTAATGTCTAAAGTGTTCCACTGCTTTTACCACGGCTAGTGTTTCTAATTCGTACGAGTGGTAACGACTTTCAGCGTCAGTGGTTTTTTGGCTAAAATAAGACACTACATGGGGAATGTTATTATATTTTTGGATTAGTACGGCGCCGTATCCTGCACAGCTCGCGTCTGTATGAAGTTCAATGGGTAACGTTGGATCAAAAATTTTGAGGACCGGCTCGGAAACTAGATAGTTTGTGATCTCTTTGTGAATTTTGTCATGTTCTGGAGTCCATGATATTTTGCCCTTAGCGACAGATGTAAGAGGGTACAGAGGTTTCGTCAGTTTAGAAAAGTTAGGAATGAACCTTCTGAAATATGATGCCAAGCCTATGAATTGCCTAACTTGAGTCGCGGTAGTAGGTGCTGAAATATTTTTCAGAGCTTGAATTTTAGAAGGATTTGGTCGAACTTCTCCTGACGATATCACATAACCCAAATACTCAATCTTTTCTTTCATAAAAGAGCATTTGTTAACATTAATAGAAAAACCAGCTTTGGATAGGGTATCGAGTAGTTTGTCTAGACGTTCTAATCCTTCATCGACTGTTTTAGATGCAACAAGTACGTCATCCATGTAAACGAGGATTTTATCATCTTTCAGAGGTTTAAGCGCGGTATTAATGGCTCTTTGAAATACTTGAGGGGCATTTTTCAACCCAAACGGCATTGTCAAATATTCGTATTGACCTGTGGGAGTTACAAATGCGGTCTTTTCGACATCTGCCTCATGAACACTAATCTGGTGAAAACCTGAGGCCATGTCAATAGTAGAAAAATGATTGGCTCCATGTAGTTTATCTATCTGGTCATTGATTAATGGAAGAGGGTAGCTGTCTGAACGGGTATTGCTATTGAGTTCCCTATAATCCACACATATGCGATCGCTGCCGTTCTTCTTCTTCACTAATAAAATTGGACTAGCGAACGGGGAACAACTCTCAGTAATGATGTTGGCGTCTAATAGATCCTTGATTTTTGCATCAACAATCGCTTGCTCGGAGGGAGATAGTCTGTAAGGGCGTCTATGTACAATTTTTGTAGGGTCTATCAAATCGATTTTAAGTTCACCTGTAGTGACGCGAGTGGTGGGGAGGTCATCTATGAAACTATTCGAGTACTTTTTTAGAATGTTGATCAAGGCTTCCCTGTCTTTTCCTTCAAGATCCGTATCGATAGAGTCAGGGTGAAAAGGGTCCATGGTCTTGGAACAAAAATTTGCATCTTTGGACTTAGAAAAAGCTAACTTATGGTAACTTATTTCAACGGATATGTCATTATTTAAAATATCACGACCTAGCAAGATGTTCTCGCTAAGGCATTCATCCGGGAGTACATGGAAGGTGACATCGAACAAAATTCCTTGAATGGTAATGGGACATTTGACCTGTAGCTCACACAATACATTACTACCGCCTATGCCTTTTAACGTTACTTGTTCATAAAGCTGTTCGCCATTTAATAGATGAGAGGAGCTTTGCTGTATAAGGCTACATTCAGCGCCAGTGTCAAACACAAAAGGTAAATTAATACCACTTATCTGTAGCATTCCGCGCGCTGTTTTCGTGCACAGGTTCACTCGCTTGCTGGTGCTGCTGGGCGGTCTGCTGCTGCTGGCTGCACCATCGTCTTTCTTGTAGCGCATGGGGCAGGAGGTAGCCACGTGTTCGGAGCTGTTGCACACGTAGCAGGTCACGGTGGGTTTATATTGCGAAGATGTCGCTGAAACAGGCATGGGTTTTGAAAAGGGTCGTAGTTTGTCCCTACATTCGTTTCCACGATGACCAATTTTGCCACAGACGTGACAATTTCCACGAAAGTAAGAGTTGTTTCGAGCTCTCTTTGCATCGATTTCGTATGTAACTGGGTCTTCGTTTCGTCTCTTAAGTGTGAAACTTCTCAGGGTGCGAAAGAGGCTATTCTTTTCGTGTATGATGACAGAGTTCAGTTCGCGGCGTATTTTATCGTGACACTGAGACAGAACTGATATGGCGAGTCCTGTAGCGACTTTTTCAGGCAGATTGGCATCAGGTATTTTCTCTATAAGTTGCCACAGGCGCATTCCTGCTTCAGCAGGACTTTCTTTTCCGTCGAGTTGAAACTTAATGATCTGATCAAAATAGTCTTGCATCATCATCGGTTTTGAAAATTTTGATAGTAGCAGTTCTTTGATTGATGTCCAGGAGATATCATCAGGCTTTATTTTTGTTAGACACACAGCAGCTCGGCCTTTTAGAGATTGAGTCAGAGCTAAGACCAAATCAACTCCATCCAATTTCTTTTTGTCCAGTATTATTTCAGTTAGCGCACACCAATTCTCAATATCCGCATCAGGAGTATCAGGATCAAAGGCAACCAACTTTATTTGTGGGCTCGACATGGCTTGGTGAGATGTCATGGCACTAGCGATTTTTTCAAATATCGCTTCCATTCCTGAAGAAAATAATGACATCTGTTGAATGATCGTGTTATCTGCAGAGCCATTCGGTGGGCCTGAGTTCGTCACTTCTGATATAGGAGGACACTCTGCCATATCAATAGAAAGACAGCAAGGATCGTTGAAACTGTTTATTCTTCAGTGAATCAATCAACTTTTCACACAGGTAGGTACTTCGTAATTTAATAGCGTAATTAGTTTCAATAGAACTTCAGTTACAGTAACGAGAGTATCTCAGGAGCAACACCGCGTGCGCAGCGGTTCGCGCTCAGACTTAGAATGCCGTTCGAACCGGTGCGCCGCCCTTTTTATAGGACGGCCTAACGACTTTATAGTCGGCAGGTGGGGAGTGGCGCGATGCGCTCGAGCCGTTGCACGTGCGGTTCACAATAGGTAGCTTCATGAAGTACTCTCATATTTTGCGTCACGATGACGCCGCCCGTCAAGTACAATTACGACAAACAGATACGAATAAAACTTAGAATAGGTACCGCATCCTTAGACCTTCACACTGAGAACTGTAACGTTATAATACAACGTTAAATACTTAAGATGATTTGAGAAAAGATGGTCAGAGCCGAGTTCGTTTTTCGCTGTTTTTTTCTCTACTCCAACTCGACCCGAAGACAGCGGATAATATTGTATATTGACATTTAACAAACACAATAAATCTTTACATGGAAAATCTTTTTTGATTTCTGATAGTAATGCAGCCTACATATATATGTCCCACTGTAGGGCACAGACCTCTCTCAGAGAGAGAGTATGGGCTTAATCACCACGGGTGCCCACAGCAGATTAGCAATTTCAAACTTCTCAGATTTTATATGTATGTAGATACCTATATATATACTCGTCACGATTCATCAAAACCTCATGACTACAAGTCATGTCCGCAGAGGCTGAGTACTTCACGTTAATAATCTTGATCCACGTGACGATACAACGAGACGATTTGTGTGCGATCACAATCGCTTGTGAACGACGGATGTTGATGCTAAAAATCACAAGAATGTCATAATTGACTAGGTGTGGTTAAATTTACTACCAACTACAAGTATTATTCTGGTAGTGCATGTAGACGGGTAGTCAAAAATATCTCTGTTTTATTTCCGTGTGAAGTTAATCGACAAACTAAACACTGCGGATATAAAATGGACGACATTCTGAAACAGAGACAAAATGCTTACAGTTATAAACCTATAACGTAAATCGTGCCTCAGCGCCAGTAACGCCATTACAAAGTGGATTGGAATAGAAAGAGTCTTCTTCAGTAATCATATGTGCCATACCATTAACCGTCGAAGAAGCCACCGTCAGCTTTGGGCAGAAGAGACGTGACAAACTAGTTGTGGCCTACATCATCCTCGATTCAGCATAGTTCTCTAACTCTTACTATTGAGCCTCCTTCTAAAGCCCTACTTATGTAGTGGCGTGTCATTACTGAGTAAGTGAAGCAATGTGTCTGACGGTATACTGTCTGACACATTTTTTTAAATGAAGTGAGTTTAGCCAGTTAGAAGGCTCCGTACACAAAGCTGTAAATCGACGCGGTGCGAATTCGCAACGCAGAAAACTGCGACACGAATTGTTGCGATGCGATTTCGTGCGGCAAGGCTTCCCCTTTCCGCGATTCGGCTGGCCATTCCTTCCTTCCATTCCCGTATTTTGTAAAATAGTTCGTGACATGGATCGTAAAAAGAAGTGCTCACTTCTGTTATTGCTTTATTATAAAGAAACAGAAGATTTTGGGTGCATCCATTTATTACTTTTATTTTTTGGTCTATGCTTTTATGAACGCCGATGCGAAGCAATTCGCAAGTTCTTGCGATGCGTCGCGTGAGCTCGCAGATGTTTATGATACGACGTCGCATTGCAGTTTTGTCTACGGGCCCTATCACGATCATCTCGGCCATAGTTTTTCTACGGTTTAGTTCGTCACGTGTAAAAACTGATTAGTAAAGCGTATTTGATACACCTCCATCGAATAATCACCACTATCCAGCTGCAACTAGGAACTAAAATCGAGTTTGTCCTTGCAGCGCAAAGCAGAGCGAGCGAGTCGCGGCAAGCGTTTCACGTTCCAATCCACCGTGCGGCAGCTCGAGAGACGGCGGCTGGCCGAGCGACTGTCCAAAGAGGCTGATCTAAAGGAGCAGCAGAGGAAAACGGAACTGGAGGCCATGAGGAGGTAAGACACTGGAAAATGTTTGCTCTCATAATAATGTTTATCTGATGAGTTCACATTGCTCGCACCATCAAGCAGAAAAGTAGCCAACTCAGGTCACGTGCTACGATGCAAGAGATACGAGCTGCTGCAGGCCATTATGATGAGCTGGGTGGAAGGAAAGAGAAGGCCGGGTAGAGGAAGAGGAAGGATGTCATGGCTGTGAAACATCAAATTCAAAACATCAAGGAGTGTAAAACCGAGGAAGAGTTGTTCAGAGTTGCACGAAACAAAGAGCGTTGTAAAGAGCTGACTGCCAACTTCCAGTGATGGAGAGGTAATTTAAGAAAAATAATAATGTTTATGCAGTCAGATTGACTGTGAGGCAATACCGTCATTTGCCCTAGTCCCAAACGGAAATTCTATTATGGTAACCAGGCAACGTCATCAAAATTCAAATTCAAAACAGTTTTATTCAAAATAGCACAAAAAGGCGATTTAATGAACGTTACAAGTTATACTAGGTTTCCATTTCAAAATTTAGATAATTTAAAAAAAAAAAAGGTTCCAAACAAAACATTTTTTTTTTTGCTTTTCACAGTCCTTAATTAACAAAGTTTACATACTTATTCTAAAACCTAGACTGAACTGGCCTTAATCATAACAATTTGAAAAATAAGAACATTTTCAAATATTTTTAGATCTCAGGTAAATCTTGCTTCAAAAATCACGGGCCTCAACAGATACTAACACTAAAGTTTCCAATTTATATCGGACCCAAGTATATTTCTCGTATGTTAACAATTTGCTAGTTACCTAAGTACCAACTACGCGAGTTTGAGGTTCAGCGTAAAGCTGACCTGGATACCAAACGC
Organism: Yponomeuta cagnagella; assembly: GCA_947310995.1. Taxonomy (NCBI): domain Eukaryota; kingdom Metazoa; phylum Arthropoda; class Insecta; order Lepidoptera; family Yponomeutidae; genus Yponomeuta; species Yponomeuta cagnagella. The sequence goes on along the minus strand of OX371269.1, from coordinate 22,104,340 downwards.
GACCAGTTAAAGGCTCGCCCACCTGCTGCCATAATATATAATTACGAGAACGGACTTCTCACGTGCCCTCAGTGTGCACGGAGTTTCGCCGTGAAGATAGGCTACATAAGCCATATTCGAGCGCACCAGCGCCTCATCACTGATTAGGGGTCAAAGTGGTCGCCATGGCCGAAACCGGTCGGAACAATCATTCATTCATTCAAGTACCAACTGTTAATAAATTCTTAACTAAACTCTGGAGCGCTGACTGACAATATCAGAAAAAGCAATCCCAGTCAGTGGCCACAACAAGTTCCTTTGCAGTTGATACTTAGAAGCCTCCTAATGTGGTCTCTAATATTTGTAGAGTGGAAGAGGAATTCCAGAGGAAGCGGGCGCGGGAGAAGGCGAGCATCCGCCAGCAGTTGAGGCTGGTTAGCGGCGCCGCCAGCATGCCACCCTCCACACATCACATCAAGGTACGGTGCTGTCATTCAATTGATAAAACTGCTGATTAGCCCCTTATCAGGGATCCTTGGACCTTTGCCAATTCTTCTTCTTATTATTCCATCACGAAAGCGTTTAAACCAAAATCGCACGGTGCGTTCATTAGTAGACCCCTCTCCAAACGCAGCATTGATATTGCGGGCTGTTTCTGCCGCGTTAGTTCCGCGTCGGAACTCGTATTCAAAAATCACTCGAATTTTCGCAGTATCCATCTTTCTTGTCTAAATTGAATAACAAAAACAATTGAAAGTCGATATTCAAATGTTTCACAATTTTTAAAAAAAGAACATCATAGAAACCATTTGAAAAAAGTTTCATTCGAAAACCTCAAACCATGAAGATTCTATGTAAATTCAAAGAACCTATTGCAATAAAACGGCAATTTCATACTTTAACCCCTAATATTAAAGTTCTTTATTGCACTTATAAACATAAAAGTACAAAGGCAAACTTAATGCTAAAAGTATTATTTTCCTGGTTCTTCTTGAGCATTTGTTTGTCTAATGGTGGACGTATGCCTCTTCATGAGTCCACCATCGCGTTTGGTCTGCAGCTATTGTAATCCAGGTCGACCATTGCCAACTCTTGCTATAAGATTTATTTGCTATGCCCAACATTGCACTTCCTTACCTGTCAGGGCGTTTCTTTATGATTAAATTTAAATTATTTACGTATTGCCACTAAGTGTATTTACAAAAGTTCTCAATTATAAACAGAGTACTTACTTGGAAACTTAGCTACCTTTTACAGGTTTTGCAACATAGTAACTTATATGCTAGAGTAGGAACATTTCTTTCTTTTTTTTCCAATTTAGTAACTTGACACATTACCACCTTATTGTTCTATACAAATCTGTGTGACTGTGCTTAGCTATTTTATGCCATTCAAAAACTACGTTACTAGACCAATAGTGTCGTGACTTTCAGCACCAGAAATGAGCAGACTGTTGGCGACTCAGTTACGTAGGATTGAAATCTTCATTTTTGTAAATAACTTGTCGATCAAAACAAAGTCGATCGATGGAGTGAAATAAGAGTGAGCGATGTCCAACATCTTGCCCGCGGCTTCACCCCTTGGGACTTCTGGTGAGCAGGAGACAGACATGCAATTTTCTAATTTTTTTGGAAAAATAAAATCCTAGACCCATAACTCCATATTATTTTATTTCTTTCTTGCCGCCCTTTCCCCGCTACACCGAATCAAGTTTCTAAATGTTCTAAACTCGTAACGTTCTAGATACGCGACGAGCCAGACGGCTCCGCATACCGGGAGTCCCCAGCGCCAGAGCGGGGCTCCAGGGATCAGAGAGAGGTCCGGGACAACAGGGTCCGGCACTCCAACGCCTCGTCCGAAACTAGCGGAAGGAGCAAGAGCACTACGCCGGTGAGTAGGGTAGTTGGTTTAAGAAGGAACCGTGTGGTCTTAAGTTGTCTCAATTTGTCAATTTGAGTGGTCTCAATTTGATTATTAGTATGTATGTATGTATCTTTGTTTAAATATGTATGTATGGTTTAAGTAAATTTATATACTTTTCAACTTATATTTCTTAATTGCATCGACTACCCGTCTCTAACTTGCCTGGAAGAGATTGCTTGTAGCTTGTATAAGGCCGCCAATTGTACTGCGATTTATTGAATTCTGTTAATGTAATCTCTGTGTACAATAAAGAATATTCTATCTATCTACCTATCTCAAGGTTCTGATGTAAATAACTAAACTTTAATAACTTTCTTCATTGGAACAAATACCAATGATATCAAAAACAAGTTGGAAATAAAAATGCGAAAAGTTTTGCAACTTTTCTCCATCAGAGTCGATAGCTGGGACAAAGCAGTCTGGTTGTGGACAATGTGGTGGACTGGATCGATAAATAGCGAAAGAAAAAGTAGGTACGAGCTGCAATTTCTCAAATCTCAACTATTGGAAGGAAACTTCATGATCGACTCCACCAAAGCCTGGCTTTCCAATCCTTCCAGCACAAACGCTTCAAGTTCAAGCTGCCTCATTCACACATACAATTTCTAACTTTCACCCTTTTTTCCAGGTCCGCAGCGTGGACCGCGAGTGGCGCGACGACACGCGCCAGTACCGCGACTGGGCGCGCTCGGGCGGCTTGGCGCACGCGCACCCGCCTGCCTGCGCGCGCATGCCCATCGCCACACCAGCTGTCTATAATGGTGAGTGAGGATCAAGTACGAGAGCTGGGAGAAACATGCTGTCTATAGAAAGACTCTTCATAGAGACGCAAAACCTATAATGAGGCGTGGCCCTCCTTACTGTAATAATAAAACTTACGGTAATAAAAGAACTAGGCAGCATTAACTCCGTGCTTGCAACGTCAGATATTTGTGACAAGTGTGCTGTAATCTTATATCTTAACATTAACTTAACATTGATTGGAGAATTTGTCTTTCGATACCAAAATCATGTCAATCAGATACTTAAATCATCCGCCACAGATGCAAAGGCCTTTGGTGTGGACCATGATACTACCGTGATTGAGTGAGGTTGAGCAGCGTACCAGCATGCGCTGGGAAAGCCACATCCGTTGTCTACAATAATAAAATTGTGAGTGAGAAGTGTTGAAAGAGAGTCCTAAAACGAGAATGGAACTGATATCTTTCACAGTTTTTGTATTTCCGAGAAAAAAATATCTATGCGCGAGTTACATGCCTCCTGCAGAGTAACTTTAACCAATTACTTTTGACTGACAAAACCTGCGGGTGTATTTTGTATCGATTATTATTATTTCTTTGTTTGTATTGTATTTAACCTAATATGTACATAACTGAACAATTAAATCTAATTAATCAATACTATTAAAGTACTTAGTTAAAAACCTATTTAGAGGCTGTACTTAGTTAAAGTTATTATGTTACTTTAGTTCCTACAGTTGGTACTTTTTGAGCCGTACTACCGCGGGTCTAATCATGACTGAGTTTATCGGGTAAACGTTAGTATCACTAACAACTGAGTAGCAAACGCAAAAGCGACCTTCTATATAAAATGCTGTTAATCTAAGACACAAAGCAATCCACTGCATTGACCCGGTAAGCAGGATAGGCGCGAACGGAAGTACATTAAGGCTCCGTCAATAGTCCATCAGCTACAGAAGGCGGTGACACGTATTTAGTGGCCTTGAGTGACGGATTCAGGTCACGTCGATGATGTTCAACCTCAGAACACATGTGTTCTGTGTGTTCAACAAACGTGGGTTAAGTGGCGGCAGTTCGTAGACACGGACCTGAAAAATAGGTCTGTGTTCATAGGGCAATCAATTCTGAATACGATCGATACGTTTAAATGCAGTCACTCAACTCGGTGTCAATCATTCCGGCTGTTTCAGCGACGGCAAGTGCACGTTAGTGGAAAAAAAAAATCCGCGGGAATGAGAATAAGGATGTGGTTAATGGCAGTATTAGAATTTCTGGTGCGCAATAAAGTGTTCCCTAAGGGCAGGTTCGTTAAAGATCCGTTGGCAGAAAGCTATTGACAAATTAGTACCTATAGGTAAGGTTGGTAAGAGACTAGTCGGATTGGCATTATAAGAAAGAAGGTAATTGTGGACTGGCTAGAAAAGTACCTAGAAATTAAATTTAGATACAGGCAGATTTGGTATACATAGCAGTGACATAAGGGATAGGCCTTTGTACAGCAGTGCCACACCGTATGGGAATCTACAAGACTACCAAGCGATACGTTATTCAGAATGGTAGGTGTTTTGTGTTATTTTCAAAAGACCCGAAAACGGTACAGGAGTAGTTTTGAATTTCATGTTCTGTGGTCTAAACTAAAATTATCCCCTAAAGTGAGCCTTATCCATAGTCGCATATTCTGTGTGGCAGGTCATTGCGTTTTAAAGCCACCATACCCCCAACAAAATAACCCTGGTTACGCCGATGGCCTTATCCCGTGTACCTAACCTCCAAGACCTTCCCAGCCAACGAGATGGAGGCGTTCACGGGCAGCCCCCGCTCCGACAACTACCGGCTGGAGTTCGCCCGTGGCGTGGCCCGCTCCCCGCGCACCCCGCGCGCCCCTCGCCTGCTGGCCGCTCCGCGCTCGCCCTCCACCTCGGGCTCCGAGCTCAGCCTGCGGCAGCCAATCAAGATCAGGTAGAGCTTTTGCATATACTTCTGACTGACAGGTGTGTTCTTGTGTAACAACATTTCCATTATCGAGTAACGGGAGGTTGTCCTCTTCAATACGAACAACTTTTTACTTACATTGGATAGAGTCACACCTGTTTGCCACTGGCCACAATCTTCATAAAGCTCATTGGCTTCATCAACATTCTTTAGTCGAACAACTTTTACGATGAGGAATACTTCCAAATCACGAAAAATACGAATATCAATAAACCGATCTTACCTCTGAGATCGTTCTTGAGCAACTTGACAGTGGACTCAAGAGCGATCTCAAAGGTAACAGCGCTCTTTGGATACTGACCTTGTTATGGAATTGCAGATTTTTTTATCACAGTAAACGTTGTTCGCAGTGATGAGTAGAAACTTCCCTTTTCGGATAGGCAATAGGGGATTTTGTTGTTGTAATCACCCTGTAAACTTCTGACCAAAAACTTATAGTAATGAGTCTTGTTCAGTCTGTCAGTTACTGAACAACTTTTGTTTTGACATAGATTCTCTCCTCAACTAAAGTATTCTACATTGTGAACTTGAAAATATATTTTTTATTGAGATCGGAGCTTATTCACAAACAGAGCGATAATAATTGAAATCATTGAGACTAATGAAGCTTGAAGATTGCGGAAAAACATTCCAGCATTTCATCTAGTCTTAACTTTTCTTAAATCAAGATGACTTTGAGAGGATCTGTCAAAACAGGAACTGTTCAGAATCACAAGTTGATAGTAGAAATACTACGTCATATCATATATGCATGAAAAGAAGACCATAGATTGGTATCTTTTTGGAACTGGATGTTTTTGAGGTACCTTAAACACTCTAAGGCTTACTTAAACTTACAGTATCCAGTACCCTGTCCAGTATTCATGCATGATTCATTAGTGGGAAACGTTAAAAGACTTTTCGTATGAGCCAATTCTAGATGAGATTTGATTTGCATGTAAGGAATACGCCCCAGATATTCTCCACTTTCCTAGCCTGCTCAAAATTTAACTGAAAATATTTAGCAAGCAATTTGCAAGGCAACTGCAAATTCTGTTGTCACTGAAGGTTGTACCCACCAACCAATGGGCTCAGGATGAGTTCGATATCGAACCCAGTACGGCATTAGGTAGGGTTGTATTGCACCCTTTGGGTAATTAATTACCACCGCGAGAATAAAAAACCGGCCAAGTGCGAGTCGGACTCGCGCACGTAGGGTATGGAACCCTTTCCGTACCATTATCTATACAATTTCCGTGGATGTCGTAGAAGGCGACTAGGGAAATCAATTACTAGAAGACGGGCAGCAGCGACTTCCTGAGCTTCCAACCGCATACAGCGATCGCCAACCCGCTTGCCAAGCGTGGCAATTATGCCAAAAGCCCTCATGGTTATGAAAACCACGAAGGAGGCCTATGTCCTACAGTGGACGTCAAATGGCTGATGATGATGATCTATACAAAATTAGAAAAAGATCAAATTTGAGAACAGCGCCATCTATAGAAACCAACAAGAAGCATTTAACATTGACATTTAACGACGTGATATCGCCGCTGTGGAGGTTACATAGATAGCCGCTTGATGGCGAACGCTGTCTTTAGACAACGTTTGTTGTATGGGAGGCCCCTTAAATTTTTTTTTTTTTTTTTGTTTTTAATATTTATTGTTATAGCGGCAACAGAAATACATCATCTGTGAATTTCAACTGTCTAGGTATCACAGTTGTTGAGATACAGCCTGATGACAGACAGCCAGACAGACAGTGGAGTCTTAGTAATAGGGTCCCTTACTCCTGTGGGCACGGAACCCTAAAAAAAGATAACAGTAACAAACGTTTTCAATTGTTATTTTCAAGGTTTTATACACTCTCCAGCACGGAAAATTCTTGGCTATAACTGTGTTTACTTTCATGAGCCATTTGCACATAAAATATTTTTTCTGTAACTTACATTTGATGGACCATTAAAAAGGAAAAACTGGAAAATGTATATATGATATACAAAATCTAAATTTTTTCATAAATCCGAAAAGGAGGGGTTCTGTTCGTCAATACGATAGTTTTTTTACAGCAGTAATACTTTAAAATCACGAAAAAAATATCGGTTATTCCATACATTTTAATGCCGTCATTTAGTTTAATAACAACCAATGATTTTTTCACGATTACGAATTTTTCCCCATACCATAGCAGAACCCCTCATTTTCGGACGTGTATAGGGTTTTTGTTAAACCCTATGTAATCCTTATGGGATCCAAATCTAAAACCTTTGGTACAACCTTCAATGACGCCTTGGTCCTGCCTTTGCTATCCCCTTAAACCCTGTAAGAGCCAATGATTAACGTGTGGATTTTTCCCCAAGGTGGTGAAGAGGTAGTAGGGTGCGCTATACCTAGTCTAACACTAACCGCCTTGCGTCGGCTCCAGGTGAGTGCTTGTAACCGGCTTTTACTTAGCGTTTAAACCTAGTGTAAGTCCATATTCTGCCATTCACACTACACGGTTTTCAATACTGTGGTCCTGTTATTGTCAGGCTAGACTTTGGCAAATGGTGAAATTGGCCTTAAACTTATATCTGTGTGCCCGCAGTGGGACGTGTGTGTACCGATTATGTTAAAAATATCTAGAGTAAATGAAGTGAGTAAAGTCAGCCATTATTTGCAATTGAAAGACATTAACTATTGACGTAACTAATCGTTATAATCATTAAATTCTATGTTTAAATATGAGAATAAGCTGCCACCCTGAATAAACTTGAGCGGTGTCATTTACAAAAACACGATTCTTTAAAACAGTCCTTAAGCGCCGCATAAATAGACTGTGGTAGACAGTTTAGCTTACTACAAACTATTTTATAATGCATTTATGGATATACATAACACCGAAGATAGGTGTATAAATTCCTAGAATTTGACTGGCTGCTTTTTCCTAGTAAGTTAAATCAGCAACAGAATCCAGCGCCATTAAAATTTACAAAACCTTCTAGTCCACTAAATATTCAAGTGCTTACCTAGAATTGGTCTGGTTATGGACACACACCTTTATATTGATATGACTGTGGCGTGGCAGTGCCCTGAATTGGTGCTATAAGAAAGAAATGTAATCTTTAGTGGACTTGAGCATGCGGAATGTTGTAGCATGTAGCATTTTTGTAGAATTTACTTAAAAAGTAGGTGAAATAAAGTAATGTAGGTTTGATAAGGTAACCTTCGCCATAGGAAGTTAACACCAACCTCACCCCACAAATTCTTCTAACGTGGTGACAATTCCTCGATAAATTTTTTGGCTGGAGTAAAATTAAAATAAAAAAAAATCAAAATTAATACTTAAATTTAACTATTAACTTTAATTTAATTATTTGTTATTATTATTATTGGGGAATTGTTCAAGCTAGCTAATCTGTGATGTAACCGTGGTATAACAATGTGAATAAAATAGCTTATGAGAGGGAGTTTACTATTAGTAGATAGAGAACACTTATTTACACAACCACAAAATTATTACAATTATTTTAGTAAAAAATTATTACAAGTATTATTTTAGTACTGTACTAGAAATTAAACTCACTGAAAATACAAAACTATATGTGCTTGGCAAAACTAACTTGTCTTCGTGGTAACAGAGAGGAGTTGAAAGAGGAACCGGAAGCTGAGGAGCCCACCATCGTGCCCACGCTGCGTCCCTCCGGCCGCGCACGCGCCGCAGTCGCATGATCGCGCCGCTAGGTGGCGGTGTCAAATATCCGGTTCTTGGGCCTCTTTGAGAGGGCGAATCCAGTCAATCTACATAAAAGAAGAGTTATTTGGTATTCGATGTGAACAGTCGCAGTTTTAAACTCTATAAAGAGTAAGAAAACAAAACATTAAAGTATGAAAGATAACATGTGGTGATAAAGAAAGTATTTGAAACCAGCCGCCAGACGTCATGTTCTCTCGCTCTAAGCTTATCGCGAAGAGCAAGACGACGTGCTGTTTAGCGGCTTGTTGTAAAGATTTTATTTAAAGACACAGGTAGTGTTATAGATTTTCTTAAAAATAATTTATTTTTGTGTAAAATAAGCCGAAACAGACAATATTTACATGAGCAATATTTTCGGTCAATATGATCGCTGCCTTACACTAATTGATTACACACAGGCTTTAGGGTGTGTTCCCACTGTGCGGGTCGCACGATACCGGCCCATTGCGGCCGTCAATCGCAATTTGGGTCAGTCGGGCCGAGAGAGGGGTGTGCAAACAGCCTTTCGCCAAAATGAGGTTGTTGTTTACCCGACGGGTTTATATATTTGTTTGTATTATATTTCGGATAACTTTTCGTTTCGTATTATCAGACTCCGAAGCATGCTTTAATCGTTTAATTAAAATTACTAAGATATTTTTATTGTAAATAGTACCTATTGTTATTTGCAAGGTCGTTAAGATTTATAGCACGTTTTCACGGACAAAGAAATACTGGTGAAAATGGCACTTATCGAAACTTTGATATATAGGTTAAGTCTTCCATTCTAAGCTATTATACTGAAGCTTTAATATTACTTAGCTAGAGTACGAATAGAATCTAAACCTATAAATAATTTCCTTCTTAATTATTCAAGAAGTTACGTTATATTTTGTGTTTATTTGTTTTTCCAGTGTACCTACATAAAGAATATTCTTATCTTACTTTCATGTTAGGTATCTATGTAATCTTTTAATATTATGACGGTGCTAATAATATAGGTAATTTTATACAGAACCACAACACAGTAAAACCATGTGGATTTGAGCAATACTACAGTACTTTCACCAATAAAATGACAGGTCCTACATTTTACCTCCCTCCACGACCGCCCCTTTCGACGTCAGTGAACGAGTTCACATTGCCTATTCCGGTCACTCAGCCTAATTAACCTTTAACCGTCGATCAATCATACGGACCATACCAGGTTCACAGTCATGATTATGAGAGCGCGGGTGCGGCCAGGGGCCTTATGTAGGGCAGTCGCCTTGCGTTTGGGGGAAAAGAAACATTTTTAATTTATGGCATCGATGCACGCTGAGGCGGTCTTGACATTAAACGGCCAATATGGCTGGAAGGTTATTAAAATTCAGACTGATAACTCATAACTAGGGATCGGAATATGTAAGATATAAAAAGCTACAATTGGCGGGCAGACATGACGCAGAGTTGTTGAAATTAGCTGATGTTAATGTATTTTTGTTGAATCCCAAAAAGCCGGGAGCTATGGCAGAGCCGGTAGAGCATGCATGTTCTTTTTTTTTTCTCTAGTTTACCAGCTACTTTAATGTATTTAACATGCTTTAGCAATTTTCGACGACCGATCACGATTTTAAAGATCGTCGACCCAAGGTTGCTCTACTCTGATAACAAATACTACGTAATACCACAGTTCTTGGGTTTTTTTAATATCACAAAATTAAATGAATGTGTGTCCGCTAATTAAATTTCTATTTATTATTATTTCTACCACTGGTCATACATCATCATTATCATCATCATCAACCCATCAACCCATTGCTACCTGGTCATACATAACATAGCCGAATTCGTTTACTTCTTTGTTTCTTAATAAAGTATTCTATGAATTATGATTGTTAGTTTTATAATAGTTTTAATTATTCACTTACCACAGATACGTAATAACCAGGTGCAATACAAATACAGTTTTTATAATAAGAAATTTTAAGCAAATTAGAAGTCAACCGCTCAATTTTGTAATTTTAAATTGGAATTTAAATCATGTAGAATTTAACCTTTGTGTAATTGTGCATTATAATAGGGGTTAAAGTATGAAATTGCCGTTTTATTGCAATAGGTTCTTTGAATTGACATAGAATCTTCATGGTTTGAGGTTTTCGAATGAAACATTTTTCAAATGGTTTCTATGATGTTCTTTTTTTAAAAATTGTGAAACATTTGAATATCGACTTTCAATTGTTTTTGTTATTCAATTTAGACAAGAAAGATGGATACTGCGAAAATTCGAGTGATTTTTTAATACGAGTTCCGACGCGGAACTAACGCGGCAGAAACAGCCCGCAATATCAATGCTGCGTTTGGAGAGGGGTCTACTAATGAACGCACCGTGCGATTTTGGTTTAAACGCTTTCGTGATGGAAATTTCGACTTAAAGAACGAGCCACGAGGAAGACCGCCCACACAGGTGAATAACGATGAATTAAGAGAGATAGTGGAAGCCGACCCTAGTCAAACTACCCAGGAATTAGCGGCATGGTTTAACGTTACCTTACCCACAATATTGACTCACTTGCGTCAAATCAATAAAATAAAAAAATACGAAAAATGGGTGCCTCATAATCACTCGAATTTTCGCAGTATCCATCTTTCTTGTCTAAATTGAATAACAAAAACAATTGAAAGTCGATATTCAAATGTTTCACATTTTTTAAAAAAAGAACATCATAGAAACCATTTGAAAAAAGTTTCATTCGAAAACCTCAAACCATGAAGATTCTATGTCAATTCAAAGAACCTATTGCAATAAAACGGCAATTTCATACTTTAACCCCTAATATTAATAATGATTAATAATAATATATACTCAGATTATTTTCGTTCTTAAGCTTAGTCTGTACATACATTATGTCTGAAGGTGCATGTACATACATAATTTTAAACTTAAGTTATGTCATATACTTAATGCAATGAAAGTAATAAACATTTATATTTCAAAATCACCTGGTTTAAATTTAATTTCGTTCTATGAAAATGTCAAATCCTTCAATATTATAATGTTATGATAACATTTCTTCAATGAAAAACTGCCTCCCTACTCTCGACGTTATTCTGTTCCAAATTGTGCCACAACTAAGTTGCAGTTTATTAGAAATAACGATTTAAACATTAGTCAAAAAAATGGCATCATAATTAATGAAAATCGGAAACTAAAGGCGTATTTTGGCCAAATGTATTAAATAAACACACTCATTTGTAACGCAAGTTGACTAAATGAGCGTCGAGAGTAGGTACGGTGGCTGTTGTCCAGAGAAACAATTAAATAATTTAAAAAACAGAGCTATAGTTGGCAAGCAAAATGCAAAATCAAATGAGCATAAATGCAGTGAATTCACCGACAAATTACGGGAACTAAGATTAGTCTAAGAAGCAGTCAGAATTCAATGAAATAAAGCCTCCGTTTGACGCATGCGCCGTAGCATTAAGTATCGCTTTTGGCGAGAAAGTCTCCTTGTTTTCCTTCAGCAGTGACTCAGCCAAATATCAAATCAAAGCAAGTAAGGTTCACGGTATTTACCAAAGAGAAAATTAACCTCACGAGAACTTTATAAAACTCATGTTTCTAAATATTATAATAATGATGCAGCCTATATACGTCCCACTGTAGGGCACAGGCCTTCTCTCAGAGAGATAGTATCGGCTTAATTACCACGCGAGCCTACCGCGGATTGGCAATTTCAAGCGCTGAACACCTCAGACACTCAGGTCTCCTCACGATGGTTTCGTTCAACGTTACTATAACTTCACAAATGTAAATAACTTAAAGTACATGTCGGGATTCGAACCTACGACCTCCCGAACGAGAAGCCGGCGTTCTACAGCTCCGCCATCACCGCTCTTAATGTGAAGACTTGCTTAATTAGGTAATTAGGTATTTTTTCTGTATTTGCATGCGCAGTCTGTATTTGCATCTGCATGCGTAGCTTAACACTAGAATATAATACAGTAGAATTCTTAGATTGTTACCTGTTTTATATAAATGACTAAAAAATTACTTTTGCCTTAGGATCTACTTAATGACATGAAGGCGACTAAGGAAATCAATTACCAGGAGACAGGCAGCAGCGTCTTCCTGAGATTCCAACCGCATCCTGCGATCGCCAACCCGCCTGCCAAGCGTGGCGATTATGGCAAAACCCCTCACGGTTATAAAAACCACGAGGAAGGCCTATGTCCTGCAGTGGGCGTCAAATGGCTGATGATGATGATGATGAATGAGATGATTTATACAGCGTCCAGTGGCACCTTCACTCACACTTAATGGGTGAAGGGACCATTTTAAAAGCTGATTATGACAAAAGCCGAACATGACACCCACCTAACAACCCACTCGGACGCTCCAGTGCCGGGAACATTGTGTTTAGATGGAATAGGATTGCCCAGCACCTATACTCGTGCCATCTTCACAGCTTAGTCGGCCTAGCCCACAGGAAAGACAAGTCAATACGTGCGGAGCCAACCAAAGCGCGGGTTTCCACACGATGTTTTCCTTCACAGTTAGCGCGTGGTATTGCTACTACAAATTCGCAGATGTACGTAACAAATACCAAATGTTATAAATACCTAATAAACAAAATAAAACACCAAATAGTCGCAGAGGAGCAGTCACACTTCAAAAGAAACAAAAGCCTGTCTTACGCATGCGTCGTATCGCTTTTGGCGGGAAACTGTTCTTTTGTTTTCCTTCAGCAGTGTCTGAAGGCTCGCGCGCGATACACGCGAACTTTTTGTTGCAATAAACATTGTCGTAAGAAACCAACAGACTTGGGGATGACAAAGCGCTAGTCGAGAAAAGACACGCAACTTTGAAGGCGAAGTGACGGTGTTAAATAGAACTGTTTATGTTACTAACTACAGTATAGACTATTGTGTTATGTGTAACTACCCAGGTACCCTACCAAATACCTAGTTGGGTATGGTCCGTATACATAGTCTGTGTAGGCAGTGAACTTTATTGACAAATCATAAAGTAAATAGTGCATAATTATTACTGTGCCTGCTACAATACCTCAACTTAGCCTTTGAGAAAGCCCCGCTTATCAGCGCATATAAAAGCCCCGCCGTGTGTGTCCGACGGGGCGGCCGACGAGCCGCCACGGCAACGGGCTACTGCTTGCACTTGTATTGTACTTTGAAACTTCGTAAGGATTGTAGGTAATCTTCCCGCACGCACGTCGCTAGCCCGTTGTAACTTTAACAGTTATATCGCTGTCTACTCACTAATCTCGTGACCCAGACTGCGCCAGCGTTATTTCTGGCCCCAACCGTGGCCTTTGAGGAGGTTCCGCTGGGGTCGGGTGGGGCCGCCATCCCGGGTCTGACGCGCGCCACCTTGCGCCAATGCGTCGCCTGCGCTAGCAAGACCGGCACTCCGGCCTCCAGCGAAGGTCTACACAGACCGAGCACGAGAGACGACCACTGGCAAGTAAGAATTCGAAATGCGGATACACTTCACGATGCGATGAGAAAGCCTATTCCCTGCAGAGGGACGTTTCTATGCTAAATAAAAAATATAAATAAAAAACACATTGAACTGAACAGCACGTTAATATAGATCGTTAAAGAAGAGAAGTCCTAGTAAAAACGAGACAGGAACGGCCCAGAGGAAGCGTGAAACTGAGCAGCCAAGATGTACTCTATAGCACAATATTTTGCTCTTTATAGCCTTGCCAACTCTCCCCGCACCTTTTCTTACCCTCCTACAGCGACCAACCGCACCCTCAGTCCCTGAGCTACAATTCGACCCAGAGGAAGCGCGTGAAATGAAAAGAAAAGCCTGTGACACCTCTATAAGCGTTACTCAATTAGTCTTTAGCCTATTATGTGAAGTTGCAGCCAAGATAGCTCTGTAGCCTAGTCCTTTCCTCCCATGGCCCTACCAAGTATCGCCGAACCTTCTACTAACACCCTTCCTTCTGCAGCGACCAGCTGCACCTCCAGTCCCCGAGTTACCCCTAACACAAACCGGCGCAGAGGAAGCGCAAAACTGCATTCAAGACACCTTCCCCTATAACTTAGTCTTTTGCTCTCTAGCGCTACCATCTCTCGTCCGTAACTAAGCTCTCGTCGCACCTTCTTCTAACAGTTTCTCTTATAGCGGCCGGCCGCGCCCCCAGTCCCCGAGCTGCCCTCAGCACAGCCGGCGCAGCTGCCCACCGCCCCGCCGGCGGCAGTGCGCCAGCGACCGCCGGCGGAAGCGCGCGAGATGGCGGCCAAGCCGGACAGTGCGGTCGCCGAGACGCTCGAGGATCGCGACCCCAATAACTTGAACTCGCATGTGCAGGTAAGGGAGAACTCTCGTGACCATTTTTATGGGTGTTAGGGGCTTCGTGCTGGATGTAAATGCCAAGCTTTTTCTAGCGGACTTTTTCTTTGTTTATTGTTTTCAGCTTTCAGTACCAACCTAAACAGCTCGCACTACAAATAAGTTCAATTGCGTTGCCAAGACGATCATTAATCGAATGTCGTCACTATTTATCTATAGGTTCACTTGTCAATATCTTAGGAATCATCTTGGAAATCCTGAACTTGCGAAAGCGAAGAAAAACTGAATCAACTGGCTAATAACGGAGCTATGTAACTTTGGTAGGTAAATATTGCGTCCGGTTTCATAAAGCTACAATTGGCAATACTAATATTATAAAGAGGAAGTTTAAGTATATGTTTTGTATGTAGGGTGTAATCTCCGAAAGTACTTATGCTATTTAAAAAAAGTCTTTTACCGGTATTTCATTCCTTCCACCTTCAGTGTGGACATAGGCTATACTAACCTGTTTACCACGCGAACGTAGTCGCAGGCACAGCTAGTTTGTAATAAACTTGCAACTGTCAACAGTCACTTTCGTCCAACCGACCAAGCGAGAGGCTTGGCTGGGCGAAAATGATTCATCATCCATCATCAACCCATTATGTCCCCACCGAGGGGCACGGGTCTCTTCCCTGAGGAAGGTATAGGCCATACTCCACCACGGGGGCCAAGTCCGGATTGGTGGAGGCTTGTAGACTAGTGGCTCGTCTACTGTCAGAAGTTGTCAAGCCGCCCTAAGGCCTCTAACTTGGCTTAACGACTGCCATCTATTGACGGCAGCCGGCACCAACAGCTTAACGTGCCTTGCGAAGCACGGAACCGCTCGGAAATGATTCGAACCGGGCGAAAATGATTATCAATTGTAAATTTATTAGGTACTTGCTAATTGCAGCTTTATGAAGCAGGCTTCAGGCCGTGTCCAAATCCCAAGAAGACATTGAAGCCAATTTTACGTAGAAGCAATCCACACAATAAGAAATCAAAGGATTCCACTCCACACACCAGTGACCCAGACAGCAAAACAAAGGATTTCAATGCCAAACATGTTTACACATTCAATCAAACAAGAAGGGCCGACGCCGCCCTATGATTATGTCAAACAAGTCACGTCGGAAGTACGATTTCCATTCGTTCAAGAGTGTTTTGTGACTGAAATAGTTCAAGTAGACTAAGGAAGGTCGACTCCTAAACAAGAGCTGAAAGGTCAGGTGCTACATTTGCATATTACGACAGGCGGTTGGCTGTATTATTAGCTGTATTAAAGTCAGAAGGGTAGATTTTGGGAATAGATGTTGAAAAGGGTCATTCAAATGTTAAGGATTAGACAAAGACCTTTGCATCTGCGCCATCAGTAAAAAAATATAACTATGTTTTTTTACTCATTTTTACAAAAAGTGTCGTGACAGTATTCTCAACAGCTATAAAAGCTGTTCTAGAACCTACAGCCAGAACCTTCATGGGCTGAAAACATGCTAGCCAAACAGGGGCGAAAATGAAAAGCCGCTAATAAGTTGCAATTTGTGCGTACGAGTCTCGGGTATATTTAATTAATAAGCTGCAAATATAATGTTAACTTAACAATACCAAACGTCGTGAAAAAACCTGAGTGTCTGAGCTATTCATATATATTCATATACCATATACCGCTTGAAATCGCCAATCCGCGGTGGTGATTAAGCCCATACTCTCTCCCTGAGAGAAGGCCTGTGCCCTACAGTGGGGCGTATATAGGCTGCTTATGCATAATGTTAACTACTTAGATAACTTAGATAGGTACGTAGATTAAAAAAGATACGGGTTTCTGGATACAAGACAACAGTGACGGTGAAAATAATGTGTATTTACAACCACGAAAGTTGTAATAGGTAAGTACTTAGATAAAAGTTCGCTGAATAAACGCACCATGCCCATAAAACTTTGAATAGAAATTGCAACAGAGCGTTATTGATCGTCGGTTATGCGAATGAATTACAACGCTGAGTCATTAACTTCGAGCAAATCCTTAGCATGAACTACATTTTTTCTACGATGGTATGACGCACTTAAAACAGTCCACCCAAGCAACAAAACCCAATTGTTTGATACTCGCATTGCAATATAAAAGCGAAAACCCATTTACACAAATAAACACTTTATTTAGCTACATACCTATTTATAGGCACTGGAAATACCACAGACAATACATCACGACCTACCCCAAACTAACCTCTCTTTCACATCTGGCTGAAATTTTAAAGCACTCTTTAAAAAGAAAAACTTGAAACTTAACAAGCAGTTTGTACTGAGCAATCAAACACCATTCCGAACGAGTTCCAAACAAACGAGCCTTTTCTTTCTTCCTTTCGTGTTTACAGGCCAGTAACCGGCCGATGGAAAAATGTAGGTAAGCAATTTAAAAATGGAAAACTTGAAGCGGTCATCGCGTGACGAAAAATAACCGGTGCTAGGTAGTTCGGAAACGGGGTGTGCGATAAAAATAATGGATGTATGTTTTTAATTACGTACTTATAATGAAAAGAATGTCTCTTTATATGTACCTACCTACTCTACATAAACACATACAGTCGGCAGCATATCAACCTTTACATACGTGTACTCTAATCACTTACGTTAAGGGCGCGTTTCCAACAAAAATGTAAACGTTGACCTGCTGTCGAGGGGAAGTCAGAGACTAGGTTTTGCTACTTGCCACAAACCACAAGCCACCAGTCCAACTGTACCTACTCTACTTGGCCAGTATTCCAAAGCCAATATTGTCTGCAACGCTATTTGAACAATCGTGTACAGCAAATTAGATGTTCCAATTTTCTATACGACCTTGATAAAAGACGCATTGCTTAGGGCTACGAATAAAAAAAAACCCTTTGGCTTAAGGCCATATTACACTATCCTATAATATGCAGGATCCTAGGAAGTCATTTCTTTCATCTTTTTGATACAACATAGATCTATAGATCTCTCTGAGAGAAGGCCTGTGCCCTGCAGTGGGACGTATATCGGCTGCTTATGAGATCTATTGCTGGTTTCAAAGATACTCTTAAAAGCTTACTGATTCAGTAAGACTCTATGGATGTCACCAACGATCAAAATTCTATTACTAATAAAGGCCTTAGCGATGAATACATCAAAGTTATTTAGAAGTTTATAGAATCGTACAGAATAGACAATTTAAAGTGGGAAAAGCAATAAATTTAGTTTGTTTTCATACGTTCCTTTACTGGCGTGCAATAAAGTCAGTGTGGTATGCTCATTTGCCCATTGCTCAGTAAACTTAGTAAGCAAAAATAACTTGAACAAATTAATTTGACTACGCATGGACGTATTTCGGGTCTCATTCTCGGTGGACGCGGGATGTGACTCAGAATTTAACCCTTTGGGTACGGAACCCTAAAAATAGGCAGGTTACATAATTAACGCAAAATTTTCTCTCCAGATAGTATGGGACGACGTTATCGGCGAGCCGGAGGGCGCGCGCAGCCCCGAGTGCGCGTGGCGGCTCAGCGCGCTCTGCTTCCAGCACGCGCGCAACTGGTGCTACACGCTTCTGGCAGTCCTCGTGGCCCCGCCCTGCGCGCTGTTTCTGGGCTGCTGCTTCGCGTGCCTCGCCTTTGAGGTGGGTAACCGAAAACGCCCTCTACTTCCAGCACGCGCTAAACCGCTGCTATACGCTACTGGCAGTGCTTGTGATCCCGCTGTTCATCTTTGAAGTAGATCAGTAATCGGGAAAGCCCACTGTTGCTTTTCGCTACTCCCTGTTGTGCCTCTCTCCCTCTCTGTGCGCTCTTACGGGGCTGTCACTTTGCGTTCCTCGCCTAAGACGTGGGTAGTCAAAAATGCGCTCTGCATGACAGTTCCCATGCTC
Source organism: Yponomeuta cagnagella (assembly GCA_947310995.1). Lineage (NCBI taxonomy): Eukaryota > Metazoa > Arthropoda > Insecta > Lepidoptera > Yponomeutidae > Yponomeuta > Yponomeuta cagnagella. The sequence continues at coordinate 22,085,804 of OX371269.1, read as the reverse complement.
CCTCGCTACGCCCTCATTCTTCGCGTGTATCGCCTTTCAGGTGAGTCTAGCAAAGAGGAGGGATGATGGAAATCCGTGGCCGTACCAACACTCGTTCTTACTGGGCTCATAAAATACAGTAAAATTTACGAGTATTAACCCGCACGGTAACGATAACGTGAGGTAGAGTGGTCAACAGAGTAGAAGGATGATACTGTGTTTTTCTCCTAATACTTTTTAATCTACATGATGTGACTTGCTCTTACTTGCAAAAATGTGAATAAAAATCTGAGTATTTATGCCCTTATTTTCCTTTCCAGCAAATCTGGTGTTCAGCTCCATGCGTTCGCTGCATAAAAATCTACTTCGCATCAGTGCGTACGATGGTTCAGGCGGCCATGGCGGCTTTTGTAGTCCCAGCGGCGGACGCGGTCGGCCATCTTTGCCGCCACATCCGCGTCAACTTCCGCCGCGATGCACCGGAAGAGAAAGACTTGTTGATTATTTAGTGACTTTTATGTGTATGTGGTGTTTTGTTTTGTATTGTTAATGCCGGATGTGCCTTTAATATTAAGAATTAAACATAATATTTAAACATTTTACAATTAATTAATTATGGATCTCACCTAAATGTTCTAAAAATGTTAAGCACTATGTGATTGTTTTATAATAGTAGATTGTACAACAAGTGCATAAAACGCACCATTTTACTCGAGACGTTTATCCATCCGAGCGAGCTTGCGAGCGAGGATAGATATAAAGTCGAGTGTAAAATGGGTTTTATGGACGAGTTGTACACTCTACTTTTCACTTCGATTGCGAGGAAATGAAACAGCAACATGTAAATATAGAAGTCCACACTCTTTTACGGCTTAGCAACTTAAATTGAATATAACTTTTAAATTCGTATTTGCAATTCGCGCCTTTTTTTCTTTTTTTTGTTGGTGTTTCGCGCGGTCACAGGACACAGTATTTCAGAAAAAAAAGAAAAAAAAGAGGTGAGTTTCGAACAACAATTCGAATTTCGAATTGCAATGCGGGGCTTCTCCATAATAAAATAAAGAGGTTGTTGTATGAAGTTAAAGATGTTCGTGTGGCTGTTGCAGCGATTGCCTTGGTCTTCGACGAAGATTTTACTTTATGCTCTAGAGCATAAAAAGCGACTTTATGTCGCCTACGCACGACATAAAGACGAACTTTTAGAGCATGAGAAGTGAAAAATTATTTTATAAATTATCTCCTAATATTATACGTAAATCCGACTATAAAATTAAATTGTATGACTGTGGTGGTATTTGTGTGTGCGTATCTTTGTAATAAAATATAAACAGTTAGTTATCTACATAACAATCTTTTTATCTAGTCAACCTACCTTTGTTTTACCACTGTGAAAAGCGTCCATTTCAGGCTTCAGCTCAGAACATTCTTAGTCGATTTGAGGCACTTGAAAGCTTGAAGTAACGAGCATAAAGTACTGCAATGAAGCCACTGGCTCGTTAACATTCAGGCAAATTAAACTTCTCCGAGGGTCGACGTACTGTTCACACACAGATGTGTCAGTAATGGCTACTGAAATGCTTTCGTATGAAAGCCAATTGAAAAAATATGCATTTGAACATAGTAATGGTACTGCTTTTTTGTTGCGTTTTTAGGTGAAGCGGTAGTTCAGTAGTATAAACAAATAAATGAGTGCGTACGTAAATACCTACTTTTTGTTGTGATTTACTTTCAATGAACTGCCTGCACTGGCTAGTTCACTAGAAAATTTTACGTGTGATCGCCATCAAGTTATTTTTTCCTTTATTTTGTTCTTAAACTAAAAAGCATCTAAATTTTTTTTTTACAAAACCAGCCATTGCGTTAATTTTTTACAGTTTCTGAGCAAAGTATTGAATTATTTTGTACAATGAAACTGTCGTGCCAGCAACAAGACAGAAGAGAAAAAAATGGCGGCATTTATTTAATTCGCAATTTCACGCAAACTTTAGAAAATACCTAATAATTCAATTTTTCCAAAAAAGAAAGAAAATTAATTAATTATTCGCTGACAAAGATGGATGGAAGCACATCTGATGGAACATTCGTGACCGTTGCTAGACCCCCGATGAGTTATATTGCTACAACAAACAATGAAGGAAATACGACTCGAAGGAGTGATGATCAATTTGTTATTTCCCAATGTAGAAGGTTTGTAGTGGCCTGAAAATACTTTGCCTATGCTTACTTTACTACATTTTTAGAGTTCTGTAGTCTACAAGGAACCCTTATAGTTTCGCCATGTCCGTCCGTCTGTCTGTCTGTCCGCGGCTTAACACAGAGACGATAAGTAGGTACTAGAGAGCTGAAATTTGGCATAGATATACCTACATATAGACAAAACGGTAGAATTAAATCTCGAAAAAAAAAATTATTTTGTACATCCCCTACATGTAAAATTTAGGTATGCATTTTTTTCTCAACTAAATCATAGCAGTATCGTTCGATTGGTCGTTTAAAAATATTGTGGGTGTGGGAAGACCATTTTTTAATTTAGGGTTCCGTTTATTTATTTTTATATTTTATTTACGTTCCGTTTACGAAATATTAAGCTTCAAAGCGCAAATGTTTGTCAGAGTAGGGCGTCCCCCCCCTCCCCCTCCTCTTCTGGCTAAACGGTTGATTGCAAAAACTTGAAAAAATTCTGGGCAGTAGCACCAATAAAAACTTAAAAGGAAAACTATCACAGCTAAGCTAAGGCTTTACTAGTTAACGAACGACTAATAGGCGATCAACTTGTAAAAGGAAAATTTCGTACAAATTCCATTGCAAATTATTACTTTGATGAAGTTGTTAGTTCTGTAAAGCAAGTACCAATCTCCTCCTACCTAACCCTATATTGCGGATGGTCCGACACGCACTTGGCCAGTTTTAGTAAAACTTTTATGTACCTAGTGAACAAGATAGATAGAATATTAAGGCAAGTTATTTTGTTAACTGCATTATGTTCATTATTAAATAATGCAGCGTATATACGTACCACTGTAGGGATTCGAACCCACCCGTCCTACCCCCACTACCTATAAAGCTCCACTACCAACGCTCACTACTATTCATTATTGTTGTTATGTAATGTGTTCACTTAATTTAGAAATACGGATGTCAATCCAGCAACTAACGCTCCTACGAACCAAGAATCCACTGATGAATCTGAGAACGAAGATGTAAGTTCATGTGCTCATGTACGTATTAATTCCTCGCTCTACATAAAGCCTGGCCTCCACTAACCCCGCTAACTTGAATCAGAAAAAACGCCTGCTACTATAATATTTGTAAAATGACTGCGTCCATTAGCGACGCGCCTAGCCGAATCACCCACGGAACAAATCTGTTGCGATTCAGCGCGTTTTAGCTCGACTGAATGCCAAGCGAATGTCAACTCTTATTACAAGTTCACGTGAGATTCATGAAAAGCATCCTACGTTTTAATCGAAAACTTACGGTTTTATTTTATAAAAACCCGATTCCTTAAAACGCTTTAAAGACGCCGATTAAAATAGTCTGTAGTGGAGATTTTACAAGGAAAAGATGTAGCCACACTTAAATAAACAGAGTTTTAGATCGGTTTCAGAGAAATCGTGTTTTTATAAATAAAGCCGATAGTCTTTCTGTGTGCTAAATTGCATCTAAAATGACCCTTTTGTATCGTCCTTATACGCATAACGTCATTCTTTAAGTAAGATAGGTAAACACTCGGAACAAATAAATCGATGGATAAGTAAGTAAGTAGGTAGTAGGTGCATTTTGAAATCGTAGAGCAGCGATTCCTAATTTAGTTTGCGCGTAACCCTGCCCATATATCGATTTTTAGTAACTTGACGTAACCGTTACGGCACCCTCTGACTTATTCCCGAAACATAATCTCATCGCTATTACGTACCTACTTGTGCGGTCGCTGCAACCAGAAACAGGTAACACTCGACACAGTAACATTTGGTTACAAATTTACGTCGCCGTGTCGTAACACTGTTACTATATCTTAACCAGAGTTTGCACTCATTTCTTTATTATTTCGCTCATTTTATTTGACTCATGAGGTGACAAGCTACTTGAACTATTGAATAAAAAAAATAAGACAACGCCATCATAATGGAGGTAAGTAGAATCAGTTTTTAGTTTTTGATTATTTATTATGGTTTTAACGCTCAAATCGTAGGGGGAAACAAATTGAGTGAATAATTTTCGTCAAAGAGGTTGAAATTTACCAACGCCCGACATTATTATCACAATTTTAGTATTTTGGCCATTGTTTATTTGTATACTTACACCGAGTGCTCAAATGCTTCTAATGTTTTATTATAGTAAATATTAATACTAATAACAATATATTTTGGCAATATTAAACAATAAAATTGGTAAATTTTGACAGAAAATAGATTTTTGTTATGTGAAAATATTCTTGTCACAACTAGTTACAAAGTTACGATAATACATCGACATGTTAAAAACGTCACAATGTTGCTGAATTTCTAAAATAGTTTCTGAATTTTTCTTGCTTCCAGCGTTCCTCAAAGTATCAACATACAAATTATTGGCAGAAAATACTGCTCTGACCACCGAAAACAAAAATATTATTCTTTATTGCAAATCATAAATTAGAAAATCATTTACATAGCATTGTTACAAAGGCGAACTTATCTTAAGGAATCAATTCAACCCTTCAGTAATCGTAAGTGTTAATATTTATACATATATTGGTTTATTTCACAGTTTTATAATCTAATTCTAAAATCTGTAGGTACCTTTGATTAGTTAAATGTACACAAAAAAATTATAAAAATATTTGACATTATTAACTACTAAGTTACTTCACCATCATCATCAGCCTACGCTTGTCCACTGCTGGACATAGGCCTCTCCTATAGCACGCCACTGAGCACGGTCCTCGGCTACTCTCATCCAGCTATTGCCAGCCGCCCTGCGAAGATCATCGCTCCACCGAGTCTGAGGACGTCCCACACCACGTTAGTCACACACCAGTTATTACTTACGGTCATTTAAATTTTATTTCAATGACGATGAACGATTTCATTTGTCATTTATTTGTTATGTTATTTATTATGGGAAATATTCATGGTTTAATATTTCTCAGCTAGCTGTGGTAGCCTAGTGGGTAGAACATCGGACTCAGAAGCGAGACACCCAGGCTCGATTCCCAGTGCGGGCATCTTTGTTTTCTAAGTTATGTACATTTGTGGACTTATAGTAGCAATACCACTCGCTAACCGTGAAGGAAAGGAAACCTGAGTGGCTTAGCTATACCTCAGCGCTTGAAATCGCCAATCCGCGGTGGACACGAGTGGTGATTAACCTCCTCAGTCCTGACCTTGAAAATAACAATTGAAGACCATTGTATTCAAGGTCAGGACTGAGGAGGTTAAGCCCTACTCTCTCTCTGAGAGAAGGCCTGTGCCCTACAGTGGGACGTATATAGGCTGCTTATGTAAACTTTATGGGTGTGACTGCCCTTTTCCTTTTAGCCTACACAGCCACATAGGAGGAACACTTTTATGTAGGCAGGTTCGAAGATGGTCTTGCGGTAGAGAAAAGTGAAACAAAACACTGAGACTTTTGAATGAATTTACTGTTTTTTGTGCCTACATTTATACAACATTTGACGCGCAACTAGCGTGTAGTTGCGCCAGCGGTAGGAAGGGGCGTGGCAAGCGGACATAAAGAGGCGTGGCAAGCCCAAGTGATTCTATACAATTTAGTAAAGTTTAATAATAGCTTCTTAGGTCTAAATAATCAACATAAGCAAATTATCCTTAAAACAAACTTACTTAAAACAAAATTAAATTATATCCTGTCCCGCACATTATCTCCCGCCGCAGCTACTTGCTGGAGTATGTATGAGGGGCAGGACTACCAGTTTCTTAGTTGGCCGTCGCAACACTCGGCCTCCGGCAAGCCTTACATCTACTACACGAATTTCACCATCAGTGCCGGGGCAGAGCGCCGCGACGACCCCCCGGGGCCACTGATTTCGTGGTAAGTTCCCATCTGCGACAAGCACCAAGTCTCCCAACTTAATAGGTCCACCTTTAGACTGAGGCTCCCGCCGGTGTTGCAGTTCGGGAAGATATTCGCGTACCCATCTAGACCAAAACAGGTCTGCTAAACGTTGAGCCTGCCGCCAGTGGGTCTTAGAATAACCAGCCTCGTCGTCCTTAGAGAAAATTCCCGGCTGAGGGACTCGGGAAGGCCCTCCCAGCAAAAAATGATTGGGTGTTAAGGCCTCCGGATCGTCGGGGTCCGATGTCACGTTCGTCAGAGGCCTACTATTTACCGTGTGTTCAGCCTCCGCCAGCAACGTCTCAAGCACCTCCTCATGAGGCGCTCTTTCCTGTAAGACCACACTTAGAGCCGTCTTGACTGACCTTACCAACCTCTCCCAGGCTCCACCCATAAAGGGGGCGCCCGGAGGGATGAATCGCCATCGTATGGCTTTCGAGGAGGCTTCTTGCACTAGAGCGTTCTGAGCTGCTTGACGCAACTCTTTATCGGCGCCGCGAAAGTTCGTTCCGTTGTCTGAGTGAATTTCACTGGGACATCCGCGGCGCGCGATAAACCGTCGTAAAGCCATAATCGCCGAGCTTGTGCTTAGACTACCGGCCAGTTCCAGGTGGACCGCTCGTGTCGTTAAGCACGTAAACAGAACTCCGTAGCGTTTCTGGTGCGAGCGGCCTACTGTTACCATCAAAGGACCAAAGTAATCGACCCCTGTGAATGTAAAAGGTGGCCGATGGTGCGCGAGACGTGTTTCCGGATGATTACCTGTCGAAGGCTGATATGGTTTAGCTCTACGGATTCTACAAAATAGGCATTTACTCACTTGCTCTTTGACCACTTTTCTTAATTGTAGAACCCAATACTGCTGTCGTATTTCGTTTGCAGTGATGTCTCGACCTCCGTGGTGCATCTGTTTATGGACGTGTGCTACATACAAACGCACCCAAGGGTGTTCGCCGGGAAGGACTGCAGGTTCTCTTTGAGTCGGAGTGATGTTTTCCGCTCGGGCTACACGCGAGCGTAGCCTTAGGACACCTGCATCGTCGATGACTGTCGCCAACTTAACCAGCCGGCTAGAAGTGGGATGACGCTCACCTTTTCCGGCACGCCTCAGATCGTTTTTGAATGTCTCTTCCTGAATAGCCCGCACCCACAGGGCCTCAGCACGAATTAAAAATTCAGCTGGGATGATTGAGGCGGTCGCTTGAACTGCAGTGGCGATGACGGACTTCGGCTTAGTTGCCGAAGTCGACGACTTACCTTTCCTCTGGCCTGGTGGTTTCCAGTCCGCGTCTTTGTGCTGCTGTGCATAGATCTTTTCGGGTCTCAGTTTTGCTATAAACATTAAGACCCTAGCAGTAGCGCGGATCAGACGTCTCCATTCTGAAAACCTTTCAACCTTCGGTAGAGCTTCGCTTAGACGTTCCCGCTCCTGTAACGTGTACGTTTTCTCCTCCTCCATCGCCTCTGGATCGGGTGACACTGAGCTCGCCGAGGAATCTTCTCCGGGCCAGGAATCGGGGTGGTTTCCTAGAAAGGTCGGTCCGTGGAACCATCTATGATCGGGACCAAACTTATCTGGGATTGAGCGTGTAGCGTCGTCCGCGACATTATCTTTAGTGGGAACCCACCTCCATTCGCTTGTGTTTGTCACCTCATGTATTTCAGCGATGCGGTGAGCTACAAATGGTTTGTATACTCGAGCCCCGTTGCGCAGCCAAGTTAGCACAGTCTTCGAGTCACTCCAATAGAAGCATTTCGTCGGTGCCAGATCATGCTGGCTTTGAGCGGTTTGAGCAAGTCGACATCCGAGAACGGCTGCTTGCAACTCCAAACGAGGTATTGTGTGTACTTTTCCGATAGGCGCCACTCTCGCTTTAGCTGTGACCAGCGATGTGTACACCATACCTTGCCCGTTGGTCACTCTCCAGTACACAGCTGCTGCATAGGCGGTTGAGCTGGCATCGACGAAAGTATGGAGCTCTCTTACCTGTCCATACGTGAAGTGGGCGTAGCAACGCGGTATGGCGAGCTTTGGGAGCCTCATGACATGTTGGCCCCAGCTCGTCCATGCTTCAGCTTCGTTGGGATGCAATGGTGCGTCCCAATCTATCTCTGAGCGCCAGACATCCTGTAAAATCCGCTTTGCTTGTATTGTTATCGGTGTCGCTAGACCGAGTGGATCGTAAATGGACATCGTTGCGCGCAGAGCCTCTCGTTTAGTGGGCGTGCGTACGCCTCGCAGTATTGATCCATCTATTCGTGTCTCATTTAAATTAAATGAGAGGGTGTCCGTTTGAGGGTCCCATACCATACCTAGGACTTTGGTCGGATCGAGCTCCAGTTTATAGCTGGTGGCAGCGCTTTCAGTTGACAGCTCTTTGACTACCTGTGGGCTATTGGAGGACCACTTGCTTAGGTGAAAGTTACCTTGACGATGAATTTCGTCGACTTGGCGTGAAATTCTTGTTGCCTCCTCTTCGTCTGCAAAACTCACCAAATAGTCATCTACATAGTGACTTCTCACGATCGCTTTGGCTGCCTCTGGATACTGAGCCTCGAATCTTTTGGCGTTTTGATTTTTTACGAAAATTGCCGTAAACGGTGAAGATGTAGCGCCAAATATCACACTCTTCATGCGATATTCCAGAGGTGGCCCTGCACGTGGGTCTTCGCGCCACAGAAAACGTTGCATGTCACGATCCTCCTCACGAATAGTGACACGCAAAAACATGTCTTTGATGTCGGCGGTCACTGCCACCGGGTGTTGTCGGAAGCGCATTAGTACGCCGGGCAGGGACTGCAGCAGATCTGGTCCTGGTAAAAGTAAGCTGTTCAGACTTACCCCCTTAGTCACAGCCGCTGCATCATGGACGATTCTAAGTTTTTCCGGCTTTTCGGGGTGGACTACGCCGAAGTGTGGTAGGTACCAACGTTTAACTGGAGCTTCGTTGGGTGCTAATTCTGCGTACCCGTTGTTCAGCATGTTTTTCATCTGCTCGTGATAGCGTTTCTTCATTTCCGGGAGTCGATCGAGTTTCTTCTCGACAAGTTCTAACCTCTTCATCGCTGTGGAGCGATTGTCTGGCGGAGACAGGTTATCGCTGCGCCAGGGTAGGCATGTCTCATACCCTCCCGCCGGTATTTGGCGGGTATACTTGTCGAGGAGATCCAGAGCTCTCTGTTCGCCGTCGGTGTAAGGACGTTTCTTTTCGACTCCCAGGCATTCTAGGGCGAAATGTTTACGCATCAAGTCATGCATAGTTACCTCGTTTTTTAGTCGACTCACTTGGTCATTTATTTCCTCATCTTCGCTAAATTGCTCACGCATATGAAATATGTGTTCACGGATATGACGTGTGTGCTGAGGTCTCTGCGGCGCGGAGCGGGCACCATATAGGGTCCAACCGAGGTCTGTGAGCACTGCGGCGAGTTGATCACGCTCCTTACCTTCTCGTAACTGACGGGCATCCGCGAGACTATGGTGGTCTACGCCTACCAGCACCGTCGGCCTCGCCTCCTCGAGAAGAAGTTTCTCCGTTAGGTCGCTCATGTGTGGGTAAGACTGTATGAGGTCTGCCGGAACCGCTTGAGATGACAGACCTAGATTGTCTACCGTGCGGGCCCAGATATCATACGATTTATCGCTGTCGCGTCCTCGTATACTTACTCCGACTCGCTTAGAGGTTGACGCGTCGAAGTTAGAGCCACATACCAGTTCTCCGTAGAAAGGATCGCGCCAGCCTCGGGCGCCTACTGCCTCGGCTACAGATGTCTCTATAAGTGTGCTCGTAGAGCCGAGATCTAGAAGAGCGTATGTGTCATATTCGCCGTTGGGCCCCGACACACACACTGGTACTACCTGGAGGTACGCATTTCTTGCCTTGGCCTTTACCGCAGCTATTATCACCTCAGTCGGCTCCTCGTTTGCTGAGACCACGTGTGCTGTGGTTTCAACCTGTGGCTTGTAATTTGGATCGTGGAGCAGCGGGTGGTGCGTGTATTTGCAACCGCTGACTGTGCACTGCGTAGTCTTACAAGTATGTTTAAACTTACGAATTTTTAAACAACGGAAGCACAGACGATGTTTCTTTGCAAGTACCCAACGCTCCTCCGGCTCGGCCCTTCTCATAGTGGTGCAGTCTTTCGCGCGGTGTTCTTCCGCGCCGCATATTGGGCATTTACCTGATGGCTGCACCTGGACACTGGGAGACGTTGAGGCTTCTGTAACATGGTGGGTACGTACCATGGGCGGCGCCCGCTTGGGCTGTCGGACGGCTGACGGCTCACCCGACGAAATCACCTCGGCTGGGGCGAACTGGCTCATGCGATTTGCTATATGGGACATGAAATTTCCTAGCAGCACCAGCTCTGGGGTATCACTGGGTTGTGAGCAAGAAAATTCATAAAACTGGTGCCTAATCGCAGACGGGAACCCCTCGGTTATTTGATGTACAAGCGTAGCATTATACAAAAATGTTGGCTTACCAAGTGCTTGAATAGTAGCTACAATATTTTTCAATCTTGTTGCGTAAACACAAATATCACGGGGACAGTCCACTAGTCGGGGTAAATGTCGCAGTTTTTCCTCTTCCGCCATACAAATGGCCACCGGGCGACCGAATCTTGATGCGAGGATTTCAAGTACTTCCACTGTGGTCGTAGAACTAACGAACAAACACTGCACTGCTTCCTTAGCGGGTCCTTTTAGGCAACGTCGTAGCCGCGCTAAGTTGTCGTGTTCACTGAAGTACCGCGCAGACTCGTAGAACGCAGTCTTGAACACGAGCCACTCGGAGGAGGCGCCGGAGAAAGCAGGTAGTTCAACAGCGGGGCGCCAGGAGGGCAACACTTGGTGGGCGGCCTCTGTGAAGGTAGTCGCGAAGTCCCGGTAGTTCTGTGCGCCAGCCATCTGCGGTTGAGCTTGGTGGAGCGGCGCGGGCGGCGGCTCGTAGGACCGTGCTGGGTGGGCGCCGGTTACCAGTGGTGGCGCGGACGGCGCCCCATAGACATCCGCTGCAGCACTCCAGTGCGCGGGCGGCGCCTCGTAAAGCCGTGCTGGGCGGACGGCGGCTGCCAGTGGTGGCGCAGGCGGCGCCCCGTGGGCATCAACCGCAGCACTCCAGTGCGCAGGCGGCGGCGGCTCGTTGGCTCGATCTGGGCGGGTGGCGGCTGCCAGTGGTCCCGCGAGCGTAGAGCGAACTGGGACAGGCGCTGTGAGAGATACGATGTGAGTACCAGCTGGGTGGTCTTCGTGCTCTTGCGCTTGTCTGTTTACCCAGGTTTCAGTTCGCTGCAAATTGCTGATCACGCTCCGAACCTCTTCTTCTTCGTTTTCACTGTCCGCTTGGCACTGGAGAATAGCAAAACGAGCTTCCGTAGTCTCTAGCTGTCGCTGGGCGAGCTCTTCTCTCTTCTTTGCTAGTTCTTCTTTCATTTTTAGAAGCTCCACTCGACGTTTTTTGGTCGAAGCCTTGGATGAACTCCGATGTGACGAAGAGTCCCCCTGAGGTCGCAAGGTAACATCGTTGTCGGCAGTAGGGGCTGTGAGCGATGTTGTAGGTACCGCAGTTGCGCCTGTGTCGATGGTGATGTTCGATGTACTAGCAGCTTCAGTGTCCGTTGGACGGGGCACGGCCTCGGCATCGGATGGACTTGCTGGGCTCTCCTTGTGCTCGACGAGATCGGTGTTGCTTCTCGTTCGGACCATCTTTATCCGGTTACTTGAAGGACCAAACAATGTGACTGCCCTTTTCCTTTTAGCCTACACAGCCACATAGGAGGAACACTTTTATGTAGGCAGGTTCGAAGATGGTCTTGCGGTAGAGAAAAGTGAAACAAAACACTGAGACTTTTGAATGAATTTACTGTTTTTTGTGCCTACATTTATACAACATTTGACGCGCAACTAGCGTGTAGTTGCGCCAGCGGTAGGAAGGGGCGTGGCAAGCGGACATAAAGAGGCGTGGCAAGCCCAAGTGATTCTATACAATTTAGTAAAGTTTAATAATAGCTTCTTAGGTCTAAATAATCAACATAAGCAAATTATCCTTAAAACAAACTTACTTAAAACAAAATTAAATTATATCCTGTCCCGCACAATGGGGAATCTTTAGGCATGATAATGAAGAATGTTAACTAGTTTTGATTATTAGCACTCCATATTCTCTGTCAAAAATAAAAAATACTAGTGAAAGAATTACTTGGATACGTCAATTAGTTTCCGATTTAGAAGTAAAACAAGTTGTAACCGTACGACGCGGGCCGCCGGTTACGGTGTGACGTCATCGCACAACACGCTCAGCCAATAAAGATGAAACTTCGACGTTAGAAAAACCTGAAGAGATATTTGTTGTTAGCTGTGAAGACGAAATAGTAATAGAAGATCCATTAAGTTTTGGAAATAATGATCAGTGTTTAGAAATATCAAAAAAAAGTAAGGGAGTGCAAGTAAATCTGAAAGCTAAAGGAGTCCATAAATCAACCATGACTGTTAACAAATGTTTAAAAAAAAGAGGAAAATAATATTTTCACCAGATGCAGTATCTTTTGGTAGTATGAACGACACATCTTCAAACGCCTCTTCGCATGAAATGTTTAACCTTGATCAATAATCAAAGAACCCTAATGAAGATTCAGAGTCGGAACCAGAATGCGAAATACTTTTTTTAGAAACTATATGCAAAATAGTTCCATATCTAGAGAACCACAACTGTTGTTAGATTTACCTAAATAATGCTATTTTTGTATTAATATGTTATCTGAAACAGCAAAATGTACTCCGCGAAATGTAATGATAACTTTTAAAAAAATACGCGTGTATAAACCTAATACTATTCTGGCCTTGGATTTTGGTTTGTCTTGGTTTACTTGAACATAACCAATAGCATCATCGCCATAGCTGTCTCTTGCCGATAAGTTTCAAATAAAAATAAATGGCCTTACGTATTTTGTAAGTAAAAAAAATACAAATAAAAAAAAGATTTAGTACATCTGTAACGTTCAACCCACTACATTTCATCCTAAGTACCTATCCTACTTCCTACTAATATTATAAATGCGAGTGTGTGTGTGTGTGTGTGTGTGTTTGTTATCTTTTACTACTGAACGGATCTGGACGAAGTCTGGAATAACACATAGGCTACTTTTAATCCTGGGAAAATGTACAGTTCCCGAGGGAAACGGGAGCGAAGCTGCTGGCGGCAGCTAGTTTGCAATAAATCAATGTATGTATTCATTTAAATTTACTAAGAAGAGCGGTACCTACCTATATATACATACGTACCTAACAATAGCTACAAAACTATAATAGGTACATATTTGTTGTCTTTAAAAGTAAAAATTTTATGGTAGGTAGGTACTTCTACTATTTGAGTTACATTCTTCCATTATGGCATTAGTTGGGTATTTTGTTTTGATAAAACAATTTCGAACAGATAAACTATTAAGCATAAGTAGTAGCACGGAAAGTTTATTTTGCATTTTTATTCCTCGCCTTTCGGCGGCAACGAAATCACTATTTCGTCGGCTTATTGCAAGAACTCATTAACCGACAATTCACTATTGGGAGAAAAACGATTTTTTAGTTCGTGTTAGTTAATGGTTGTATTTCCTCTTCCTTATAACACCGTTAAAATAATGTCTGATATTAAAACACCACTATTGTATCATTGTTCAATACATCTATAATGTCCATACCTTTAAAAAAAGCGGTTAGAGAGTTTTTGCAGTAAATGACTTCTTGCAGTAAGTTGATAAATAATGTGCGACCATTAATCCACTTTAGGTAGATTATCCGATTGCCCTTTTTCGAATACTTCATCCATTTTATTAATCGAATATTTACTATTATTAGACTATTGACTTGATACGCGGACGAAAACACAATAAAATACTGCGCAAGCTATTACACCTACTACTATAACCGCTGGCAACATTATATAGGTTACTCTATGCTTGATACTAAGCAAGCGGGCCGCGCCCGCGCGGCGCGTTGTGACATGACGTCACAAGCGGTCACGTGACTGTTAGCGGGACTATATTTTTCGAAACTGAATGCCTATAAAATCAAAACTACTAGGTATTTTTGACTACAACAAAAACTAGTGTCTTTGTATACATACAGCATTTCAAGCGATTTGGCATACCTAGTAACATTCTTGTTTTTTCAGTGGGACAAGAAACAGTAAAAGGATTTTCGAGTTTAAATCGCAGCTAGACAAAATATTTAATATTTTAAAATCTAGGAACTATTGTTATGATCACAACAAAAAATAATCTTACATCTACTTTTTTGGTATAGGTATGGTGTGTGTATAAAGTTCTAAAATTTAATTTTTTTTTTCTTGTCATAACTTAAGACTTTTAATGTACCTAACGTGTTCTTGTTATGTACCATACAGACATGATTATTATGTATTATGTCGATATAGCGACAACACAAGGTTACTGAAACTAAGTTCGGTAACATTTTTACTGAACTGCAAAAACCGACACAGTCGCAATGTGTCGCATAAGTTACGAAACTGCTGCGATTTGTTAAAAAATTGGCCTTTGTATCTTCGTAATGAGATACTTTATACAGCATCCAGGGGCACCTTCACTCACACTAGCTGGGTGAAGGGACCACTCGGACGCTGCAGTGCCTGGCAATACATGCGGAGCCAACCAACCCGCGAGTTTCCTCACGATTTTATCTTTCGCCGTTAGCGTGAAGAAACTGCGACCAAAAATGACTATATAGGTAGAGTTCCGCGGAAAAGTCACTGGGATTCTGCGAATCACATTTGCCACTGTATCGTTGGATTTGACTTAGCTAGGTACAAATATAATTTGGATTAATGTAATTGCAATTCGGTACCTACCTACCTTCAGAAGCTTAAAGCTTAAAAACATCACTGTTATGAGAGGTTTGTTAGTGTTATGTTTTTCTTATTTTACTTATCAGAAAATACTTACGGTGTACTGGCGAGCAGGAAAATTGGGCGCGGCACATTACACGTTACAAACGGGGGAGGTGAGTAAAATTTCTGATTAATTAATTTAATGAAATGAAAACCATAGAAAAGTGGCAGTCCCCGTGGAACTTATCTACGTTTAAAATAATGCATTGAATGTGGCTTTACATTTTAAGAATATAGGTACAGGGTGTATCAAAATACCCTTATTGTAATCTAAAAGGGTAGATTTTCCTACATTTCTCTAGGCACAACTTAAACACAGATGTATTATTACTATGGATTAAGTGACATATTTTTCGCTACACCAAAGTTCTTCCTATAAAATGAAAGTCGATTTTAATGACCAGCAGAACCCTGTTTACTTTCGGAAAGATAAGGATTGATACCTAACCCTTTCTTTATTATCTAATTAATTTGAGGCACCTTCGACTCTACTCTACGATCATATTTCATCGTTATCGTCTTTCGTTGTTTCAGATTTGTCATAAGTACTTAATTGTAGAGGCCCAATAACATAATAGGTTAATAATATAATTTATGAATACTTAATATACTACGTAATATTATTACAATTCCAGCAAAGCTTTCCATACAAATGCGTTTATTAATTAATTGGTAAGCTGTGGACAACTGTTGGCCTTATTTTTAGTTATTAGTTAATTAAGTATAATCAATTTACGCTGTTGTTGTTCCTAACAAAGTAAAATAAAATAAATAAAATTAAATAACGGATCACAATAACGATGAAAATATAGCATGGTCAATTTAAGAAAGGGACCGAATAATAATTGTAATCTTCTTCAAACATAATATTGTATGACCTAGAGGCATAGTTGTCCAGCCCCATTCTTAAATTAACAGTGTTATAGTATTTTTCGACGTTTTGAACTTCCGATCATAGATCTGTACTTGAATTTGAGTACAGAACTATTCCTGAAACTTTTGAATTTGAGTAGATATTGAGCTATTCCTATAAAACGTCAGAAACTATAGGTAGGAACTTGACTGCATGTGAAAAGAACTCTCATTTTATTCTTGATCTACTGGACAATATTATGTTAAGTTCACTTACAAACTTTAACCCTCCAGCTGCACGTCCTAGACGAGATAGTAGACCGTGCGCCGGCGCACCAAATGCTGAGTAACTTATACCGCCTCGTGGAGCCCGCCAAGCTGCTGATAGACGGAAAAATGCAGAGCACCTTCGTTAGCAACGTAAAGAAGATGGTGTACGGCGGCGAAGGTGATGACAGCGGGAGATGCAAGTTGACGTTCATATCGGCTAAGGATTATAGTAAGTGCTTTTTGGAAAGAATGTCTTTGTCAAAGTCTTCTGGGAATCAATTAAATAATTAATATATCAGCTCGTATTCGTGGTCTCCACTCGAGAACCTTCGCCATCGGCTCATTCTTCGAACCCCATCAACCATCGGTTCCTCGGCATAACTTACCCCAACCCGGAATACTTCAGACACCTATCCCTTAAAGGGTGTGTTTGAACTGATAGAGTAGTACATTTTCGAAGATATAGATGTAAGTCAAGGGGCAGGCACAACAGATCTCACTGGATCGAATAGGCGCCGACTAATTGTCGGCCACCGCGCGACAACTTTAACATAAGTGCTTCTCATCTTATTTAATAATAATAATAACTTCCACACAATACAATCACTTGACCTGGTCCCAAACTAGGATACCCTGTGCTATGGTTACCAGGCAAGGACGTCACAAACATGAAAATACACCCAGACTGAGGCCATTTGTACAAATGTACGGCGGCCCCCAGTGGGAATCGAACCCACGACCTCTGTTCAGGTAGCTAAGCGCCTTAACGGCTAGACCAACGAAGCAGCCAATTCACTATCAACATGGACTAGAAGGCATATAACCTTCATCAGTCTCAGTGGTAGCGGGAATGGTACTCGTCATTTACACTCGGGTTTCCCTGTGAGGTTTTTCTATACCATTGGTTAATGGCTACTGGTAAAAAAACTACCCATACTGCAGTTACACACCGTGTGTACCAAAATACTCCTTCACAACCTTCACCAAAATTAAAAACTACTAGAACCTAATCAAAAATCTACCTATCTCTAAGCATCCAAATTTTTTTTCCACAACATTTCTTAATCCTCACCAGATTTCGAAGCATGCAAGCGCCGCATACACTCTCTGTCCCTACCGCACGAACCCCGCAACTGCACCGAAGACGAACGAGCAATCTTCCTGCGCACAGTGGTCAACTTCTCCCAGACACAGAGCGTGCACGCACTGGGCGCTCTGTTGCGTTATATCGACCTCAATTGGTCCAGTATTAGTCTGGACTTGTACGGGAGACCACAGTTCTTGAGCCTTGGAAAGATCTCCCTGTAAGTCCTTGCTTTAATTTACTCTGATTTAAGCTCTAGGTTTTCCATGGAGGTCAATACAAAATGGGACTAACGATAGGCACAAGCAACATCAAGAACAACTTTGTGGTGGGTATTTGGGGGCGACAAAAAGGCTGCATCAACTCTTTGTTATAAGATACTTATCGATTTCGGTGTGATAGACCATCGCTTCTCAAGGACCAAGCCGGCCAGTAAAAGAGCCCTAGAAACGCCAATGCCCCTCATCCTCCACTGGAAAATAACTCTAGGTACGGCAAATGATTCCAGGACAGACATAGTGACAATAGATGAGGACACGTACAAGGGCCTCCAGATCTTCAGCCCGGTGGCCCACCCGAGCAACTTCAAGAGAGGCGTACAGGGCAGCAACAAGGAGGGGCTCAGCCTCTTCAGCATCTTCAACAAATGCGCCTCCAAGGTCGGCCAGAGTCGGATGAGGTATGAGGTACAAAAGAGAAGGAAGCCTTTTTTCTGGTGGAAGGGCTGTGGTGTGGATGCGAATGACAAGGGACCGTAAGAGATGGCAATTGGGGGGAAAGACCTATACCCAGCATTGGGAAGCGTGGGCTTACATGAATACTTTTGAAACATGTGCCGATTTTGATTTTCACAATATTTTTTCAGAAATTATGACATTTTGTCCCACATTTTCTAAAACTATTTTGTTCTTTCCCACTAAAAATGTTAGAATAGGCGCGCGAGTCGGATGCCGGAAGTGAAAGCAGCCCTGAAGCAGGTATCATATTTCCCAGGGTCCTGCTTCAACACCCCACTAACGATCTGGCGATGCTACAGCAGCGCCAAGACGTGGTGGGCTTCTTCATGCGCGGACAGAACGATTCCGTCATGCGGAACATATGTTCCTCGCTGCGGTTCATCAAGAACGTCAATGTAGGCTCTCCTTCTTCTTATTCACTCTTACAATATCCACTGCCACCTGAGCCGGCTTAGTTAAGGTTAGGTAATTAAGTTGGAGACACGCAAGTCTCTCAATCGTGCCCTCTATCTCTCTCTGAGAGAAGGCCTGAGCCCTGTGGGACGCATACAGGCTATGCAGCCTATTAAGTGTCATTATAAGTTATTACCAGGGAGAGTCCAAGTTGCATCACTTGATTTGGACGCCCTCTAAAGCGCATCACACACATGCGCTACCATACAAGGTTACCTGAAAATGCGCAATTCCTGAAACTTACGATTTTTCTGCCTTGTAGTGGTACTGTGGTGGAGGAATACTTAAAAGCATATTTCGAAAAGTATAGAGCTCAGGAAAAGCTCATAGATCAAAAGTTATTATTATTAAAAATTATTTATTACACTTATACAAATAAAAATACAAAGGCGAACTTAATGCTAAAAGCATTATCTTCCAGTTAACCTTGGTTTTGTGGAGATTTTAAAGTTGTTGTAAAACGCTTGTGTTGTTCGTGGGGTTTTTCAAGAATTGGGCATTTTAGATGTAAACCCAGCGCGGTATAGCACGGGGTACTATTTAAAGACGGGTAGTTCATATAGCGCCCGTGTGTGGATTTTGTATGAGAGCTATACCATGCTATACCACGCTAAGACATTGTATGTAAGGATTCAGATACAAACTTACTTAGTTTGGTTTTCATTTACAAACAACATGCCAGATCGCAATGAAACTATGCCAATATGATGACACAGACCGATGTTGGAATCATTTGCATTGGGCTCTCTAATTCTGTTTAACACTGTTCTTTCCAGGGGATATTATCAAAGATCAAAGCTTTGTCCGCAAAACCCTTTCAATGGAAATCTCTCTACAATGTAAGTCTAAACGAACATCAAGTTTGACACGAATTCTATATGTAATGGGATGAGATGATTTATACAGAGTCCAGTGGCACCATCACTCACACTAGATGGGTGAAGGGACCACTCGGACGCTGCAGTGCCTGGGACATTGTTTTTGTTTAGATGGAGTAGGCTTGCCCAGCACCCATACCATCCTGACAGCTTAGTCGGCCTAGCTCACAGGAAAGACAAGTCAATAGGTGCGGAGCCAACCAAGCCGCTGGTTTCCTCATGATGTTTTCCTTCACGGTTATTGCTACTACAAATTCGCAGATGTATGTAACTTTGACAATAAACAAAGTCATGGGTACATGCCCGCACTGGGAATCGAACCTGGGTCTCCCGCTTCCGAGTCCATTGTTCTACCCACTGGGCTAGCACCGATTATGTTAAACTAACATTAAAATGTGTGTTCCTAAAACACTTTTCAGACCCTATACAACGCTGTATTGATCTGCGAAATGTGTGAGAACGCTTCTGGAAGCGAGTTTTTGGACCAGCTAGGGTCTTGCGACAACAACAAACTATACGAGGTAAAGAAAGACAATTAACTGAATCACCAATTAGCGACTGATCAACCCATTGTTGACTGAGGTAAGGCAATTCTGAAACTATATTTGTTTTTGTGATTACAGATGGCTCTCTACATGAACAGGATAATCGACTTTGATGCATCAAAGACTGAGGGCAAATTCACCGTTAAATCTGGCGTTGATCCTGAACTGGATAGAAGTACGTACTAATTGCTGTGTCTTGACTGGCTGGCTAAGCCAAAGAGCTAAGCAAACGCCTTTAACAGCAAAGTTGTAAAATATCTATGAAGAGTAAAGTTTAATGAGTAAAGACCAGACTAGATCGCCAGACTAGAGTTAACTGAACCTAAGTTCCAAAAAAGACTTTTCAGTGACAGTGAAGAAGACTTTTCCTCTTTATTTAGGTACTTCAATTCTAAAGTGTAATCAACGACCACAGCGTTATATAGGAAACTGCACGTTAAGCTCCCAAGCTCGGAGGATCAATTTAGCTGATTTAGTAAGCCACTAAAATAACTTACATACAACACAATCACTTGTCCTGATCCCAAACTAGGATCATCATCATTATCATCATCATCAGCCATTTGACGCCCACTGTACATCGCGCTATGAAAATTCGATAACGTTCATATTACTAGACTAGCTACTAAGCAAACACTCGTTGGGAATGAAAAAATACCAACGAGTAACAGCGTGACTCGTTGGGAACAAAGGCACATAGGCCTCCCTCATGGTTTTCCAAGCTTCCCGGTCTTGTGCCGCCCGCATCCAGCGACTCCCCGCCACCGTAACCAGGTCGTCAGACCATCTGGTGGGAGGCCTCCCACGCTGCGTCGTCTGGTCCGCGGTGGCCAGGTCAGAACTTTTTCGCCCCAACGGCCATCAATTCTCCGAGCTATGTGCCCCGCCTACTGCCACTTCAACTGAACAATTCTTCGAGCTATATCAGTAACTCGGGTTCATCTGCGGATCTCCTCATTCCTGATTCGATCACGCAGTGAGCCTAACATAGCTCTCTCCATTGCTCGTTTGGCGACCTTGAGCCTTCTTATGAGGCCCATAGTCGGCGACCAGGTCTCACATCCATAAGTCATCACTGGTAAAACACATTGGTTATACACCTTTGTCTTGAGACACTGAAATATTTTGGACGCAAAAATGTGTTTTAGTTTCCCGAACGCTGCCCATCCGAGTTGGATTCGACGAGTGACCTCTTTCTCGAAGTTGGAATTACCTAACTGGACAGTTTATCCCAGGTATACATAGTGGTCGACAACTTCGAGGTCAGAGCCGCCAACGTGGATAGGAGTGGGTGCTAAATGGGAGTTCGACATTATCTTAGTCTTGTCCATGTTCATTCTGTTAGAAGCTCTGTTCAGGTCATGGAGCATGCAACTCAAATCTTCCAGGGATCAAACTAGGATCATTAACACTGCAGCCATTTGTAGAAATCTAGTACGGCGACCTCCATTGGGAATCGAACCCACGACCCCAGTTTTGTTAATCAAGCGTATAAACCGCTAGACCAACGAGGCAGTCACATTAGTACTATTGCCAAGTTGCCAATCTCTCTCGTCGAGAGAAAGCCTTTGAATTATTCTAAATTCAATGAAAAAATCCAATTAATGACATAATTTAATTCATTGGTTTGTTTTACATACAATAAAGAATATTCTATCAATCTTCCAGAGAAGCAAACAATGGCTAGTCTCCACACCCTAATGTCGGAGACAGCCAAGGTGGAGCTGGAACGTCTTCCGCTCTTCATTGAAGAGTGCACCATGCTCTATATGCCTCATTTGGGCTACCTGCTTGGGGTGAAGGCCTGGGCGGACAATCTGAGTATGGAGCAGAAGGAACTGCCTAATATGAGATTCATGGTGAGAGTGGAACCTTATTTTATTTGGTCTATTAAAATGAGTCTCAATCTAGAATTAAAAATACATACATTACACACACACACACACACACACACACACACACACACACACACAAACTATATATATATATCTCTCTCTCTCTCTCTCACATACACACGAACGCATGTAGGTACGCACGCACATTACGCACGCACGCACGCAGTGATTTTAAAATCATGTTGATTTCCCTTTCAGTTCCAGAATAACGATTACATTCATTACAAAAGTAAAGGATGTGAAGGTAAATTAACATCTCTTAACCTTTTACTTACGAGTTTGCCTAGACAATATTTGACAATATTTTTAACCAAATTTCCCAGAACTGGACGTGATGATCGGCGATACGTACCCAGAGATCGTGGCCCACGAGACCAAGATCATGATGCGGCTGACCGCCATCATCATGGAGCATCTGCACACGCTGGCCTCCGTCATTGACAAATGCGCTGAGCTGGACTGGTGAGGAACCCTTCGCTACGTTTACACTCCACGAGCTTCCCTACTGAGCTGAAAGCGGATAGTATGTTTTAGTTGAAAATTAAGTTTACCGTTAAATTACCTTTCCGTCACAAGGTTGTCTGGAAGAAATTGCTATAAGCAATAAGACCGCCCATTGCACTTTTTCATTCTTAATTTCATATTTTATGTCTCTTGTGTCTTGTGTGCAATAAAGAATATTCTTATCTTATCTGATCTTAAGTTGATACCCGAGTGTGAATATGGTGCGCAAAGTTACATTAAATTACGTATAATGATTGTCGTATAATGAGCCTTTTAAGGCCGTTGCAGCCTGCATAGACACAACAAAAAGCAATGCGACTTTGCCGTACAATGAATAAGTTTATTTTTATTTGGACAGTGTTATTAAAACATAGCCGAGTACAGACCACATACTTTAACGCAAACGAAAAACAAACCATCTACTCTGTCCTCCCCAGCCTGATAGCCATCTCGAAAGTGTGCAAAGAGTTCACATTCGTCCGTCCCGAGTTAACGCGGGAAAAGGTACTCCGCATTAAGCAAGGCCGGCACCCCCTTCATCTGATCAGCTGCGAGAGCTTTGTGCCCAACGACTTTGAGTCCAGCCACGGAGTTGGCTTCGTCAAGATACTCACCGGGCCCAACGCCAGCGGAAAGAGCGTTTATATGAAGCAGATTGGTAGGTACATACATACATAAACTCACGCCTGTATCCCGGAGGAGTAGCAGACACCAAGGTCTGCCACTTACCACGATCCTGGCAGATCTCTTTCACTTCATCAACATTCGGGTACTTTTTATCTTGCCCTTTACTTGAACATCATCTATTTGGTCGAAGTATGTCCGCCTGGGACGTCCCTTTCCGGCCCTTCCACCCACGTTCGCTCGATATATTTGTTATTGGTGGGTATTTGGGTTAAAACCGGTCCTTTCTGAACTCTGATTCATAGGCCCTACATAGAAGAACGTTCAGTCTATAACAGTTTTAAGCGTTATCTGTCAAACACAAAAAATCTGAAATACTGATAAAACTGGAAATTCGAGAAACTCTACTTGACGTGTTTTAGAAATTATGCATTTTCGCGGCAACCCTACATGGATCTCATAGGCAATTTCCTCAAACTTAGTAACTTTCAGGCCTAATCGTGTACCTGGCGCACATCGGAAGCTTCGTGCCAGCAGACAGCGCCACAATAGGCGTGCTCACACACCTCTACACCCGGATACAGTCCACTGAGTGTGTCGCGGCTCATATGAGCGCCTTCCTTATTGATTTGAGACAGGTGGGAGCCTGCCAAAAACATAACGTGATGAAAATTTAAAAACCGGCCAAGTGCGAGTCGGACTCGCGCACAAAGGGTTCCGTACCATTATCTATACAACATTAGACATAGATCTAATTTGAGAACAGCGCCATCTATAGAAACCAATAAGAAGCGTTTAACAGTGACATTTAACGACATGACATCGGCGCTGTGAAGGTTACATAGATGGCCGCTAGATGGCGAGCGCTGTCTTTAGACAACGTTTATTGTATGGGAGGCCCATTCAATATTTATTTTATTCTGTGTGTAGTATTTGTTGTTATAGCGGCAACAGTAATAAGTACATCATCTTTGAAAATGTTAACTGTCTAGCTATCACGGTTGATGAGATACAGCCTGGTGACAGACGGACAGTGAAGTCTTAGTAATAAGGTTCCGTTTGGCACCCTTCGGTTACGGAACTATAAAAATGGACTGAATCAATCAGCCCATAATCGTCCACTGCTGGACATATGCCTCCCCAAGGTACGCAATTTCTTTCTATCCATCCTCATCCAGCCGCTGCCAGCAATCTGCCTCAGATCGTCAGTCCAACGAGCTGGTGGGCCTCGTACGCTGCGTTGGCCAGTTCGTGATTTCCACTCGAGAACCTTTGCAGGCTATGGATTCTTCGGCAGATTGTAATGTGACCAACTTGCTACTCTTAAAGGATGTCAAGCACCTTAGTTCTTTGGAGTTGCCTCAGTTCTGATATGATCAAAGGCTCTATGACCTGAGTCTAGATGTTTTTTAATGGTTGTGATGTCCTAGTTTGGGACCCGAACCAATTATTGTGTCGTGTGGATGTTAACAATATGTTAAGTTACACCTGACACATGAAAAAAACTATCATGTAGGGTAAATTTTATTTTTTTTTATTTATGTAGTAAATGAGTCCTATATTTTTTACTTGCTCTACTGCTTACATCAGCGAAGGTTAGCTGGAAGAACACTAACTATTATTAAGCTCGCCTTAGTACAAAATTATTTTGGTGCCATAAGAAAATTTCTTGCCTGTCAAGATATTTATCAACAGAATAGTAAACGCTTACAAATTAATATTCTCTTAGTTAATTTATATTTGCACGACGTTTTAACCTTTTTCGCATGACAGGGAGGACCCTAAATAAAAAAGTAGATTATTCCACCTAGATGTCGCTAGCGCTGCAGGAGTCTACAAGCAACTCCCTGATCATCATCGACGAGTTTGGCAAAGGAACCTCTGAAGTAGACGGGATAGCTTTACTAGCCAGCTGCCTCAACAGGTAAATAGCCATCAGCCATCAATCGTGACATACTATATACCATAATAGTATCAAGTATGTCAGGATCGTTGCTAATGTCGAACTATAGTCTCTGCCTCCTCTTTAATATTTCACGCGATGGACATGCAAAAAAATGTTAACATTGCAGAGGCCATGTTAAAATATTCAATATAAAAGTCATAGAACTAAAGTTGTTGTAAATGACAAACTCCAATTAACGCGTTTCGGGAATTGCACATTGTTAAGGTAACCCTGTATTACTATTTATTTATTTTTACAATTCGCTTGCAGTTTTTTATGCCGAGAAATGCAGTGTCCGCATGTGCTGTTAGCAACACACATGTTGCAGCTACCAGAGTTTATCATCGACACTCCGCTCGTCAAATTACAGGTAAATAAACGAATTTAGATTTGACATCTTTAATTTCAAACCCTGTTATAATTTATTTACGACATTCTGGCTTAAAAACAAATTTAATTCAATGACATTCTCACTTGAATGAAGTAATTTCTTTCGGTACTTAGGACATTTGCATCCCACTTCTGATTATCGAGAAGACTGTTTTGTAACATTTCCCTACCGACCTGCTGACTTCATAATGAAATCAGATCCTAGACGCTGCTAAACGCACAATATCACTCTTTTCAACATCTGTGCTACGTTTGGGGCTTGTCCACCTGTTATTTCAATGACTATATCATTTGTATCCCAATTCTGATTTTTCAGAACACTGACCCTAGTAAAAATTTAGTAGGTAGGTGTAAAATTTATACCGGGCATAATCCAGGATCTAGGCTAAGAATAGAAAAAAAAAATCATACTTTGCTCAGTTAGGCCGTTAATGTTATCATTAGCACAACTCAAATACCCTTTAACAATTTTAACAAACTTTCAAAACCTAGGAGGTTCTCAATTCGTATGTATCATCATATCATAAGCAGCCTAAATACGTCCCACTGTAGGGCACAGGCCTTCTCTCAGGGAGAGAGTATGGGCTTAATCACCACGCGTGCCAACCGCGGATTGGCGATTTCAAGCGCTGAAGTAAGTGTATAGCTCAGACACATAGGTTCCCTCACGATGTTTTCCTTCACCTTTAGCGAGTGGTGTTGCTACTTCACAAATGTACATAACTTAGAAAACAAAGTATGTATGGTTAGCGATAATTAATTACCACGCTGTCCGATTTCCTTAATTCTTTTTTTTTTGTGAGAAACGTGGTCGCATATTAATTTGGTTAAAATCTGTTGTCATCAAACTCTTCTAATTAGTGCTAGTTAGTTTTTCTTTACTAAAAGTTTTTTTTTTATATAATTCTTCTTCCTATAAGAAGTATTATTTCGGCTTTTAAAGTTATTGATGACAATCACGGAATCATATCATATAGGCTTTGATGTATTAAGTTTAAGATGATTTGAGAAAAGATGGTCAGTGTTTTTTTTTTTTTTTCCCCGCTGCCTTTTTCTCAACTACAAATACGGCCCGAAGGCAGCGGCTAATATAGTAAGACACTCAGCAAAGAGAATGCAAATTCTTTACGTCGAACTAAATTATTGATTTCTGATTTTCGCTCAGAGATTCGAGCATATGTTAGAAGACGGCGAGCCGGTATTCCTGTTCCGTCTGACGGACGGCTCGGCGGATAGCAGCTTCGCCCACGAGGTGGCCGCCAGCTGTGGGATTGACCGCCATATTGTGGGCCGCGCGGCCATCGTGGCTAAGGCTATGATGGTGAGGATCCTGAACTGTATCTGGCTTATTGAAAGAATGCTGATGATGGTTTTTAAAATATAATAAAAAACGGAACTTTCCAAGGCTTTAGTTTTTCCATAACTCTAATTCTAAACTTTATTCAATAAGAGTTTAGACACATAAGAACATTATTTTACGATAACGCAATTATGTATAAATGCTTTTCACATTATAAGCCGTCAGCCGTCCGCCTTGTCGCGTCATAATTTAACATACATACATACATACATACACACTACCCAGAGGGGTAAGCAGAGACCAGGGACTGCCACTTGCCACGATCCTGACAGATCACTTTCTCGTTGCATGCACGCACACCGGTTTCGAGTACTTTTTATCTTGCCCTTTGCTAATACGTACCCTATTTGGTCGAAGTATGTCCGCCTGGAACGTCCCTTACCGGCCCTTCCACCCACATTCGCTCGTAAATTTCTTTCGTCAATCTTTCTTCCTTCATCCTCTCCACATGTCCAAACCAACGCAACATTCCTTGCTGTCAAGTTGTTATGCCATTTTCAATGGTCTTTTTCATACATATTTAAACCCAATGCACAAACATGTTAAAATAAACCGACACCCGCTACGAAAGATACAACACCCACAATAAACTAACTTCAACTGAACTAATAAACGTAGATATAATAAAAACTGGATTTGCACCGATATTTACTCGTTTATTTTTCATTTTACAATTTTCCGACGTTTCAATAGAGATCGTGGTTGGAACATAGCCACAGCATGGGAACCAGTGCTTAAGTGCATGAGACCGTCTTGCTAGAAGTGTGACTGTAGATTTAGTTTTAATAACAATAATCAATATTTTTGAGTTTAATAAAATAAAATTAATAAAATTATTTTGTAGATTACATTAATAAGCAGCCTATATACGTCCCACTGTAGGGCACAGGTCTTCTCTCAGGAAGAGATCATGGGCTTAATCACACGTGTGTCCACCGCGGATTGGCGATTTCAAGCGCTGAAGTACGTGAATAGCTCAGACACTCAGGTTTCCTCACGATGTTTTGATTCACCGTAGATTTGTAGATTGAATTTATTTATTTTTATTTTCTTTATTAGGGACAACAAACAGAAGTACAATGTATCTTAAACAGAAATTTAAATAACTAATAAAATAATCAATATTTTTGAGTTTATATAAAATAATTGTTTTGAGAATTTAAATTTAAAAAACTTGCCAAAATAATTTTGGAACGTAATTTAATATATACTTTACTTTACTTTACTTTATACTTTATTGCACACATAAAATCACATGAATAAAACAAAACATTATTATATTATTTTAATTTTATTTTGCCTAGGGTAGTAAATGCTTCCAAAAATACGCCTGTCACCTTAGTCTACCGAGTACCGGGACCACGGGACATGCAAAAGCCGAAACCTCAGAAAATTGTTAAAAGAAAAATAAACCAGTAAACCGTGCAAACTCAGTTTCTATTATGTCTAGTGTTCGTGTTAACCTTAGAAAATACTAAAATTAAATACGTATTTTGTTTTGTGGTGTGTACAATAAAGTGTTCTAATCTCATCTCATTCTTGTGTTTTCAGAACAATTCTCTTCCGCCGGTTAACAGAAAAATCACAGCAAAGTTGCTGACATTCACGGAAATGTTGAAAACGGACCTCGCTCACGACAATTGAAAGGGGTTTTTATAAAATTAAATAGTAAATTTTATGGATATCTGCCCTCTTAGGCGCAACATTTATTTATAATAAATATATGTAAAATTCAAAATATTGCTTACCAGGTAATGTGAAGACAATAAATATAACTTATTAAAAAATTCTGATATTCTTAAAAATTATATAAAATTTTCTTATCTAAGGAATGCATTGTCATGAACGTATCTTCTCGGATTTTTCAACACGATATTTCCATAAAATACTTAATTTTTTATTTTATTTTTGAATGTGCGTTTTCCAAATGCAACCGTTTTTCATATTCTATTTCGCAAAGCTTCGTAATATTTGCGAGACAAAAGCTATAGTTCTATAAAAAACATCAACCGCTTCTAAACATCAAAATGGCCGTAGTAATTTCATTGTAAAGTCACATATTCATTGTAAACTTTTTGCGGGCAACAATTTTTTCATTTACTATTTACTGGCATATGGATGTTATTCAGGATGATAAGCAAATAATCCTGTTATTACAGATTCACGTCAATCTCCGGTCGAACATTAAAGTCCAAGGCTTATGCCCGGTTTCTCGTACGCTAACAATTTGTTAATCTACTGTTAGCAGCTGTCAGTTGTTTTTTTTTCTGTATGCTCTTTGGCCATTTTGTGGTAAGAATCCCGTATATACCGCAACAGTATTTATGCTTGTTAACGGACCGAGACAAGCCTCACGACGATCGCGCAACTGAAGTCGCTTAAGACTACTCTTACGTGGAGCGTGCTGTCTCGCTCACACAATTTTACATTTTTAATTATTGTAATAAAATTAGTAAACCTTCGATAAATGTGGTGTGAGGGTTTGAAAATTACAGACATTTTAATTACATCTTCGTTTTCATGTACGCAGTTTTTAATAAAGAAAAGTTGTTCCCAAAATTATTAATTTTGAAATCAAATTATCTCAACCAAAAACTTAGTACAGTACAAAAAAAATATGCCTTAAATCCGCAATTTCATTATCCATAAAACTATCAGACCACATGTACCAAAAGTATACTCATTTATTTACAATCACAAAAAATAATTGTGCTAACGAGACAGCATGCTCCACGAAAGAACAGTCTGAAGTGTAAAGGCGTTTTAAGAGGTTCCCAGTTTCATGTCGCAATATATTATTAGATGACCTGCTTCTTGTAGCCCAACAAGTTTACCGCGCACACGCAGCTATAGTCCGGCCACTCTGAGAATGCCGATGAAACATCCATTGACATTCGCAGCTTGTGATGGCGGTGTTCGCTGAATGTGCGACCTCAGCGCCATCTACCCACATGACACCAGTCCTAGTAACACGGCATTGTAAGGCGTAACACTAAAATTCCGCAATTAAATCTAGAACGAGACGCAATAATGTAAGCTTAGACAAACGAGTTTATTCTTATCATTTAGCCCGGCGGCTGGAGCTCCATTCCCAAACCTTCCCACTGGCTGATTCTCAATTCACTCATTTAACACTTCGGAGTGAAAATCCAAGCGGAAAAGTTACAGAAAGGTGGCAGATGGCGATGACGTCGCACGACCAACGAACACAACCATCACTAAATGCAAATGTCAAATGAAACGTCACCGGCGTTCTCGGGACGGTCAGAGAATAGTAACCTTGCAGTCTACATGGACTTCATCTGCGCCATGAGTTCCTCGAGCGAGAGTTCCGACGCCGCCACCGCGCCGCCCGTGCTGGACTCCGGTGTACTGCTGTCGACGGGGATGCTGTACGCCACCTGAAAGCCGTTCTCATTCGGAATATGCTTTGATGGCATAAACAAATTCCCGAAGATTTCCGAATATCCAACCTTTCGGGATAATCCTACTTAGGGGCATTTTTTCAATAGTCAGATAAAACTTCATCATCATCATCATCATCAGCCACCCGACGTCCACTGCATGACATAGGTCTCCTTCGTGGTTTTCATAGCCATGAGGTGTTTTGCCATAGTCGCCACGCTTGGCAGGAAGAATAAAGTGCATGCGTGATAACGGTCTAAATCACACGACAAGACAGTGACAACATCAATTTTATTCTCCAGTTAAGTTTTATTTGACTATTGAAAAATCCGGTCTTAATATTATAAATATGAAAGTCTGTGAAGATGTTTGGATGTTTGTTACTCAATCACGCTATAACGGCTGAAAGGATTTAGATGAAATTTGGTATGAAGATAGTTTGAGTCCCGCGAAAGGACATAGGATACTTTTCATGCCGGAAATTACTCATTCCATGCGGACAAGGTCGCGGGCAAAAGCTAGTTTCCTAATAAAGGTCATGGCACATTATACCGCCACCGCAACGACTCGGCTGCATCACAGCTCCGCTTCGAGTTTGAGTACCGCTAGCAGTCAGCACGCTACCGACGCGTCGCCCGCGAGCCGCAAGCCGGCTGCAGCTGCAGCGTACTCGTATACTCCGCACAGATCGTTTTGGCGGTAACGTGAACATCAATTTGTTTGTAAATACATTCTTGACATACTTATAATAATTTGACATGTAATATAATTTGATATGTTTTTTTTTAAATTAATGATATGAAATTACTCCTTAATAACAGTACTATTACATTAGAATTTGATTTTTAAATACTACCTTAATCTGCTCAGTGTAGCTTTTTCAATTACTTTTTGCACGAAAAATTTGTACGCCTTAATAGAGATATCCGCTTTGCCTAATCGTAACATCTCAACTATGTTGTACCTATGTTTCACAAATAAATCTTTATCTTGTCTTATCATAGTCACAGATCGTTTGCACATCGCTTACTGTCTTTACAGTGTATGTGTGAGTAATTGACTACTTTAGTAATTGACTAATAGTAATTTACTATGCATCACACTACGTTAATTGCTGGGCTGGAGCCGTGGCGTAGCGGGACTGCTATAATGTGCTACGACCTTTAATCAGGAATCATAATAGTTGAATTGCCGATTGATCTCACTGCTTTAATCTAATTTAATGTTATGTATAAGTTATGTACGTTTGTGAAGTTATAGTAGCAATACCACACGCTATCGGTGAAGGAAAACATCGTGAGGAAACCTGAGTGTCTGAGCTATTCACATACCTCAGCGCTTGAAATCGCCAATCCGCAGTGGGCACGCGTGGTGATTATGCCCATACTCTCTCCCTGAGAGAAGGCCTGTGCCCTACAGTGGGACGCATATAGGCTGATTATGCTAATGTTATGTATCTCCACAGTATGTAAGGTTTCGAAGGGCATTTTTTTGGCTTTCAATAAACTATCTAATCTATCTATCTGAAAATCCATCCTTGATACGTAGCCAGTACGAGTATTCTGAATGAACCGATCGCACCGTGAAAAACCGGTTTCTGGAAACTATTTGCTATTAACTCCTCCCCTAGTGCCATAACTTTCGACAAATTCAATGAATGGTTAATTACCTGCACTCCATCGACGAGGTTCAAGTTACTATTGTCATCATCTATGGGGCTGTTTTCGTCGACTAGACTTATTCCTAAAACAACAAAACAACTGATTAACCGGACATACATATCTTGTGTGATCATTCGAATGTTGCCACATTCACTGAATCATTAGTGTCAACTTTTGAAATGGAAAATGCCGACTAGCTACAGGTTCGAAAATACTTTGCCCGCGATAACCTTGCAACGTTGTCTACAATATAAAACATCTGATATTTCCACTCGACACTGGACCCACCAACCAACCAACAGCGCTTACACAGCAAGGTTCTCACACAGCCAACAAAGAATAAAACCAATGTATACACCCCACTCAATGCGTCATAGCGATAGTGCTTATTTCGCATTGCCCATTTGACCACAGCCGCACTCTTAGGAACAATCCCATAACCGCACTATAATTGTTAGCAAACAAATACATCATAATATCAACGTGTGCACTCCACTCATTATATCATCGTGCCTAGGATCTTTCTTGACGTAGGTCGCCTCTACGCGTCGTTGTATTCCGCGTTCGACCAGAAGCCGCACGCGGCGGCAGTGCGCGTCTCGAAATGCACTTTTGGGCATAGCCGCACCGTTAGAAACAATACTGTAAGCGCGCTATAATTATAGAAAACAAATACATAATTACAAACACCCCACTCATTACCATCGTGTAGCAGCCTTGGATCCTCCTTGACCTCGGTGGTCTGCTCGGCCAAAGGCCGCGTGCGGCAATATTGCGCATATCGCACTGCACTTTTGGCCATAGCCGCACCGTTAAGAACAATTTATAGCAAACAAATTATACACACATTCATTATCATCGTGTAGCGGTCTTGGATCCCCCTTGACTTCGGTGGTCTGCTCGACCACTCCGCGCGCGGCAGTGCGCGTCCTCGCACTGCCCTTTTGGCCATAGCCGCACTGTTAGGAACAATACCTTAAGCGCCCTATCACCGTCAGCGAACAAATGCGTAATTATACACACCCCATTCATTATCATCGTGCAGCGGCCTGGGGTCTTCCTTGACCTCGGTGGCCTGCTCGACCACAGGACGCGCGCGGCACTCGGCCTGGCGCGCGCGGCAGTGCCTGTCCTCGCACTGCACGTTTGGCCGCAGCCGCATCGTCGGGAAGAAGTCCGTGAGTGCGCTGTACCCAAGGTAGTAGCTGACTTGGCCGAAGCCTAGGAGGTGCTTCAACGTGTTTTGTACTGGAAGATGAGATGGAATCATTAAAGCGGTTCACGGGAATCGCGCAAACTCAGTGCACAACTAAATTAGAGTGGGGCAATGAGAATTGCTACGTTTTCATTGGCCAGTGTTTTCTAACGTAAACTTATCTGTCGTCGAACTTGCTGCGTGAACACCTTTAAAAGTTTAAGCCTTATTTCATAACCAAACTCTTCTCAACATGCCAGTTTTGTGAGCTGCAGTTTATGCCATTAATTACTCAGTATCATGCCAAAATAAATATGCTGGAAAAGAGATAGAAGAAACACGTCGTACAGTGTAGTAATCACCAGAACACATCATAGTAGTAGGTATTTTATTTCACGAAATCCCTTATAAACATTATTATAGAAAATATTAAACGTTACCTAAAAAACCTGCTATAATGCCCATAGTCGTAGGTAAGCTAGCCGCGCAGACTCCTTCCCTCTTCAAAGTCTTCTCGTCTATTTTGGATGCCACTACTAGAGGTGGGGCACACTGAAACACATCAATCAACTCATTATTACTAATTTGAATACCAATGGCACTATAACTGATAATTCAAATTATTAGTCTATGTTTAAGTCTAAAAACCTAACCGAACTCCAAATGCAAATAAATAAGTAAGTAATTTGTTTATGTCCTTCCCAGAGGTATCAGAACATATAGTAAGGCACGCCACTTCCTTCTGTAACCGGCCATCCTCATCCAGCCGCTGCCAGCGGCCTTGGGCCTCTGTGATCCTCGGCTTACAGGCTTGCAGGCTTACCCCCGGTTTCGCGTACACTAACAAGCTGTTAATCTACTGTTAACAGCTGTCAGTGGCTTTTTTTGTATGAACTTTGGTCAATCGACAGCTGTTAACAGTAGATTAACAGCGTGTTAGTATACGAGAAACTGGGGGTTAGTCACTTAATTGGAATTTGCCCCTTGCGCACTTGATGTCATTAAGCCGTTACTACTAGTCCTTACTAGGCAATGAAGACTGAATTTCGAAAAATCTTTATAACTAGAGATGGGCTGAGGATAATATTCTTCGAGAATGTTCTTACTTGGCGAGACCTAATAAATAAAAAAAAGGCCTTCGTTCCATTAATACCTCCACTCGGTTATATACTGTAATCCAAAACAGAGTAAATCCTAACTGTGCTGAGTTGACTATCATCATCATCAACATCTTAACAGTTGCAAGTCAATAAATTTATGAAAATATAATTTATCTTAGAAAAAACATCAGCAATTTCGAAAATGTTGGTAGCCATCACAATATTGATACTAGGAATAAACATAAATTGTCATTTCCACGTTTTAGACTTGCAAAAGTCCTTTATGGGGCACCGTGTACGGTTCTACAATAAGATTCCTCAAGATATATTAGAGTTACCACCGAAGCGGTTTAAAAAATGTGTTAAGCATACTCTGTGCAAAAAAGCCTATTATAACATTAAGGATTATTTGGAAGACAAGGATGTCTGGTATTTAAATAATGTTAACAGGAACGATTGTATCTAGTGTAGTGTAACTTTAAGTTGAAAACTGTGTTAATTAAGCAAACCTGTTTTGAAAAGAATAAATGTGGAGTTTCTTTGTTAGCTTCTTCTCCGCATAATCTATTAATTGCGAAACTAACAGCTTTGACGTTCATTAAGTAAACATTTTGTCTTTATAGTGAATAAAAATTTTTGACTTCGGCTTGACTTTGACTTCATCAGTCATTTGACGCCCACTGCATGACATAGGCCTCCTTCGTAGTTTTCATAACCATGAAGGGTTTGACTATACACGAGGGAGTTGACTACAAAGTATTTGAATAAAGAGAATTGTTATTTTGCAAATTTTAAGTCGCTGTGCGTGAACACATTCTCCCCCGCACATCACAATTAATAACGTGAACTCACGGCGAAGCAAGCCGTCTCTCCCGGTACAATGAGCTGAATATGCCCCGAGACGGCGTTCTCGCTGACGCCCGACTCGAACCAAGTCTGGCTGAGCTCGTTGCAGGCGGTGTTGATCGCCATGCGCGCCTCGAAGTTGTCCACGCAGGAAAGTACCAGGTCCACTGGGCCGCCGGTCAGACTGCCCGTACTAGAGGAAATACAAGATATGCCGTAGAGAAGAGATTGCTAAGGTGCGTCCCGCAAATCACATTTGCCAATGAAGCATTGGATTATTTTGATTGTAAAATAATTCCTCAGCTACATACATGTGCCGTCAGAAGTTTAAACCACGAATGAGGCCTATGTCCTGCAGTGGGCGTCAAATGGCTGATGATGTTGATGAAACCTTCGTTTCGTAAAATATAAGAGGTTCGTAGGTAAGTGTTTCATAGCATTAAAAACTTTCTCTTCGGGCACTGACTATGTGGGACCTTTCGAACCTAATAGTATCGTCATCAACATCCAAGTAAAATTTGCTTGTCATGTCAAGTAACACATTAAAACTGAAATGGGAGGACCAAGTATTGACTCCAAGGACCAAGAAGACCAAGAGCGGCCTATATAATATGCCTCACAGTCGAGCAGGCCTTCTCTAAGAGAGATTACGGGCTCTCCTTCATATATAAAAGCAGCCTATATACGTCCCACTGTAGGGCACAGGCCTTCTCTCAGGGGGAGAGTATGGGCTTAATCACCACGCGTGCCCACCGCGGATTGGCGATTTCAAGCGCTGAGGTATATGAATAGCTCAGACACTCAGGTTTCCTCACGATGAAAACATCGTGGAGGAAAACCTTCACCGTTAGCGAGTGGTATCGCTACTATAACTTCACAAATGTACATAACTTAGAAAACCAAGTCATAGCCGCACTGGGAATCGAACCTGATCGAAACTCGGGGTCTCTCGCTTCCGCGTCCGATGGAATGGATAAGAATGGGCATAATCTTATACTATCACAGTGAATGATCCATGCGTGCCCACTGCAGATTGGCGATTTCAAGTGACAAGCCAAGTTTTGTCTTAACTCAATAATTTACACTTTCCAAAATCAAACCCTTACTTTCACATCGAAAACATAATATTCTCAGATTATTCTTCATTGTACACCAGGAATTACATGCAAAACTAATAAATTACAATAATTGGCAATGTTTACTAATAATTATTTCTTCCAGAAACCATTGACAGAAAAATTAAATGAAGCCGAATGACCAACTATTATGTTCTTTTGTCAAATGTCTAATTAAAAAACAAGCCTTCTCTATCAATCGCGTTTCTGTATCAGATATTGTGCCTGTCACCAGCAACCACGCACCTAATAGTATCGCAGAACTTCTGGAAGTTCTCCACTGTTGTAATATTATAGTTGAATGCATCAATCTGCACATCAGGGTTAATGTTCTGCAGCGTAGCCGCAGCAGCTGCAACCTTGCTGAGGCCGGCTTGATGCGGCTGGAAAAAGAGCCGGTTCATGTTGGCTAGCTCCACTTTGTCGTAGTCGAAGAGGATCAGCTGGAACAAAACAGGTACATTATAATGCTTATAAATATAAAATAAATGCACCCTAATTATGACCGTCCATTTTAAACAAAACTGTCATTAATTAGCGTGCCAAATTTCATAGAAATCTCAAGTTCTACTTGACTTTCCTACAACACCCTGTGTTACTGGTAGGATAAACGATTTAATAGTTGTTTAATTTTAATTTAATAGTTGTGTAATTAACTTCATTATGAAAATTATGAAACTTCATTCAAATGTAATAACAGCTTAAGCCTGTTCTTGAACTTTGTTTCATTCAGAGGAGACTGCAATGAGAAATATGCCTTAAAATTTGTTTCAAGAGGCATAGTATTTATACCATAGAGTTTTTGTTTGGGTCTCA
This sequence comes from Yponomeuta cagnagella, assembly GCA_947310995.1. Lineage (NCBI taxonomy): Eukaryota > Metazoa > Arthropoda > Insecta > Lepidoptera > Yponomeutidae > Yponomeuta > Yponomeuta cagnagella. The sequence continues at coordinate 22,049,199 of OX371269.1, read as the reverse complement.
AAGCTCTCAAAAAATCAAGTTACTGTAATAAGAAAAAACTTATTAGATTTTAAATTTTATCAGGGTGGAGACTCACAAAAACATCAATTCACAAGACTCTAATGATAAGCAGCCTATATACATCCCACTGTAGGGCACAGACCTTCTCTCAAAGTGAGAGTATGTGCTTAATCACCACTCATGCCCACTGTGTAATGGCAAATTCAAGCTCTGATGTATGTGAATAGCTCGCCACTCAGGTTTCCTCACGATGTTTTTCTTCACCGTTAGCGAGTGGTATTGCTACTATAACTTCTACTTCTACTACCAGACTCTAATATTGATAGGTAAATACTACATACATTCATTTCAAGGTGTCACTATCAACCTGTTATAATTTATAAATTTTTTCGTTCATATGTTCTCTATGTAAGATTTTGTCCAAATAAAATTCAAAACCTTTGAATCCAAATAGTTCTCGATTCACAAGACACAGCAACAGACCTTCCCAATCCCACATCGGGTGAGCATCTCGGCTGTGACGCTGCCAACACCCCCCACCCCCACCACTGCCACGGACAGCTCACGGATCTTCTCGTAGTTGTCCACTATACCCATACGCTTCAGAGCCATCAGCCGACTGCAATGCAAAGAGATGCACGATTATTAATTAATAATTTTAAGTGAAATTGATATGTAAGGTCATCTGGAAGAGATCGCTTTTAGCGATAAGACCGCCAGTTGTATACTATGTAACTTAGATGTTTAAAATTTTTCATGTATCTTTGTAATGTATGGTGTGCAATAAAGAGTATTAATCTAACCTAATCTAATTTATGTATTTTGATTTGATTTATTTATTATACCACAAGAACTTACAGTTTCCCTAAACACTCTTACTGACAGATTAACCACTAATTACTTACAAATTAGGACACAATTACGATATGAATTGTTTTGGATTGCAGAAGACAAAAGATAGTGGCTTGAATCTTGTACCTGACCTCACACTTAGCTATCATTCAATAGTCAAACTGATGTGTTAACATTAAGTAAGTAAGAACTTTACCCACCAACCTAAGTAAGATGTTAACACAACATAAAATATGATTACAATGGAAAATAAATAAAAAAAATTTTGGTCAAAATTTTTCTAAGTCCCACGTACGGCCACCCTTTCCTACACCCCAACCCTTTTTTTCTTTTGGGAAGTAACCACTTAGGATTCGAATGATTTGTGGGGTATTAGGTTTTGTGGATAAAATATCAGTTTCCAGATGTGACTGATTTTAATGCAACAACAATATGATGCAAGAATATCACGATTCGAGTGCATGTTATGATCATCAGGCGCCTTATTACACAAAAATAACGTGGCTAAATACCTGTAAGGGTTGGTGTCCACTACTTCCGAAGACATAACTTCAATTTTCTGCCTCCCTGGAGAAACGTTTCCCTGGACAGCGGCCAGTCTGACTTCTAATTCCTTCACTTTCTTCTGTAACTCTTCGACAGTACTCATTTTCACGACGAATTCGAAGTTATCCCGTAAAATAAAGATCACTTTCACTGATTTTGAAGGAAATCATTCAAGTCAGTCAGCCAGTCAGCTGCAGTGTTGCCACATTGCAGAAAACTTTCTCACCAGTTTTGGTCTGTAATATCACTAGATTTAAGTATATTTTCTACTAAAAAAGTCACTATAATTCACTAAATAATTTAAAATGGAATCACAAGGTTAACTAGTTTTGGTCTGTAATTTAGGGATATTAAAAATAAAAATGTAATATTTAGGGATATTAATGGGTTACTTACTTACTTACTCTTAGGAATATTTAACTAAAAAATACCAATATTCACTGAATAGGTAATTTAAAATGAAATCACAAAGTAAATCTAAATCAGTATTTTAATTATGACTTCAATTAACAAAAATGAACTTAAAACAATTAAAATTCAACGGTGAAAACTTCTGGAGGTATGTCTTCATAATTTTTTCGCGGTATACATTTGATTGATTAGTCGGGGAATCCTCAAGCATAACCAAATAAAGACCACAGATTAAATTACTCTATAAAGTCGTCTAAAGATACGTTCCAAAACAAGTAATTTACTTGGTACTATGAAAATTTTACGTTGAACCAAAACTAAAACAGCACTCAATAAAAATCACTAAAAATCACCAAATAATTCTTCAGTGACTTTTCTTTTAAAATATCTCTGTCCAAGGCTTCAAAATCACTAGATCTAGTGACAAAATCACTAAAATGGCATCACTGGTCAGCTGCACGTCAGCTGTCACTTTGACGTTAGCCACGGTAATGGAACACTTTGCCTGCGTTCATAAAATAAAATCATAAAAAATAACGTTTTTGTACATTAACGGAGATTTTTCTTCCACGCTTGTCTATGAATCGTAATGCCTCATTGGTCAAGCGATTTCAAAAATACACAAATACCAGCCAGATTTCAAATACTCCAGCGGGAATCGAACCAGCAGGTTGACTAAGCACCAAATAATTCTTCAGTGACTTTGCTTTTAAAATATCTCTGTCCAAGGCTTCAAAATCACTAGGTCTAGTGACAAAATCACTAAAATGGCATCACTGGTCAGCTGCACGTCAGCTGTCACTTTGACGTTTGCCACGGTAATGGAACACTTTGGCTGCGTTCATAAAATAAAATCATAAAAAATAACGTTTTTGTACATTAACGGAGATTTTTCTTCCACGCTTGTCTATGAATCGTACTGCCTCATTGGTCAAGCGATTTCAAAAATACACAAATACCAGCCAGATTTCAAATACTCCAGCGGGAATCGAACCAGCAGGTTGAGTAAGTTGTACTTTAATAGTCGTCTGAGTGTTATTGCACGTGTGTGATTTCCTATAGCCTAGTCACCATAGCACACGTTATTCTGGTTGTGTTACAATTCAATGATATTACTGCTGACTCGGCAAACGTTGTTTAGCCTACGACCTATTCTCAGACCTACCAAATACACCAATTACACAAAAAACAAATCGGTGAAGCCGTTACGGAGGAGTTCGATAACAAACACTGTGACATGAGATTTTTATACATTAGACTAGCTGACCGGCCTTAGCCATATGGGTTTTCCGCCTGAGGTCAAGGGTTTTTTGTCAAAGGCTCGTTGGTCCAACATGTGTTTTGCCAAAGTCGCGATTCGTCAAAACGTTTTCATCAAAGGTGCGTTTGGGCAAAGGTGAGCTTTGCCCAAGACGCGATTCGCCAAAATACGTTTTTTGCCAAATGCTGGATAATTTGAAGGATAAAGGATATTTTGACAAACGTAATTTGACCAAAGGCACCTTTGATCAACAGGGCATTTGACGAATCGCGCCCTTGAACATAGGCGGAAAACCCAGCCATATTAATTGATCGTTTCAAAATATTGTAATACAGCTTTAAAGCGCAATTTTTGTCAGAGTAGGGCGTCCCCCGTCCCCCTTTGTTGACTGGCTGTAGGAATTAACGGAGCTCGACGGATTAAAGTTAGTACAAGCGTGGAGTTAGCGGGCTCTACTCGGTAATGCCGGCAGTGGAACGATAGAGGACCGAAAACAACACTGGTTGACAGAGAGAAAAAAAACTTTCATTACAAAATACAATTAAAAAGAAAATAAAAATTTTTTTACGGAAAAGTCACATGCGCTCGTGATTTCAAGTTTTTCTGACGTTCATGGGACTATTGTAAGTAGGTAAGTACAACCTATTTATCATTTAGAATTTGTTTACATTGTGGTAATCTAATAGGAGCGCTAATTTCATGCCGCTTTCAAGTCTTTCATTGTTTGAGATAGAGGGTAACATATTCCTAGTCATCACTTTTGTTTGGGATTTTCTATAAAATTGACTCGTTGCCTCGACAAACGTTGTTTTGCCACAATAAGTAGCCCTACGAAGGCTACGATCTATTCTCAGACCTACCACATAATCATATACACAAAAAATTCGGTGAAGCCGTTTCGGAGGAGCTCAATAACAAACACGAGATTTTTATATACCTGTGGCGAGCACATGTCAACTCTGCGCGCGCACTATAAAACTCCAATATTCCTGTATCGCGCAAGCAAAATGTTTCACATGACATACCATAAATATAACGTCCGACGAACATCAGTCGGACCGGCCGTCCCCAGGCATATGATCTGCCTGGCGGGAAATTTCCCTTTATAGTGGAAGAGCACGATCACCCACTCTTCCCTATAGTGGTGACCCTCGACAGAACATTGTCAACCTTCCTTCGCTCTCGCAGCACCCCACATACAGTCTCAAAGCAAGGCCAGCATCCTCTTCCCTCTCACCTCATCAGTTCCACTACAGTCAACGCACCGACTACTGGTACTGGTGGTGATCTCCCCCAACCCCTCGGCACGGCCGCCACACAGCAACAGCGCACGTTGCCAGTGGTACAGCAGCCTTCACCGGTTCCTACCACATGCGCGGTCCCCATGGTACTGTCGCCGGTGAAGTGACTGTTAGCCGCCGAACACCCTCAACCGCTAGTCGACTCACTGACTCAGCGACTCCTGGCACTTGTAGGCTTTAGAGCACAGACTTCGATTCCTATCAGACCTAGCTATGCGTAGCTACGGTCTTGAAGGGGAGTGATGTGGCGAGCACATGTCAACTCTGCGCGCGCACTATAAAACTCCAATATTCCTGCATCGCGCAAGCAAAATGTTTCACATGACATACCATAAATATAACGTCCGACGAACATCAGTCGGACCGGCCGTCCCCAGGCATATGATCTGCCTGGCGGGAAATTTCCCTTTATAGTGGAAGAGCACGATCACCCACTCTTCCCTATATACCTATTATATTAGATTTGGGATTAGGTACACGCATGAAAGTACAAATAGGTTCAAGACTGTTTGTTGAATTAGTTTAGTCGTTTTTATGCTAATGTCAGGATAAAATAGGGTCGTATTACACTAGATTAGAGGATATTAAGTGATATAGATATTCATTGCGGGTTTTTGTTGCAAGACATCTTGGTACGTACTGGTTGTATACAAATCGCAGCACAAATCGGTTGTATACAAATCGCACATAATAAAAAAGCCCCTCTGCTAGAGACGATTACTTCAGCATGCTGAAATAACTCGAAGTTAGTGAGTGGTCATCAGCAATACCGGGTTATTTTAAAATATGCAATTCTTTAAATACGTCAACTGGTTTGTGTATAATTTTACGAAACTTACCCTATTGTTACTTTGATTGCGCATGGACTACTAACGGGTATAATTGGCAAGGGATCCGAGATGTAACTTATAATTCTATGGACTTTAATTTAGTAAAATTAACAAATAATAAAAAAATATGCATTTAGTGGTCCATTGGCAAAGTCATCCCGATTACGCCGATTTTTGGTCAAGTTATGAATGTGCTTTATACCGACCGACACAGTCGACAGCTTATTCACCTTTACATTTTAGTTCCATAGTCGCCCATGTTGTAGGTACCACTGTAAATCATGTAATCATGTACCACTGTCATAAGTCATCACTGTAAATGAACGAGTATCATATATTTATGCAATAAATAAATATTTTTACTATACTTTACATCACGGGTGTAAAGGTTGCTATTGTAGACTGTACTTCGGTTTTCTTACGAATGCCGTCTTAATTAAGTAAATAACAAAACAGCATTACCATAGTTTATATTATTATCAAAACCTTAAGTAACTAATGATTATATAAAATATCATAAACTAGTGTCTCGACGTGGTTTTTCTCGACTCTCTCTATCTTCTTGATTTCGTTTCGTTGGGATAATAAAATGGACAGATATAATTTTTCGAACCTAGTAATGACACTGCCATATTTTAGTTGTTATTACTAAGACTCCGCTGTCCGTCCGTCCGTCCGTCTGTCACCAGGCTGTATCTCATGAACCGTTATAGTTGGACAGTTGAAATTTTCACTGATGATGTATTTCTGTTTTTCTAACCACAAATACTAAAAACCAAATAAAATAAATATTTAAGAGGGCTCCTGTACAAGAAACGTGATTTTTTTGCCGTTTTTTGCTCGATATTAATAACGGCAACAGGTAGACGCTTGAAATATTCAAATATTGTATAGATAATGGTACGGGACCCTTTGTGCGCGATTCCGACTCGCACTTGGCCCGTTTTTTTTTTATTATCATGTCAGTAACAACAATTACGTAGACCATACGGATAAATAACGGTAAGGCCGGATTGCACCACTTTCTTAAATGTGGCTTAACTGCATTTAGGTTGGTAACTAAAATTCTTCTTACAAAAGTCGATTTAAATGGTGACTTAAAGGACAAGATAAGGCAAGATAAAAAGTACCCGAAACCGGCGTGCGTGCATGCAACGACTAATGAGTGTTGAGGAAGCGAAAGTGATCTGTCAGGATCGTAGCAAGTGGCAGTCCCTGGTCTCTGCCTACCCCTCTGGGATACAGGCGTGAGTTTATGTTATGTTATGTTTATGTTTCTTAAAGGACATTTAAGGAATGATGCAAGTCGGCCTGAGTACTAAAACTTATTTATATTCAATTCATTTCATTTCAAAATAAATGAATGCTTACCTACCAAAATTAAAAAGTATACTTCCTCACCGAAAATTCTTCAAAAAAAATTTACGTTTCCGAAAACTTATAATCCGTCCCAGCAAAAATAAATAAGTAGAAAATAAAAAAATACAAGAGTACACGAGAGATTTAAGGCGACATTTTATCCACCTTTATAAATCTGGATGTTTTGATCAATCCTATTTGTTGAGAATTTATCCGTTTTGGTAGGGATTAGGAATTTTTTGAACCGTAATGTAATCTGAACAATTCGAGAGCCCATAATTAACTTTCATCATAGAGTTCAAAGAGTTACAAACAGACGAACTCACATACATCATAATAAAGTTAGCGACGTACCACATACCTGCCTAATTAAGTTTGTTGACGATAGGCCCGGTCGCGGAAGTTTCCGTTGACCGATTTGGGCATCTTTAATACGGTATCCACACTATGCTTCAATGTTCTGGACCAATAATATTATGATCGTCGTATAAAACGTCTTACCGACCCCTTTTCTACCCCGCGATTGATTCCAGTCGTCTAGCTGTCAAATTGTCAATTCCGACAGGATTGGGTGCGCGTAATTTAGGCCTCAAGTGCCTTCGTGTAGACTAGTAAAAATTTTCATTGATTTTGGACTTTATTTCAAACTGATAAGGTTCAATTTAAGGTGTCTAATAAATAATATCTATTTTAATAGGTTTTAAAATTTGTTAATCTACTGTTAACATCCGTCTCAGTTGTATTTTCTGTGCGCACTTTGGCAACGTAACTCGACGCGTGAAATATCTCGCGAGTGAGGTAGGGCTCATTGTTAACGGGGTTGGAAATGGAAACGTCGCCATGTCGATGACTAAGCTCTAGCCTTCCCCAGGATCCTGAAGATGGAGAGAGCAGGCACCAGTGGCGGGGAGCGGACCCCTCTGGTCCAGCCAACCTATGTCTTTGAGTCCAGCATAACGCGGCGCTATCAGAGGCGACTCAGGAACCTCCAGTGCGCCGTTTGCGTCTTCTTCGTGTGAGTTTATAGTTTATTCTGCTTCTTATCATATCGATGGTGAATTTATGTGTCAGTCAGAGTCAACAGTTCATTGATTATTGCCCAGGGTGCCATACCCTTACGGTAAAGGAAAACCTGAATGCCTGAGGTGTTCACATAGCTCGGTGCTCGAAATCGCCAATCCGCGGTGGGGGCGTCTAGTGATTAATACCTTTTTAAGGTTCGTAGTCAACAAGGAACCCTTATAGTTTCGCCATTTCCGTCCGTCTGTCTATCTTTTTGCGGCTTAGCACAGAGACGATAAGTACTAGAAAGCTGAAATTTGGTATAGATAGATATACAATATATTGATCACGCCGACAAAACGGTGGAATGAAATTTGAAAAAGTTGTAGGTTACCTCCCCTACACGTAAATTAGAGATGCAATTTTTTTTCTCGCCTACTGTTGGATTGGTCGTTTAAAAATATTGTGACTTTTTTTAATTTAGAGATCCGTTTCCGAAATATAAAGCTTTAAAATTTCCTTTAAATAGGAAATTAAATAGAAAAACAAACACGTCAACTTCAACACACACACACACACACACACACACACACACACACACACATACACACGCACGCACGCACGCACGCACGCACGCACGCACGCACGCACGCACGCACGCACGCACGCACGCACGCACGCACGCACGCACGCACACACACACACACACACACACACACACATAATAACACCGATAATATATACTTTAGTTAACAGATGTTTTTATTCAATTGCCGCTTCAAGTTCACCCTCGTAAAGTCGTAGCAATGTATGAAAAAAATAAAATGTTTAAAAAAAATGGGGATTCCCACCGATTTGTATAATTTTATCTCAGAATAAGGACCTGGGCTCAGTAGGAACCTACGTCGTTTGGCAAGCCCCTTTAATTTATTTTACAATGTGCCTGTATGTAAATGTTTATGTTTATGTTTACTGCTAAAACTGGATTGCTTAATGATTTGCTTTATTTATACGTTTGTAGAGTAATAACGTGTGAATCAAGCACATCATTAAACAGGACATAGGCTAGTCCGAGTAGGGAAACGATTTCGTCCCGCTTCAGCCCAGTTCACCCCCCTTTGGCCCAAGTACATTCCGCTTAGACCACCGTTCGTCCCGCTTCGGCCCGAGTTCCTACCGCTTCGGCCATTGTTCTCCCCGTTTCAGCCCAAGTTCGTCCCGCTACGGCCCGATTTCCTCCCGCTTCAGTCTGAGTTCGTTCCGCTTCGGCCATTGTCCGTCCCGTTTCGGCCTGAGTTCGTCCCACTTTGGCCTGTGTTGTTTCTCCGCTTCGGCCTGAGTTCATTCTGTTTCGGCCCGATGTAATCCTTGTCTTGCTGGTGGACGTTCCAGGCCCAGGCCTAGGGCGGCCAGATATTAGGAACGACCAATCGCGATACAGGAGCAAAGTCAACTTGTTCTGGGTTCTATTAAATAGATTTACGTCTATCTATTAGACCAGAAGAAATGTTGTTGTTTTCTTTATACCTATTTAACTATCACAGAGTCAACGAAAAATATCTCTAGACCCTATAAGGCGATCTAGGACAAGATAATCTGTTAAACAGTCTTAAAATTACTGCCTTTACTTGACTATAAAAATGCCAATGCTGGTTATCCGCTTCTGCTTATTGGTCTCTGTAGTATATCATCATCATCATCAGCCCACCGCAGCCCACTGCTGACCTCGGATAAAAAACAACGCACAAGCAGGATCAATGGCGACTTTTGACATAGCATTTGTAATGACGTACCTACTCGTACTTATGACCTATACAAAAACCAGCTTGTGAATTAATGCAAACTGGAATGTCTATTTTGTCTGGACTAATAGTCCGCAGCGCATCAACCTTTACACGAATCCAGTCTACTTTGTTACTTTACGGGTGACTGCAACAAAAAATATACAGGTCGACCTAGGTACTGTCTACTCTTTTCACTCAAAAACTCGAAATGGAAACTGGTTCAATCAATCCATAAAAACTTGTCTCTATCTACATTTTTATGTTGTTTGTTCGACTGAAGTTATGCAATAAACAGGTTCTTCTGATGAATGTGGTACATTTATAAATAGGCCCACTCTATGTAACACTTTAGATTTTAATGGGTAAAATGATAGCCGTTATCCAGCCCGACGACGCGGTGGTATCCCAGTGGGTAGAATCATAGACTCGGAAGCGAGAGAACCAAGTTCGATTCCCAGTGCGCGCATGTCTTTGTTTATTTTCAAAGTTGCATATATCTGCAAATTTGCAGTAGCAATACCACACGCTAACTGTGAAGAAAAACATAGTAAGGAAACCCGCGGCTTGGTTGACTCCACACGTATTGACTTGTCGTTCCTGTGGGCTAGGCCGCCTATGTTGTCAGGATGGTGTAGGTGCTGGGCAAGCCTACTCCATTTAAAACTATGTCCTATAGGCACTGCAGCATCCGAGTGGTCCCTTCACCTATATAGTGTGAGTGAAGGTGCCACTTTATAAATGATCTCATTACGTAGATGCAAAGGCCAAAGTCAGCCCGACAAGAGCTTTCAATTAATTTAGGCAGTTCGACATTATTATTTGGGAACAAGTCAATAAAAAACTCTTATTATAATATATTTAAGAGTGAGACTCTTATGGGCGAAAAATCTTCCACGTAAGAACTTAACGTAGCTAACTAGGTACTTTTGGCAAGAGCTAAAAGATAAAAATAGTATTGTTGCTTTGTTTGACTGCAGTATGTTTGCACCACAGAACATTCTGTGATATGAAACGGTCTTATTTATAAAAAACGCCGATTAAAAGATTTTGGAAGGAAAAGTCGTAACCGCAGATTAAATAAACTGCCCTTAGGCGCGAGACACACAGATGGGACGTGGGGCGAGGGCGCGATAACATGTATAGAGTCACAGACCAAGAGCGACCGCAGAGCAAGTCTGAGACCAGCGTTGCCAGATCTACGGAAAAATCCGGAGATCTACGGATTTAGGCTTTGTGACACAGACCTACGGAAATCATAAGTGAATCTACGGAATTTCTGACTAATTGGATAGAATGCACTTTTTCTGTAAGTAACGAAACGCAATCGTCGTAGAAATAACTTGAGGACTATTCATACGACCTGCGTTTCGTTACACACACAGCTGAGCAGCTGACTCAGCTCACCCACTTCACGCAACACTAAAACGGAACGTTATCGCTTCGAAATGAGGTGAGCGAAGTGCTGAACTGATCTGAAGTGTCAGTGTCACTGTCAAGAGTGTCAAGTGTCAACTGTGGTTTTGTGTACCAACCGACTAAATTATGTTAGCTGCGACCGGGTATGCTGTCGGCCATATAGAAACGCATTTTCAGATTGGTCGCGTTGCATAGACAGAACTCAGCAGAGTATACAAAAATCCACTTTCTGGCTAATTTTTGTCTATGGTCGAGTGAATTCAGTTAAGTGTATGTTTCCTTTCACTATTTACTAACTTTCAATAACATTTTAAGCTTCAGGTACAGTAGAAAAAAGCTTTGGAAAAAGTCTGTAGAACTACAGATTATGTAAGCGCAAATTTACGGAATTCTACAGATTTTTTGGTCTCGCCCTACAGAATTCCATAGAATACATCTGGCAACACTGTCTGAGACTCTATACATCTTACCGCGCCCTCACCCCACGTACCATCTGTGTGTCTCGCGCCTTAGGCTTTAAAGGAATCGTGTTTTTATAAATAAGGCTGTAAATGTATTAAAACGTGTATTAAATGTTTTACTGTTACTTGAGTTAAATGGATTGTACTTTTCTTTCTATCCTCTTAATCATCCCAGTCCTCCTACTCACCAACAGTGCAGCCCTCGGCATCGCCCTCATGGCCACGGTCTCCTACAACCTCAACTCGGACCTCGATGACAACACCACTGAAGCGCCAGCGATCCCTGAAGCAGGGAACCTCACAGCTACCCTCACTTCTGTGCCGCCGGACTTGGCGCCTTTGCTCAAAAATACCTGGCCTTTAAAAGGTACAAAATAGAGCCAAATTCACATCAATCAGCCTGTTTCCGTCCACTGCTGGAGATAGGCCTCCCCCAAGACACGACACTTCTTTCTGGCATCACAGCGTTGCGACGTCGCTTCGTTAAAACTTTGTAAGCCTTTAAACATAGATTCTGAGAAGATTCTCTGTTATGAAATAGTGGAGACCACAAGCCCTGGACGATATCAGCTTTTTCACCTACCTCTGAATTCTGTCTCAGGCAAACCGTCGCCGCCCTGGGCCGGCGCTCCGCCGACGCCAGCCGCCATCACTTCCGCCCTCTCCCACGGGCAGGTAGCCCTGGCAGCCAAGAACCAGCTGGAGAGACTCCGGCGCCCCCTGAAGGTAGATTCGCCGGCTGGGCGGGCACAGAGGGCGGCTGCCACAGCGAAGACGGTCAAACCGCTGGCCGATATGGCGTACGCCACTGAGCAGGCCACGAGGGCTTTGACTAATGGGTAAGAGTTAAGAGACTCATATTTCATGCGTTAAATTTCTATTTTATTTGTGATCTCCCGTTGTAACCCACTTTATGGGCTTGTAGAGCTTGTAACGTAGGTCTAAGTAAAGTAGACGCATGCTGCTGAATTTAATTAATAACTAATAGATCTAGAGTGGTCTCAGAGTGTGGTAGAGTAAAGTTCGCGATTTTTTTATTTGTAAGCTATGTTATGAAAATGTTTACCTATGTATGAGTATCGAGAGTCACTAAAAATACTAGTTTTTTTTTTGACGTTTCTGAAACATCTAAATATGTATGTACCTATGTATTTGATAGTTCGTAGTAGGACAAATTGGTAAATTGATTGATTGAGGGCAAATTGGACGAGTCCTTAGTGCGCGATCTTAAGTACATTTTCATATATTCTATAAACGGCCGCTACTGAAGTGACCGCTACTGCTTTTTACCTCTAAAAGCCATGTATGTCCATTGCCTAATATGTCTTATCGGCAAAATAAGGTCGTAGATTACCTGAAATACTGTCATATTTCCTCCTTTCCTCGAAGAGCAGCAAAGTCGCTGGGGTGACATGGAGGTTAATATTCTATCTAATCCTATAAACTACTAGTTAATGTCTCCATACAAAGTCAATAAGACCTAAATAGTGCGTGTATCAGAGGTACCTTCCGGGCCATTACAATCAATTGATCAGAAGGCAGGCCGGGAGCAACGTACCTCATGCACGTCTCGGGCGAGCATGATAGACCTATGACTACGATACATGATTCTCGAATGAGCTGCAGTAACCTAATTTGAGGTCTTAATTAACACGGTATTTGATACTTTTCTAACGTTTTAGGAACACGCGACAAGACGTAAGCTTCACCAGCCCGTTTACGGTTTACAGCTACCTAGTTACAATGTTTCTAATCGAGTGTATGATGTTGAACGTAAGACTCATGTTAGGCCTGAAAATAGACTGCATATTTACATAATTATGTATTGTAGTTTCTAACTTCGTAAGTATTTAAGGATTATTTTAGATTGAAATCGTAACCCCACATCCTTTAATAGCTCCAGCTCGAGTGACTCTACATCGCCCTAGGAGCCCGAGATATTTAGATGTTAATCTGTAGAATTCTAAAGGACCCGATCGGGCCACCATAATAATGGTTTTTAATTGTTATTTTGAAGGTCATAATCTAACAGGTTAAAGGAGCAACCAAATTGTTTAAACACAAAACTTATGTTACAACCGGAAAAGATTAAGCTATGCCTATTTACCGGTCAGTGACAGGTAACCCGATGCTAGGTCTAACCGCGAAACGGTATCGCTGTGCTGCGATCGTCTGGCTTCATCGCGCCTGAGTTGGCGCGGTTTTGTTACCGAACCTCGTCCCTTCTCATTCGTAGGTATCGATTGAGACCTTGTCAACGTACTGGGAAACGAAATAGGTAGGTAATAGATAAAAAAATATTACGAAGTCTATGCTGTACGACCCATTGCAGGGTATAGATATATAGGCCTTCACTCAAAGAAAGATTTGTACTGTGAAGAAAGAGAGTATGGACTCAATCACCACGCGTGCCCACCGCGGATTGGCAATATCGAGCTCTAAAGTATGATGTGAACACCTCAGACGCTTAGGTTTCCTCACGATCCACTCCTTCAGTGAGCGAAAGAGACAGAAAGAAAACATTTATTTAGATTACCACAAAGCACATACATAATGAATAACATCATTTACACAATGACAACGAAAACGAGAAAAGAATAACAATAACATAACCGTAAAATGGACGACATTGTACCGCCGTGGCATCCAACAGGGTCGCCAACTCAGCATTCATTGCTCAGCATGCTGTGCTGTGTGGTTGAAGGTAACTTAAAAAATAAGTAATTGGTATAAGCTGGTAGATTTACTGGTATTAGATAACCGATAATAGATATAGACAAATCGTCTTAAGTATTTATAAAAACTGGATTACTCAAAAACGCCGATCTGTGGCTACATCTTTTTTTCCTCGTAAAATCGTAAAATAAATTCCTACTAGGAAAAGATGTAGCCACAGTTTAAATAAACAGTGTTTTAGATTGGTTTAAGAGGAGTTGTGTTTTTATAAATAAGGCCGTATGAATGTAAGTATTGAATATACTCGAGAGCATTGTGAACAAACAAGGGTCACTGACGAAATTCTTGATATCTCAGCATTGAACAACGATGGTTTTTATAATAAAATTGAAGTTTAATAAAGACCATTCATTATTCACCCTTGCCTTGCATCATTGCTCTCGAGGGTATTTAATACATTCATTGTCTATATCTGTGTTAATTGCTAATTAATGTTGATAGAGCTTAAAATTCAATGATAGAGCGCATGAGGTTTGTCAAACCACGTTGGTCCGTCCCTTCCCTATCAGGATAGAGGCGTAAGTTTTTATGGCTGAGTCGACCACCCACTAATTCTGCTTTTGCCTTAAAATCGTTTGTACCTATCACATAAACTTCACACGTTTCTATTCACAACGTTACGTTACAGACGACTCTGCAAGTTTGATACAATCCTGTAAAGATTGATGTCCGATCATGTGATGTACTACTTAGCATTGGTTCCGTGGGAAAAAAAATGTCCTTGACCATTATTCAGATCTCTGATCTACTTTAGGATCCAGTCTTTCCACAAATTACTTCCATTGTGCCATATTGTATATCACCTCTATTGTATCTAATTTGTGGATGGAGAAATAGAGTTTATTTGTATTTTGTATTATTTGTTAACAAAGTTACCTATACTTCCTAGAAGGGATTAAACCTAACGATGCGAGCTAATGTCTGTAGACACTTCCGTAATCCAGTAATTCCAACATGTGCCATACACTTCACTTAGCTTTTAATTAACTATGAAACATGATACTTCCCAAAAAGGGTCTCTGAAAAGCCGAAACCTTTTTGTGTTTCTGAAAAGCCTCCCAAAGCTTTCAGTATATTAAGCTGCTTAAACAAATTGCTATACAATGTATCGCAGGCACTAATAAGTACAATTGCTATGTGTCTGGTCACAGGCGTTTTCAAACCATCTCTTGTATCGACGTGGGCCCAACTCCAAAATCGTCAAAAAATTATCAGTTTAAAACAGCAGATATTTATTCTGTGAGTTCAGAGTACAATCACTATTGTCGAACTCGAACGGGTCTCTATCCCTGGGTCAGGTGGTCGAAACTACTTCCTCATTGTTTCCTCTCCTTTCTTCGTATTTCCGATATGCCAATTATTGATCTTACCTAATTCCACTTCGAGTTCCGTAACCCATGATGGCAGCCGCTCGTAACCCCGTACGTCTCATATCAAAAGTAATTTGTATTGATGAGTATGGCTTTCCTTTACAACATTAAACTTTTAAAACTATCTTCAACGGGATAAACATACTTCCAGAACCGACAGCTACAAACGCGAGGGCGGCGTGGGGGTCGGCCCTTCGACCAACGCCACGTACCCCCCATACTGCCTGCCGACCGCCCCGGCGTGTCCTGCCAGCCCCTACAGGACCTACAACGGGATCTGTAACAACTTGGCCAACCCGCTAAAGTGGGGCGTCGCCGGTACACCCTTTAGGAGAGCCCTACCGCCTGTTTACGGTGATGGTAAGTGTGTTGAAGATTCTAGTTAGGAACTGGTATAATTTTGACTGTCTCGTTGTGACCAAAACAGAGAGGCGTGGGTTGTCCGAAGGTCGTTGATTTTTGCAAATGGCCTCAGTCTGGGTGTATTTCCATGTTTGTGACGTCCTTGTCCGGTTAACATAGAACAGGGTATCCTAGTTTGGAACCAGGACAAGTGATTCTGTTGTCTGTTGTGTGTGTATTATTGATCCAACTTGAATATTCTAGTACGCCTGTTTACGGTGATGGTAAGTGTGTTGAAGATTCTAGTTAGGTACTGGTATAATTTTGACTGTCTCGTTGTGACCAAAACAGAGAGGCGTGGGTTGTCTGAAGGTCGTTGATTTTTGCAAATGGCCTCAGTCTGGGTGTATTTCCATGTTTGTGACGTCCTTGTCCGGTTAACATAGAACAGGGTATCATAGTTTGGAACCAGGACAAGTGATTCTGTTGTCTGTTGTGTGTGTATTATTGATCCAACTTGAAGATTCTAGTACTACTGATGAATGATGATTATATTCGTTCGGATTCGCTCATGGAGACTGTTGCGGCTCGAAACGGTGTCTGTCATGTCATCATTGGTCTTCATGTAACCGCCATCATAGTTTTTGTTTAATTATTAGTAGCAGTAGCAGTAACTTATCTAGCCTATCTACTAATATAATTGAACTAGTAATGTACACAAACAGTTGATAGAAATCGTTAAAATACGGGGAGCAATAATATTTATCACTTCCTTTGCTTGTCCAAGGTCATTATTCAATGCAATATCAACCCCAATCAATTTCTAGAATTTGATATTTAAAAAAATATTACTATAAACCAACTCAAAAGTTGAATGAAGTACAGGTGTCTACCTGTACCTGTAAACCGACTGTTTAATTCAATTCAATTCAATCGTTTGATCCATTTACTTAAATTGGCTCCGTACTTCGTCATTCAAATAAGTACTTAATTCAAATAGTAAACGGTGGTAGCATAGTGGGTAGAACATTGGACTAGGAAGCGAGAGACCCAGGTTCGATTCCAAATGCGGGCATGTACCTATGAGTTTGTTTTCTAAGTTATGTACATTTGTGAAGTTATAGTAGCAATACCACTCGCTAACTGTGAAGGAAAATATCGTGAGGAAACCTGAGTATCTGAGCTATTCAAATACCTCAGCGCTTGAAATTGCCAATCCGCGGTGGGCACACGTGGTGATTAAGCCCATACACTCTCCCTGAGAGAAGGCCTGTACCCTACAGTGGGACGTATATAGGCTGCTTATGTATGTATGTACTTCGTCATTCAAATACTTCTTACAATAAAATACTTCTTACAATAATTTTATTACCCTCCGAATTTCTCCAGGCATCAGCTCGCCCCGTACGGGCATAGACGGGGCGGAACTTCCGAGCGCGCGTGACGTCAGCATCACCGTACACCGGCCGAGTTACGCTCACGACAGCAAGTTCACCGTGATGCTGGCAGTCTGGGGGCAGTTCATGGACCACGACATTACAGCTACAGCTCTCAATAAAGGTAATCGTGCACAGGCTGAAGTGGAAACGCGGCAAGTGGACCAGGGCATTAACGGAGTGGCTGCCGAGAACCGAGCGGAGGTCCAACAGCCCGATGGTGGGACGATGTGTTCAGGTCAACAGAGGGCCCGTGGAAGAGACCGCGAAAGGTGGCGTGATGGGGAAAAGGCTTGTACCCAACAATACTCTGAGGTGGGCTGATGAAGATGGTTATGACACAGGCCCAGTTAACGACAGCAAGTTCACCATAATACTCGCGGTCTGGGCCCCAGTTCATGGACCATAATTATTATTAACATTACAGCTACAGCTCAATTAGGAGAACATCTTACGGTCTTATTTCTAAAAACATGATTCCTCTAAAACACTCCTCAGAGACAGTTTAAATAGGTAGTCAGGTAGAGGGAAAAACGCAGCCATAGAGTATTTGAACTACCTCTGAGCAGTGTTTTCGAGGAATCGTGTTTTTATAAATAAGACCGCCAATCTCTAACGCGTTAGATGCTCAGAAACATAGAGAAGCATAAAATCTGGTAGACCTACTAGAACCACTTTATGGAGTTTTTGTGCACGAAATAAGCTACATATTGAACCCTAATAATCAATTACATAGTTTATACTAGCTATAAATTGAATAGATAAATAGCACAAAGATAACATGAGGATTGATGGTAATATGTCTTTCAACTAAAAGTACTATGAGTACCGAAAGTGAGGCTGGCACAAATGTTCTGCGGTCTAATGTCCCCAGGCGAGAACAGCTCGCTGCTGTCGTGCTGCGACGGCGCGCAACCGCCGCACCCGGAGTGCTTCCCCGTGCCACTCGCCGCGGAGGACCCTTTCTACCAGCAGTACAACCTCACCTGCATGGAGTTCGTGCGCTCCGCCCCGGCGCCCACCTGCCACTTCGGTGAGACTCCTGCTCATGAGAGATGCCTGCGATATTAGGCCTTCAGAGAAGGAGTGTAAAGGTATCAGTTTGGAGATCTACACATGGACAAAGGTGGATGAAAGAGGGGAAGTCCATTAATTTATCATGTGAGGTGGTTTTAAAATATCAGACCATCTCCACTGCCCTCACTCACTGAATTATTAAGTTTGTATTTTCATTAAACAAAGACTTCCAAGTTCCAAACTATGGGACCAGCCAAATAGCGCGCTGGGGATGCCTCAAAAAAGCAAAC
Organism: Yponomeuta cagnagella; assembly: GCA_947310995.1. Classification (NCBI taxonomy): domain Eukaryota; kingdom Metazoa; phylum Arthropoda; class Insecta; order Lepidoptera; family Yponomeutidae; genus Yponomeuta; species Yponomeuta cagnagella. Next base: position 22,030,785 of record OX371269.1, on the reverse strand, counting down.
ATTTGTGTTTGTGTCTCAGGTGTGAGAATAAATAAACTCTCTCGGATGTACGGACGAGACTGCGGTTAACCACTCCTGAAAATTACACTTCTTCCAAACTGCTGTCAGGTCCCCGCGAGCAGCTGAACCAAGCCACGGCGTACCTGGATGGCTCCGTGGTCTACGGTTTTAACGAAGACCGTGCCACCCACCTGCGGACCATGACCGGAGGGCTCCTGCGGATGCTCAAGGTCAGTTTACACTTGAACTATGAACTATATTTTGCTGGTTAACTTCAGTTCTACACATTTCCCTATCCTCAGTCATCTCATGACTGCCTCGTTCGTCTAGCGGTAAACACATTTGACTACCAAAATGGACGTCGTGGATTCGATTACTACTTGAGGCCGCCGTACTTGATTTGTGCAAATGACCTCAGTCTGGGTGTATTTCCGTGTCTGTGATGTCTTTGCCTGGCTACCATATCACAGGATATCACAAACCCATCACAAATCCAAAATAGTTATTTGCTATACAAGAGTGCAAAGTTGCTTTTTAACCGCGTGCTCAATTTTGATGACAGCAAGCGAAGAATTCAAAAATTAGAATCCTGAGCGTTAGCGAGGGAATGAAAAGAGCACAAGGTGAAAAATCTTTGCATTTGAGTGCAACACGTAACTTTTCATCCCACCTCAACGAGGAAATGACTAAATGCATAAAACACAAAGGAAGTTCCGAGTCTGAGTTTATAACAAATAAAAAAAGTAGTATAATAAATCCGGCACCATGGAGGTAGAAGTAAATAGGTTTAATGATGTTTTGAATTTACAAACTTAGTGCGGCACCATGGAGGTAGAAGTAAATAGGTTTTCACCTCACTAGCTCGTAAAAGCTCTGTTTATCATTCGAAATCTGCGTGGAAAATCGCACTTTATCCGCTAGCGTGGAAAGTGTTTCGTACAATAAATTACATATATATAGAACCTCATTGGTTTCGTAATAGTTTATATTCTCTGCAGCCAGTCCATTGATGATTGAAATGCAAATACTTATTTCATGTCATGCGCCAGCCTCATTTAAAGAATCGCACTGGCCGGCAAGAAAATTTTATTTAAAAAATTTATATTTATTAAAACTTTTTTTCTTGCACCTAACATTTTCCTCGCTTTAGTGAGGTGAAAAGTTGTGTGTTGCGCTCGGCAGCAAAGTTATTTAGCGTCTCGTACCTTTGAAACCCTCGCTACGCTCAGGATTCTATATTTGAACCACTCGCTTCGCTCGTGGCTCAATCCTAGAATCCTTCGCTTGCTCAGGTTTCAATACAAGGTACTCGCGCCAAAAATTAACTTTGCAGCCTTGCATAACAAATAACTATTAATTGTCAAAGACTCCTTTAAATGTACTTCATCGAGATCTTTAAGCCTTTGCTGGTTAGCAAAAATCTTCTATTCTAATCCGTACCTATATAGGTATATTTTGATGTCCTGTGACCCGAGCAATAAACAAAGTCTGCTTCCAGGATGGCAAACGGGAGTTGCTGCCTCAAGCTACCGATCCCGATGACGGTTGCAACACGGCGGCGATGAATGCTAAGGGCAGATATTGCTTTGAGTCAGGTAAGTTGTTTGATACACAAAACATGATTTTACCCCTGAATATCTCTGTCCAATTGTGACCCCCCACCCGGAATATTAAACGTATGACCCCGATAGTAAAGGAGAAAAGTTACTATGATGCAAAACACTCTAATGGCCAACTGTGATCGTCTAGTCTAGTGAGGACCCTTCATTGTGAACGTATTAATAACCCAAGAACTTTTAGGATATGAGATTGAGTAATGAGTGCATGTAAAAGATCCGTTAAAATAATAAAAGTGGAACTAAGAACATTCAGTTCAAACCAAATGTTTATTAGAAATGGTAAATTTTAGAAAGATTCGAAGAAACTAAAATAGCAATAAAGCAACATTAAATAAGCAGAAGCGAGACAAGATTGGGATAAAGGAGGAAAATTTAAATAAAGAAGTTAAGTTTAGAGACAATAAATTAAAGGTTAAATAAAATAAATTCCATGTAAATAAAATAAGATTATAGTAGCAAAATAATTGAAATAACTACTTGTCATACTACTACACATGTGAGTGTTTTAGTATAACGTCCCCTACCAAAGGCCGGTTAAGGCAGACATTATTAGCCAGCTAAGTAGATAATATTGGATAAGAAGAAGAGAGTGCAATACTCAATTATCTACTAGCCGATAGTGCTAATTATATCTACCGTGGATGGGGATTGGCCACCACTACGTTATACTGTTAATATATACTTATAAATAATAAAACTATGACTGACTAGAAATAAGAATACAATGATTCATTATTCCGAGTCTATGCCTTAAGAAAACATACATGATTAACGCAAGAATTGGCAAAGAGACGTTCAGCAGTACAATGCATTGGCAGACGAGAGTGAGAGAGGTAAAAAACCAAATGCACAAAGTACGTTGGAATAAGACTTCATCGAAGCTTACCAACACTGAAACAGTCCGGCCAAACCCACGCAACCATGAAATGTCACCCAAAGACATAAGTCATACAAATAAATTTAATAGAAGCAATAAAAGCTTTGAGCAGGCAGAGATATATTAAGACTCAAGTCACTTCACACAATTAACGCAAGAAACGGCAAAGGGATGTTCAGCAGTACAATGCATTGGCAGACGAGAGTGTGAGAGAGGTAATAACCAAATGCACAAAGTACGTTGGAATAAGACTTCATCGAAGCTTACCAACACTGAAACAATCCAGCCGAGCTCACGCAACTATGAGATGCCACTCAAGGACAAGTCAAACATAATAAAAGCTTTAAGCAAGTATAGAGATCTTAAGACTCAAGACGCTTCACACAATTAACGCAAGAAACGGCAAAGGGATGTTCAGCAGTACAATGCATTGGCAGACGAAAGTGTGAGAGAGGTAATAACCAAATGCACAAAGTACGTTGGAATAAGACTTCATCGAAGCTTACCAACACTGAAACAATCCAGCCGAGCTCACGCAACTATGAGATTAAGCAGAGTATTAAGCCAATATACTTAAAATGAGTACAATAGCCTTACTACTACAAAGCCTATAGTGGCTCTTAACTACTCCCTAACGTCCCATAACGTCTTTCAATTCCTAACAATAATCCGAGTTTTGACCACCCTATATATTATTCACCCTATATTGCGCCTAAAATGCAATAATACTAAAGAAACTACAGTCGGAAGGAAGAGTATCTACGCACCTACATAAATTGTTCCTACCTCTGCAATAGTGGAATGACCCGTCCGAAGGTCAAAAGATAAGTACCTATGAAGCTAATATTTTCGTTTCGTTTTACCTATTCCTTAGTTTGAAATGATCACCGTGTGGATGAAACGCACCAACCTTTACGTCTAGTTTTAAGGTAAGGACCAGAGACATAGATAAGCAGTAAGTTTAGTAGCTACTAATTCAAAACTCGCACAATTAAATAACGAACGCAATCTTTTAGTCCAACAGAGTTTTGCAGGTTTACATTAGCGCGGCGCGGAATTTTGCGGGGTTACATCTACATCCTTAAGAATAGGTGATAAGAGAATTACTTAACGCTATCATTTACAGACGGGTTTGGAAACAGATTTATTGAACACTAAACCTATTGCGACATAATGATCCAATATCACTACACTACAAAACATTGTGAAAGCACCAATTTCACTTATTTTAGTTTTATTAAATGAACCTTAAACGCATCTAATGACCGCATTGTTACGGTGGGGACTTGGGGAAATACTTACTCTCATCATACAACTGGATACCCTGAAAGAAAAGGGGGAGCCTGCCTAATTTTTCCCAACCCCGTAAGCTAATTTATTTAACCACCCATCAATATTATTATTGTTTCAGCAAAACAATCCCCATTTACATTTAATCGTGTGTATGCGTGAGTGCCTAAGGTGTCTCCCTAGTCACAGCTATTTCCTACTTCTATCCTCCCTAACTCCGGAAAACCAGACTGTTTCAAATTACTTGGTAACTTGACTCAGTTAGCTTTCAGACTTTCTGGCCGGCCAGAGTGTGTAGCCTAGGATGTGTATGCGCAGGTGGTTTTATGGGTTCGGTAACCACCCGCAAGGTAAGAATATTCGGAATATAATACATAAATATGTTATGGGTGCAAAGTGCCAGAGGGCTAGAATCGTCTGTCACTCAGGGTAAGCAGGGGGAAAATTGCTACACCACGTATGCTAACGGAAGAAGATCTAACACCGCATTCACAAGAAGCATTTTATCCCAATCTTCAAACAAGATAATTAATGTAATTATCTCAATTCAAAATTATTGTTAGTATTACTTTTTTATTATTAAATTAAATTGGGAATGCCTCCGGTGAAGGAATTCTTTAAACCTTTCAACCCAAGCAGACTCAGATTCAGCCGTAGCATAGTAAGCAGAGCTAGATTTTGGGTTCCTTAGTCGCTTAATTTAAACTTCTTAAGGCTCCCAAGTGAATTCGCTCTAAATTCACACGTTTGTATACTGAAACTCAATTACCACTAGCTAGTGGAATTAAGCTAAAGTAATAAGTGGAATTAAATGTCTGCAAAGGCTCAGAAAGCTATGACGCAAGAATGATATCGATCATCTCGTGTGCCCCCGCCGAGCCTTGGTTATTTGACAAAGGCTAGACACACGGATTATCCATAGCATACCTTTGTCACCGTGAGTTTTCCTTTGCACAAATTTACTTCCGCATAAACGTAGTACTGTGGAGGAAAAGGATTAGTAAACTTTTATTTCGCGAGAGCTACCCTAATTACTAAGGCTGAAAACCCTATTTTACGCGGAAAACTTCTAGCTAAAATATACAAACGGTTTAGGAATCGAAGGCCGCTTCTAACCTTACACTTCACTTTCAAATCTCATTCCCTAGCTAAGAAAGTAATTCAGAACCTGAAACTTCACACCAGAGCTGATAGTCTGGGACGCAATGCCCACAGGTGATGTTAGGTTACAAATCCAAAACCACTCTCCTACTTTCGAATTTAAATACAAACGAAACTCCCTAATAGTAAATTCACAAAATGGCGAATTTGCCTACGAGCGCAGCAGACGTATTTACTGTTCAATTTTCTGTTCCGGAAAAGCGCTCAATAGTTCCCGAACCCAGCTTTTATAACCTCGCGGCCCCCTCCTAATATGATGCCACTTCTACCTCGCGAAACCAATAACGAAATCCCGCCAACTAAGAATTTTATTCCTTATTGCTATTAATTTAAGGACTTCAACATTGGTAATTCTATTTTTGTTCGTCAAACTCGTACCACATCGCGCCACTATCTTCTCAATCAATTTCAGAACTTTAATATTATGCTATTTTATAAATTAATATTTAATGTCTGCAATTATATTGTCAATTAAGTTTCTATTTATTTATCTCGATATTTCCCGATTGATTTATTTTCCTACAATCCTTTTATCAATTTATTCAACGCACATTTGAATGACGCGGTGGTGTTTTCGAAAAACTAGTTTCTGTTAATAACAAAGTTTCGTATCTCGTATATAGAACAACATCTCTTTAATTCAGTCTATATTCACCTAAACATACTCTACTTTATCTACAATTGGGATTTGAAGCGTTATAATGATTTATTTGGTTGGCGTCAACCGGACGGAAATAACAGTGGCGCCCCCCCACTCAAACGGTTAATATCGTATTAACAAAGAACTAATACTGATACGCTACTCACTCCTAGATGGAGCTAACTCTAGAGCTTATGCGAAGATATTCGATAATGGGGACTTGCACCAAGAAAAACTTTAATAAAGTATGAGAGGACACGTCCAAAGGCAAAAAAAACGTGGTATCTCTTTCTTCCGCGACCATACACTCCCTACGATACAAACAGTCAAAAAGTCAATACAATCACGTGGCACTACAACGCGGCATACAACTCGACCTCAGACCATGACGTCACTCCCCAACGTATGAACGCAACGCCTACAATATATGAAGCGTTTATCAATATATATGAGTCATCTCGTAAAATAATGTTTCTAAGAAAACGTTCAGAGTTCAATGAAAAACTAAATTCTACGTTTTTAAGTAGAAATGAGGTCCTTGAGAAGTATGTCTGGTGTTACTTTGAATGACCGGACACATAACCGTGTGACTAGAAAACGTTGTGGACTAAAAGAGGATGCAGTGACTAAAATTGAGAAAGGAATGTTGAGTTCGTTTGGACATGTGGAGAGGAGGAAACAAATCCATCGAACAAATGTGGGTGGAAGGGCCGGCAAGGGATGACCCATACGGACACACCTCGACCAAACAGGGGATGCATTAGCAAAGGGCAAGACAAAAGCACCCGAAACCGGCGCGCGCGCAAGCAACGACCAATGAATGTTGAGAAAGCGACAGCGATCCGTCAAGATCGCAACAAGTGGCAGTCCCCGACATTCGCCTACCCCTCTGGGACACAGGCGTGAGTCTATGTTGTTTTGTTAAAGTTTTATATGATTTAAGTTCCCTATTTATTTAGTACCTGAATGACCGAGCTTTTCGGATGCAATTTTTTTGTTTTGTTTTAGAGAATGAATTAAAAAAGCGTCATCTATGAACAAAATAATGAACTGCCATGTACTGTATTATATAGGTGACAGACTTTCTTCAATCCAAAATTTATTAGTTATGCTATTTCGCAAGAGAGATGTCATTGTGATTAATCTCAATTATCGTAAACCATCCCTAAAACCAGTTGCATAATTTAATCTACAAAAGACAACGCAATAAGTATTTTACAAGAACTGTTTAAATGTTTACAAATGCTACAAAACAAAAGCTTTTCGGATGCACTTTTTTTTGTTTTTGTTTTATTAGAGAATGAATTCAGACCCACGCGTTTAGACCGGTAGCGTCACCTATGAAAACAACGATGAACTGTCATGTATTGTAACAGGTTTTAGGTGAAAAACTTTCTTCAATCCATAATTCATTAGTTGTGCCATCTCGCAAAATAGATGCCGTTGTAATTAATCTCAATTATCGTAAATATTTAATCTAGAAAAGACAACGCAATATTTCACAAGAACTGTTTAAATATTTACAAATGATACAAACAAAATATACCTAGCTGTATTTTATGTCGAGGAACCAAATACGTTTCGGCGCTTTATCCGATTCTATAATACGCTCTTTAAATGTTTTACAATCCCTATATAAGTATACGATTATCATTTCTCGGTTTATTTTAGCAATCTTCTCGTGCAGAACACAATTCAACATGATATTAACGATCGTGAGCACTTGTACGGAGCTTGGTCCGTCACAATCAACCCCCAAAATTTGGATAAGACCTGTCGTTATCAAATTTTCAATAAAACATAAGTGATCACGAGAGTGGTCTTGCTACATAAGTTACTAATTACTTGTTTCACTATTTTCCAGAAATGACGAAATGAGTGAGTTGTGTTTTTCAACCAGACTCTTCGGATAATTGCCTATGTGAAATTTCAATCGACACCGTTTAATTCGGATCGCTTAGCAGCTTTTAACACAGCCTATCATTTAAGACCTTGATAAAGGGATCCTGGTTGTGAGGCAGAACAGCCCGAAGGCACCGACTGCTAAGTACCAGATACACTCGCTTAAACTCCAAAGGGGAGGCCTCCCCAAGAGCAAACGTGCACCGGTAGTAGAACCGACCCTTACAATAGCCTCAAATAACAATCAGCTGCGAAATCACTACGGGAAACTATCAAACAAACGATATTAATCAATGAAAATCCCCAATCGACAACATCTTCGCTTCTGGAGCCTGCTCAGTTGCCGAAACTAGTTCTCAGCTTCTTGTGGAGTCCGGGATACAAATACAGTTTAACTTAATTGAAAATGAAAATCAAAAGAAGTATTTGTATCCGCTTGAGGTGTGTGCTGTATTCGGAAACTAAATAAAACAAGTTATCTGCGTAAAACCGATTCACCGAACTCTAGAACTTCCATTCAAGCCCCTTTTCATTCTCTTTCTAAATACTCCAACTAATTCCTTCTCCATTCATTGAATCATTTCCAAGCTTACTCTTACTTGCTTACATACTTATATATGAAGCCTGAGAATTTAGCGAATGAACTCTTCGCAGATATGATTTTGATTACCGCGATACAAAATAAACTACTAATTTTATTATAAATTTGACAACCCCATCCAATATGAGGAATAAAATAATTTGAACCAGAGCCCGCGATCGCAAATATACCTAGTGATAGACGTTATGAGACGCAAGTAAAAATTTTAAAGTTAAATTTGTTTTACCTTACACAGTACCACACGAATTACCTTGATTACCGTACACAATACCTCAATTTCAATTACCAGATTACCTTTCAAAACCGTTTCAATTACCTGGTTTAAGAAGTACAGTCAACGACGAAAATTAAATAATCAAGTGTAAATCCCGATTAGATTAACTCGCGACCGTATTTTATTAAAAATATTATTTGGGTAAGACGTAAATTATGGTAAGGTACATTTAAATCCAAAGTTTGGTTTAAGGATATTCGATTATCTACTTTTATCGTTTACTGTACGCGGATTGTTAAAATAAAACAAAATGTGTTGTTTTTTTCTCTATTATTTATAATTTATTATAGGTACGCGGATTACTAAAATAAAATAAAATTTTCCTTTTTCTTTTTTTTTCTTTTAATAAATTAGTTTTTTTTTTTTTTAGGTCTGAAGAAATTTACGAATCGATGTGAATAAAATATACTAAATTTATTTGACATATTGATATTTTAGCAAATTAAAATTAATCTCGAGTCTAATGGAATAATTTAGAATTCATGAATTTATTTGCGCCACCACTATACGAAACTACCGAATTACGCAATACTAAATTCCTAGCAATACTGTAATAATAGCAACCCCCCGTCGAGAAAACTTTTGTTAATTATGTTGCTTTTTTTTCTTTTACAACCCCACAACCCCCCAAATAAAAGACAAGTTTCCGCGTAATGGAATGCTAAATCGAAAGTAAGAAGGATATCAAACCCCGGCATAAAAATAATTAAAATGAATTACATCAACAAAATAAAATAACAAAAATCTTTCACAATAATAACTATTAATTAATAAGCAAAACAAGTATTAAAATATTTAAGAATTTTAAATCGCGTAAAAGAAAACCGATATTTTGACAACCCCCCATAAAGCAGACCTTTGACTAATTAATGTAACCTGATGACATTCGTTTTTTTATAATTCCCTAATTATTTTCTTAATTAATTAAACTGGAATTATTATTAACCTTAGTTTACCTATGAAAGCAACTTCTGACGTAAAACATAATTTGATACAACCCCCTGAATAAAAAACTGTTAAACGTACCTACTTAAAAACGATCGAACAGTATAACCTCTACAGACTATTATTAAAATCCGACACGAAAGCATTGAATCAACTAAAAATTTATTGTAAAGTAACGTAATTTGAATAGAAATTACCAAGAAGTTATGGAACGTTAGTAAAAATAACGTGATTACACGTAAACAATTAGATAAATAGATCCATACACGAATTAAATATTTATTTTTACCCGTGCATACATCCATAAATCTATGCGAAAGCAAAATTAACGGATCTCATTCACACCCTCATCGTCAATCTCAAACCTTTCCATTTCACGAACATCAAATTGTGGCATAAAGCCAACGATAATAATTAAAAATAAGAATATTCTGCATCATAAAACATACAAACAACCTACTCAAACTCGTATTAAAATATCATGGTCACGGCACACCATATTGTAACCCCCCACCCGGAATATTAAACGTATGACCCCGATAGTAAAGGAGAAAAGTTACTATGATGCAAAACACTCTAATGGCCAACTGTGATCGTCTAGTCTAGTGAGGACCCTTCATTGTGAACGTATTAATAACCCAAGAACTTTTAGGATATGAGATTGAGTAATGAGTGCATGTAAAAGATCCGTTAAAATAATAAAAGTGGAACTAAGAACATTCAGTTCAAACCAAATGTTTATTAGAAATGGTAAATTTTAGAAAGATTCGAAGAAACTAAAATAGCAATAAAGCAACATTAAATAAGCAGAAGCGAGACAAGATTGGGATAAAGGAGGAAAATTTAAATAAAGAAGTTAAGTTTAGAGACAATAAATTAAAGGTTAAATAAAATAAATTCCATGTAAATAAAATAAGATTATAGTAGCAAAATAATTGAAATAACTACTTGTCATACTACTACACATGTGAGTGTTTTAGTATAACGTCCCCTACCAAAGGCCGGTTAAGGCAGACATTATTAGCCAGCTAAGTAGATAATATTGGATAAGAAGAAGAGAGTGCAATACTCAATTATCTACTAGCCGATAGTGCTAATTATATCTACCGTGGATGGGGATTGGCCACCACTACGTTATACTGTTAATATATACTTATAAATAATAAAACTATGACTGACTAGAAATAAGAATACAATGATTCATTATTCCGAGTCTATGCCTTAAGAAAACATACATGATTAACGCAAGAATTGGCAAAGAGACGTTCAGCAGTACAATGCATTGGCAGACGAGAGTGAGAGAGGTAAAAAACCAAATGCACAAAGTACGTTGGAATAAGACTTCATCGAAGCTTACCAACACTGAAACAGTCCGGCCAAACCCACGCAACCATGAAATGTCACCCAAAGACATAAGTCATACAAATAAATTTAATAGAAGCAATAAAAGCTTTGAGCAGGCAGAGATATATTAAGACTCAAGTCACTTCACACAATTAACGCAAGAAACGGCAAAGGGATGTTCAGCAGTACAATGCATTGGCAGACGAGAGTGTGAGAGAGGTAATAACCAAATGCACAAAGTACGTTGGAATAAGACTTCATCGAAGCTTACCAACACTGAAACAATCCAGCCGAGCTCACGCAACTATGAGATGCCACTCAAGGACAAGTCAAACATAATAAAAGCTTTAAGCAAGTATAGAGATCTTAAGACTCAAGACGCTTCACACAATTAACGCAAGAAACGGCAAAGGGATGTTCAGCAGTACAATGCATTGGCAGACGAAAGTGTGAGAGAGGTAATAACCAAATGCACAAAGTACGTTGGAATAAGACTTCATCGAAGCTTACCAACACTGAAACAATCCAGCCGAGCTCACGCAACTATGAGATTAAGCAGAGTATTAAGCCAATATACTTAAAATGAGTACAATAGCCTTACTACTACAAAGCCTATAGTGGCTCTTAACTACTCCCTAACGTCCCATAACGTCTTTCAATTCCTAACAATAATCCGAGTTTTGACCACCCTATATATTATTCACCCTATATTGCGCCTAAAATGCAATAATACTAAAGAAACTACAGTCGGAAGGAAGAGTATCTACGCACCTACATAAATTGTTCCTACCTCTGCAATAGTGGAATGACCCGTCCGAAGGTCAAAAGATAAGTACCTATGAAGCTAATATTTTCGTTTCGTTTTACCTATTCCTTAGTTTGAAATGATCACCGTGTGGATGAAACGCACCAACCTTTACGTCTAGTTTTAAGGTAAGGACCAGAGACATAGATAAGCAGTAAGTTTAGTAGCTACTAATTCAAAACTCGCACAATTAAATAACGAACGCAATCTTTTAGTCCAACAGAGTTTTGCAGGTTTACATTAGCGCGGCGCGGAATTTTGCGGGGTTACATCTACATCCTTAAGAATAGGTGATAAGAGAATTACTTAACGCTATCATTTACAGACGGGTTTGGAAACAGATTTATTGAACACTAAACCTATTGCGACATAATGATCCAATATCACTACACTACAAAACATTGTGAAAGCACCAATTTCACTTATTTTAGTTTTATTAAATGAACCTTAAACGCATCTAATGACCGCATTGTTACGGTGGGGACTTGGGGAAATACTTACTCTCATCATACAACTGGATACCCTGAAAGAAAAGGGGGAGCCTGCCTAATTTTTCCCAACCCCGTAAGCTAATTTATTTAACCACCCATCAATATTATTATTGTTTCAGCAAAACAATCCCCATTTACATTTAATCGTGTGTATGCGTGAGTGCCTAAGGTGTCTCCCTAGTCACAGCTATTTCCTACTTCTATCCTCCCTAACTCCGGAAAACCAGACTGTTTCAAATTACTTGGTAACTTGACTCAGTTAGCTTTCAGACTTTCTGGCCGGCCAGAGTGTGTAGCCTAGGATGTGTATGCGCAGGTGGTTTTATGGGTTCGGTAACCACCCGCAAGGTAAGAATATTCGGAATATAATACATAAATATGTTATGGGTGCAAAGTGCCAGAGGGCTAGAATCGTCTGTCACTCAGGGTAAGCAGGGGGAAAATTGCTACACCACGTATGCTAACGGAAGAAGATCTAACACCGCATTCACAAGAAGCATTTTATCCCAATCTTCAAACAAGATAATTAATGTAATTATCTCAATTCAAAATTATTGTTAGTATTACTTTTTTATTATTAAATTAAATTGGGAATGCCTCCGGTGAAGGAATTCTTTAAACCTTTCAACCCAAGCAGACTCAGATTCAGCCGTAGCATAGTAAGCAGAGCTAGATTTTGGGTTCCTTAGTCGCTTAATTTAAACTTCTTAAGGCTCCCAAGTGAATTCGCTCTAAATTCACACGTTTGTATACTGAAACTCAATTACCACTAGCTAGTGGAATTAAGCTAAAGTAATAAGTGGAATTAAATGTCTGCAAAGGCTCAGAAAGCTATGACGCAAGAATGATATCGATCATCTCGTGTGCCCCCGCCGAGCCTTGGTTATTTGACAAAGGCTAGACACACGGATTATCCATAGCATACCTTTGTCACCGTGAGTTTTCCTTTGCACAAATTTACTTCCGCATAAACGTAGTACTGTGGAGGAAAAGGATTAGTAAACTTTTATTTCGCGAGAGCTACCCTAATTACTAAGGCTGAAAACCCTATTTTACGCGGAAAACTTCTAGCTAAAATATACAAACGGTTTAGGAATCGAAGGCCGCTTCTAACCTTACACTTCACTTTCAAATCTCATTCCCTAGCTAAGAAAGTAATTCAGAACCTGAAACTTCACACCAGAGCTGATAGTCTGGGACGCAATGCCCACAGGTGATGTTAGGTTACAAATCCAAAACCACTCTCCTACTTTCGAATTTAAATACAAACGAAACTCCCTAATAGTAAATTCACAAAATGGCGAATTTGCCTACGAGCGCAGCAGACGTATTTACTGTTCAATTTTCTGTTCCGGAAAAGCGCTCAATAGTTCCCGAACCCAGCTTTTATAACCTCGCGGCCCCCTCCTAATATGATGCCACTTCTACCTCGCGAAACCAATAACGAAATCCCGCCAACTAAGAATTTTATTCCTTATTGCTATTAATTTAAGGACTTCAACATTGGTAATTCTATTTTTGTTCGTCAAACTCGTACCACATCGCGCCACTATCTTCTCAATCAATTTCAGAACTTTAATATTATGCTATTTTATAAATTAATATTTAATGTCTGCAATTATATTGTCAATTAAGTTTCTATTTATTTATCTCGATATTTCCCGATTGATTTATTTTCCTACAATCCTTTTATCAATTTATTCAACGCACATTTGAATGACGCGGTGGTGTTTTCGAAAAACTAGTTTCTGTTAATAACAAAGTTTCGTATCTCGTATATAGAACAACATCTCTTTAATTCAGTCTATATTCACCTAAACATACTCTACTTTATCTACAATTGGGATTTGAAGCGTTATAATGATTTATTTGGTTGGCGTCAACCGGACGGAAATAACAGTGGCGCCCCCCCACTCAAACGGTTAATATCGTATTAACAAAGAACTAATACTGATACGCTACTCACTCCTAGATGGAGCTAACTCTAGAGCTTATGCGAAGATATTCGATAATGGGGACTTGCACCAAGAAAAACTTTAATAAAGTATGAGAGGACACGTCCAAAGGCAAAAAAAACGTGGTATCTCTTTCTTCCGCGACCATACACTCCCTACGATACAAACAGTCAAAAAGTCAATACAATCACGTGGCACTACAACGCGGCATACAACTCGACCTCAGACCATGACGTCACTCCCCAACGTATGAACGCAACGCCTACAATATATGAAGCGTTTATCAATATATATGAGTCATCTCGTAAAATAATGTTTCTAAGAAAACGTTCAGAGTTCAATGAAAAACTAAATTCTACGTTTTTAAGTAGAAATGAGGTCCTTGAGAAGTATGTCTGGTGTTACTTTGAATGACCGGACACATAACCGTGTGACTAGAAAACGTTGTGGACTAAAAGAGGATGCAGTGACTAAAATTGAGAAAGGAATGTTGAGTTCGTTTGGACATGTGGAGAGGAGGAAACAAATCCATCGAACAAATGTGGGTGGAAGGGCCGGCAAGGGATGACCCATACGGACACACCTCGACCAAACAGGGGATGCATTAGCAAAGGGCAAGACAAAAGCACCCGAAACCGGCGCGCGCGCAAGCAACGACCAATGAATGTTGAGAAAGCGACAGCGATCCGTCAAGATCGCAACAAGTGGCAGTCCCCGACATTCGCCTACCCCTCTGGGACACAGGCGTGAGTCTATGTTGTTTTGTTAAAGTTTTATATGATTTAAGTTCCCTATTTATTTAGTACCTGAATGACCGAGCTTTTCGGATGCAATTTTTTTGTTTTGTTTTAGAGAATGAATTAAAAAAGCGTCATCTATGAACAAAATAATGAACTGCCATGTACTGTATTAGATTTAGGTGACAGACTTTCTTCAATCCAAAATTTATTAGTTATGCTATTTCGCAAGAGAGATGTCATTGTGATTAATCTCAATTATCGTAAACCATCCCTAAAACCAGTTGCATAATTTAATCTACAAAAGACAACGCAATAAGTATTTTACAAGAACTGTTTAAATGTTTACAAATGCTACAAAACAAAAGCTTTTCGGATGCACTTTTTTTTGTTTTTGTTTTATTAGAGAATGAATTCAGACCCACGCGTTTAGACCGGTAGCGTCACCTATGAAAACAACGATGAACTGTCATGTATTGTAACAGGTTTTAGGTGAAAAACTTTCTTCAATCCATAATTCATTAGTTGTGCCATCTCGCAAAATAGATGCCGTTGTAATTAATCTCAATTATCGTAAATATTTAATCTAGAAAAGACAACGCAATATTTCACAAGAACTGTTTAAATATTTACAAATGATACAAACAAAATATACCTAGCTGTATTTTATGTCGAGGAACCAAATACGTTTCGGCGCTTTATCCGATTCTATAATACGCTCTTTAAATGTTTTACAATCCCTATATAAGTATACGATTATCATTTCTCGGTTTATTTTAGCAATCTTCTCGTGCAGAACACAATTCAACATGATATTAACGATCGTGAGCACTTGTACGGAGCTTGGTCCGTCACACAATCCTGTTGGAAATCCTGAAATAGTTTTTAAGACTATCATTACTATTACTGTCATGTTGCAATATTCATGTAAATAAAAATAAAATAAATAAATCTTATTTCTGGTAACAATGGCAGTCGATGTAGCGTGCCTATCTCTAGATAATTTTAAGTTCATAAAATATCACCTCATTGTTTCATTCATTGTACTCTGTAACTATGTAGTTACTAGGCATAGTTACTAACTACAGGCTGAAAACCCCGGAAGGGGCCAAAGAACCCAGTTGTAATTAATAGCAATTTGTGGCACCCAATGTGGGGCGCGCCTCACGTTTAAAGAGTTGCAGAGTTCTACAAGTTCAACATGAACCTGACGACTTGAACAGGCTCTAAGCTCTGCACCCAAATACATTTCACTCCAAGGTGACGACCGCGCCAACGAGAACCTCCATCTGACCACGATGCACCTGATCTGGGCGCGGCAGCACAACCGGCTGGCGAGGACGCTGGCCAAGCTCAACCCGAGCTGGAAGGACGAGCGGCTCTACATGGAGGCTCGGAAGATAGTCGGGGCGCAGATGCAGCACATCACTTACTCGGAGTTCCTGCCGGCTGTTTTGGGTGAGCATTCCTGGATCGCTTCTGGTCTGGTTAGACTTAAGGATGAACTATGGGCGGTGGAAGGCGACTTGACCGATGGATCGACAACATTAAAGAAGTGGCAGGGGGTCAGTGGCTGAAAATAGCAAAAGGGTTGTATTATTCTCTATTTACGAAAAGCTTTCTCTTCTTTTTTCTTTGCCCCATACCTAAGGCCCCGTACCTAGTAACTAAAATTTCGTAATCCTTATAATTTTTTCAGCACAGCCCTACCTGACTGCTTAAGCCTGACGCATAGTAGTTTAATAGAGTGTTTTTAATCTGTACGCTTATTGTGATAAGTATCGTTTACAATTTATTTATTTATTTATTCTTTTCTCACTTGCGGTGTCTAAAAACAATGCCTTTTTCTTTGGAAGTTACGTATCATATCATCATCATCATCATCATCAGTACCTGTTATTATGCCTTTAGTTCCAGCTCATCCAAATTTGTCCCGATAATAATAGCTTCCTGCCGGACTGAGTCTTCAGGTCATACTTATCACATCACAATAATGAAAATCTCATAATTCTCGTTTCAGGCGAAGACGTGATGTACGCTCTAAACCTGACGCTGGAGAGTGATGGCCACAGCGACATGTACGACCCTGAAGTAGATCCCTCCATGGCGAACCACTTCTCCGCCGCTGCCTTCAGATTCGCTCACACGTTATTGCCGGTAAGAGCCCACACTAAGACAATAAACTGTCTTAGATTTTTATTTCGTTTAGTGCTTATGTTGTTTCTTTAAGTTGTTCATCGAGTTCATATTTTATTCTTATTTCCTATGAAATCGCTTGGTTTTTATTCTAATTGCCTGTAAGTGAGATAAAACTTGGCTTATTTTTGGTTTTGTTGTCTGTTGTGAATGTATTGGTGTGTATCTTGTTGGTGGTCCTAATTAAATAAAATAAAATAAATAAATAAAATAATTGTTAATGCCCATTCGAGGAGTGCATTAACTACTAAATTCCGTGTGGCGCCGGATTAAGAATAGCGGTACTCCATTTCCTTCCGTGGATGTCGTAGAAGGCGACTAAGGAATCAATTACCAGGAGACGGGCAGCAGCGTCTTCCTGAGATTCCAACCGCCTACTGCGATCGCCAACCCGCCTGCCAAGCGTGGCGATTACGGCAAAACCCCTCCGAGGCCTATGTCCTGCAGTGGGCGCCATATGGCTGATGATGATGATGATTCGAGGAGGGAGGGGCGCGGAGTTAGGGGGTGCTTGGTTTTCACTCCGTACCGAAGGGTGCCGAAACGCCAGTCTTCACTGACCGTCTGTCTGTCTGTCACCAGGCTGTATCTCATGAACTGTGATAGCTAGGCAGTTGAATTTTCACAGATAATGTATTTCTGTTGCCGCTATAACAACAAATACTAACAGCTGAATAAAATAAATATTTAAGGGGGGCTCTCATACAACAAACGTATTTTTTTGCCGTTTCTTGCTCGATATTAATAACGGCAACAGTCAGACGCTTGAGATATTCACAGAATATTTAGTTTTATATTCACTTCAAAAATAAATAATTAAATTAAAATAAAATAAACACTTAAGGGAGGCTCCCATACAACAAACGTTATTTTTTGCCGTTTTTTCTCGATCTTTGTGTCTAATGTTGTATAAATAATGGTACGGAACCCACCGTTCGCGAGTCCAACTCGCACTTGGCCGGTTTTTATATCTATAATGAATTCTGTGTGAATTCCGCTACGTTGTTTTGCACTGAGCAATTGTACAGCGAGGTCACCAAACGCCGTAGTTTTATTTAAACTCCATTTCAGCAGTGTTTCTCTTTCAGTCTTGTTCATAAAAGAATCGTGCTTTATAAATAACACTGATGAATTCCTCCTCATCGTGATCCGACGACGGCGACCTGATGGGTTGTGAGACTTCTGCGTCGCGAAACCCGGCGGATCGGACTTTCAAATAAGACTGAAATGCTTTACCTTACATACGCACATAAACTCACGCCTGTATCCCACGGGGGTAGGCAGAGACCAGGGACTGCCACTTCCCACGATCCTAACAGATTCATTCTTCCTCAACATTCATTCATTCAAGACTTTAAAACAGACTATTTAAACTGCCTCTGAGGAGTGTTTCAAGGAATCGTGTTTTTTTTTTATATAAAATAAGACCGTTAGTCTCCACCGTCTTACTCCAGGGTTTGATCCACAACGTGGACGCGGTGACCGGATCGGTGAGCTACGTGCACCTGAGCGCGATGCTGTTCAACCCGTACCAGCTGTACCAGGTGAAGGGCTCCAAGTCGGCCATCATGTCCGCCATGGACACGCTCGTGCACAGCGCTGACCCGCATGTCACTGATGAGGTATGGCTGTGCCAACAACTGATTCATCTGTGTAATTATTTATTGGTATCTTTTTGTACTCCAGCAGTGCTCGCGTCTACGTTCGCGTGCTAAACGGTTTAGCGTATGTCCACCCATTCAAGTATTACGTAACAAGAGCTTTTGCTTACCTTTGCTGACGAGGGGGAGTAGGGGGGGGGGGGGGGTGGGGTGGTTAAATAATCGTAATAAATTTGCTTACGTAACGACCCCTGAAAGTCCATCCTAACATTCCTGAATGCTGGTGAAAGAATTTTTGAAATTGGTTAAGTGCTTTCGGAGATACCTACGTACAAACATATGAACGTACAATTTTTTCCTCTTTATAATACTAGTATAGACGTAGATTATTGGCGCCCGAACGAGGGGCTGTACGTTACTTTTGGCGCCCAACTTGGGGCACAATTTTTAGCAGGGTGGCCCGAAAGCTACGCATACTGGAAACAAACTACTTATCCATGACACCTCCCATTTCTCGTATATTATTTAACAATCTATTGACAGTTGTCAATTGTTTCTGTGTGTATCAAAATACCTACTCCGTTTTTTTTATATCAGCATATTAACGTACGAGAAATCGGGGGAGAAAGTTTGAAATTCCCTTCATGCTGCCTATACTTCCTATCGAACAAAGAATTATGCTATGGCGGTCTGAAATCAAATGTGCCATCGCAATAGCAACGAATGTTTAAAATTCAAATGTTTTTCGGTTGTCATTTGCACAACAAACCACCAGAAAAGATTACCTATCGGGTATTTTAAGGCAATGAATCGTTCGTAGCCCCGGCTGCCTGAGTGATCTTAAACGATCACGAAGGTTAAGCAACACAGGGCGCGTTCAGTGCATGGATGGGTCGCCGTCTATGCCTAACGCTAGTGGCATTTTTCCGAGCGGTTCCGTGCTTCGCAAGGCACGTTAAGCTGTTGGTGCCGGCTGCCGTCGATAGATGGCAGTCGTTAAGCCAAGTCAGAGGCCTTAGGGCGGCTTGACAACTTCTGACAGTAGACGAGCCACTAGTCTACAAGCCTCCACCAATCCGGACTTGGCCCCCGTGGTGGAGTATGGCCTATACCTTCCTCAGGGAAGAGACCCGTGCCCCTCGGTGGGGACATAATGGGTTCATGATGAAGGCAATGAGTGCTACGTTAGATAGCAAACCTATAAAAATTTGGAAGGACGTATCAAGGCGTGGGAGATTAGTACCATTTACTACACTTACTATACTATTAATTAATAGCTGGAGCATAAAGATTGCACTACATACAATACTAATGTTAACTAATATTAATGCTGTTTGCTTCATCAACACAGGTTCACGCCTAGTTTAGCAACAGATGCTACTATTTCCTTTTGGATAAATAAATGTACCTAGCATAATTCTAATTTAAGAATCACCTTGTATGATTTTTCTGAGACAAATAAATTATTATTATACTTTATTTAAGTATGTCTGGCGTTACTTTGAATGACAGGATACGCAATAGTGTGATTAGAGAACGTTGTGGACTAAGAGGATGTAGTGACTAGAATTGAGAAAGGAATGTTGCGTTGGTTTTGACATGTGGAGAGGATGAGGGAAGAAAGATTGACAAATATATCGAGCGAATGTGGATGGAAGGGCCGGTAAGGGACGACCCAGACGGACATACTTCGACCAAATAGAGGATGTATTAACAAAGGGCAAGATAAAAAGTACCCGAAACCGGCGTGCGTGCATGCAACGACTAATGAATGTTGAGGAAGCGAAAGTGATCTGTCAGGATCGTGGCAAGTGGCAGTCCCTGTTCTCCGCCTACCCCTCTGGGATGCAGGCGTGAGTTTATGTTATGTTATACTTTATTGCGCACACGAGAACACAGTACAGGAATGGTAACAAAAGAAAATACATGTACAATGGCGAGCTTATCGTATCGAGCTGTAAGAGATTTCTTCCAGCAAATCTTGTGGAGTAGGAGCGGAGGTGTTAAACGGGTCCATTAGTCCAACCATTTATTGTGACCACCAATCGTCAAGTACCACCTCTCTGCCCAGCTCAGCAACCATCTCTTCGAGCGCCCCATCGTGCTTAACGCCACCAACGCCAACGCCACCACTCCGGCCCCCCCACCACATCCCTGTGGCCTCGACCTGGTTTCCCTGAACATCCAGAGGGGAAGGGACCACGGCCTGCCTCCCTACCCGGCTTGGAGGGAGCACTGCGGGTTCCCGAGGCCGACCAGCTTTGAGGAGCTCGCTGAGGTGTTCGACGACGAGAGTATGGAGAGGATTTCTACTATTTACACGTAAGTCGGGGAGCAATGGACGAGATTGGCAGGGGATGGAAAGAGTTGGCGTGTCCAGCCCAGTATACCTTTGATAAATTAATGTGGTCTGAGGGTTTCATAGATAATAAAATGACGGACATTTTAAAAACATCTTTGTTTTCCTATACTTAGTTCTTAATAAAGAAAAATTGTTTTCAAAATTATTAATTTTATTATCTGGGGGCACGGCAGTGCCCCCGCCAAGTCGAGCAAAAAAGTGGCACGGCCGTACCATCCTTTTCTCAAAGAAGTTCAGGCCATTTTCGACCTCCCTTTAACTTCGTTGTGGATAAAACTAGAAGCCTGAATTTTCAGTAACTAAGCAGGCATTCTATAAACACGGTATATTTCAAATTTCATTCAATTTGAACCAGTACTTTAAGAATTGTAACTAGTCAAATATTCTTCATTTTGTCACTCACTCACTCACTGACTGCCTGACCAATCAAATCTAAGGCACTTCTAGCAGACATAGAAGCTTCAAATTTAATTAAAATACAATTAGTGTATAAAACAAGGAAAAACTAAAATATTTTACAATTTCGGTCCAGTTTTCTAGATACACTAACGGCATAAATAACTTTGTAATCCTATATAAATAATAATAGAAATATAAGATTACAAAGTTACATTTACAGTGAATAAATCAGTGTACCTGTATACCTTTAATATAATAGAATAATAGGTAGAACTTGTGAAATGGTTAATGAAAAAACGTAGGACTATCTACAAAAAGAAATGAGATGCCATCAAACACGGATGTAAAAAAAAAACAAGTCTCGCACCTCAGTTCTTCTACCGTAAAAAGTTGTGACATTCATGTATTACCAAGTCGGTTAATTTATTCAGTCCCTACTTAAGGGTTCTTCTGTCTTAAGTTATTACGAAATTAGCTAACCTATACATACGAGTATTTAAAATATTTTATGTTTTAAATAAATAGATTGACCTGGCCATACTCGTCCCGTCCACTGCTTGCTGGCATAAGCCTCCCCCAAGCCACTTCCTTCCGTCCTTCCTCAAGTCACGTATGACAAAAAGTACCCGAAACCGGTGTGCGTACATGCAACGACTAATGAATGTTGAGGAAGCGAAAGTGATCTGTCAGGATCGTGGCAAGTGGCAATCCCTGGTCTCTGCCTACCCCTTTGGGATACAGGCGTAAGTTTATGTATGTGTGTATACCATAATTAGCCTTTATACGTCCCACTGTAGGGCACAGGCCTTCTCTCAAGGAGAGAGTATGGGCCTAATCACCGAGCGTGCCCACCGCGAATTGGCGATGTATGTATGATAGACAGTTATTAACTTCCTCAGGCACGTGGACGATATCGACCTGTACACTGGCGCGTTAGCCGAGGCGCCGCGCGGCCGCCTGCTGGGCGCCACGCTCACCTGCCTCATCGCCGACCAGTTCCTCCGGCTCAAGCGAGGCGACCGCCACTGGTACGAGACCGCCGACGAGACTGTGGGATTCACCATGGGTAAGACTTCTGCTTTGTGTGCCGTCTGTTATTGGAAGATTAGCGACCCCTGACGAGACTGTGAAATTCACTATGAGTAAGACGAATATGAGATTCACTATGCCGTCTGTTATCGGAGGATTGGCGACCGCCACCGGTACGAGACCGCCAACGAGACTGTGGTATTCAGTATGGGTAACTCAAAAGTCTAACTTCTTTTTCTTTATGTGCCGCCTGTTATCGGAGCATTGGCACACAATTCGGCTATCTTACTTTTCGAGGCTGCCAACCACTGTCATAAGGCCTTTCAAGTTCCGTGCTGCTCAAGAACGGCGACCGCCACTGATACGAAACTGCCGACGACACCATGGGTAACTTGGAACTCTGACTTCTTTTTCTTCTATATGTACCGTCTGTTATCGGAGGATTGACAACCGCCACTGATACCTACGAAACTGCCGACGACACTATGGGTAACTCGGAACTTTAACTGCTTCTTCTTCTGTACCGTTTGTTATCGAAGGATTGGCAACCAAATCGCCTATCATACTTTTCGAGGTTTCCAACCACTGTCATAAGTTGTGTAGCCACAAAAGCTTTGGTCTCCCAGCTCTCATTAATAAAGTCTAACTAATAAAGGGCAGTTAAAGAAAATTGGTGGGCTTGGGCGCGACTCATTTAGTAGTGTAGGCAGTTCGAAAGAATGGTAAGAGTGAAGCATGCTATCAGACCCTCAAAGATGTAATTTGCTTGTATTTGTTACACTTTGGCACACAGTAACCTTCATAGCGTGGTGGGGACTATTCTCATCTACTAAATCATCGGGGGACTAAATCATCAGGGAAGATCGTATCTGAGGACCTACAATGCCCTCTGATTGATTTTTCTACGATCCAAAACACTACATAAGCAGCCCACCTGTCTATCCCGTCCGCTTCCAAACATCCACTGCTCTCCAGCCGCTTTCTTTTCGTTGGCCCATCGGACAGCTAATGTAAGCCCTTCCTCAACAGCGCAACTGACTGAGCTCCGCAAGACGACACTGGCATCAGTGATCTGCGCCAACGAGAACATGCTGGACACGGCCCAACCCCGTGTCATGGAGGAAGTGAGCGCTACCAACCCACTAGTGGACTGCATGGAGCTGCCTCAGCCCGACTTGAGCCTGTGGAAGGAGACTGCGCGATGAGGGGCGTTCGCTGTTATTACTTTAGTAGTTTCTGATAGGTATACTTGTTGTTAAGGATACGATTCCAGGGGGCTTTTGTGTTAAGACAAAAGTTTACAAACCTGTGGGTGTTTGTAACAGAAGGTGACTGCGGGTCCCCCCCCCCCCTCCTAGCTTCCTAGCTAAACGGTTGATTATAGAAACGTGAAAAAAATTCAGGACAGGAGCACTTGTAATTAACTTAAAATTAAAACTATCACGGCTAAGCAGGCTTTACAAGTTAACGAGTAATAAATAAGCGACCAACTTATAAAAAAAAACTTCGTACAAAAACCATTGAAAATTACTTTGACGGAGTTGTTAGTTCTGTACAGCAGATAAATAACCCCTCTTTCTTGGGTTACGTTTTACGTTGGGTTTGACTGACTGACTTTGACTTCGTTTTTTCCTCTGTGGCTCACCGTATTTTGAGGGAATTTTCTTTTCATTATGAAGAACAGTATTATTAGTGATTTATCAGTAATGGTAAAACATATTTTAAATATTTGTGATTTTTTTAGACAAATTCGAAGTAGGTAGTAGGCGGTACCGTAATGTTGAAAAATGTTTGCGTCCGATATGCGTAAATATTTAAAAAAACAATTGAGTCGGCTTAGAACATAGTTTTTTTTTGGGATTTTTAATACTTTTCGTCCTGATATTGTTTGTTTCGGTGAAGTAATTTTGGGAAACAATTTTTTTTCTGACGCGCATTTTTTTTAAACTACCACCATAATTATGTTTCTAAATCATGGTTTGACTGTTCCCCTTAAAATACGGTGAACGAATTCAAAGTCACCCAGTAGACGGCGCAGTTATAGATTACTACTTGGAATAGAGCCAGAATTTGAGAATAGTCACTAAGAATACTCAATTGTGTACCTATTATAGTTTTTGTAAAGAATACTGCCCAATTAATTAGGTACCTAATATAGGTACCTACCTATACAGAACTGTAAACCTATATTATATTCTTTGTTAGTAGATATTATTATTAATAATGATTAGGTACTTACCTAGTATGTTTCTGATAAGTACCTTAGTAACTTTGTACCTATAATATTTGCAGTGACCTTACAGGGCTCATGTTGACGAACATTGTTTACTTATGTTAAGATCTATTTTGTACCACATGAAGCAATAAACGAACTTGAAGTAGCTAAACACATTATAACACATAGTTATGTTTTTCTACCCGTTTCTTATGGCCAACCCGAACTGTGCTCAGTCGACAACACAATCATTAACCTTTACATGCATGAACTCTACTCAGTTACGTTGAGGGCGACGTTGCAATGAAAATGCAAAGGTTGTCCTGTTGTCCCCCTAGTCTCATATGCACACGACTGTACCTACTACCGATAACTTTTACCATAAATTCAATGCTTTTCCCTACACTAACTCTTCCCGATGTTTTTCAAAACCTTGGCAACAAGATTTTATCCTAGTGACATAATCATAATACACCAATCAAACAGAATGTGAATAGCCAAATTGCCTGACTCACCAAGCCCATGTAGACTGAACCACACAGAAAATATACAACAATTATGCTACAACTACCTTAACAATCTCGACATAAAGGCGAAAATCAAATCAGTAGGTTACTCGTAGATGGCCCACGTTACACTACAACCCAATAATAAATAGCTGGTGACTCCACATTACAAGAAATACTTTGAAGATGCAGGCGACCAGCGGCGCACTTGGAATCTACTTAGCATAATCTCAATAAAGTCTCAACGTGGGAGGGCGTTAGCCTTGCGAGCAGTTGCCATCCTAACTGAACTAGACTCCGCGACGGGTGAACCCGAAATACCTCAGCCACATAAGACAAAGCTTAGGAGCTTTATACCTTCCGGCTGCAGGTAAGGACTCTACCGTTTAGTTTAGGTGACTAAAAGATAGTACCTATGAAATTTCCAAGCAAAAGTATTAGAACTGGCGTAGATATCAACCTCGAGAAGGATGCTCAACCCAGGAAGTTAGGTCACATGCTTTTATGTCCGGGGTGGAATACCATCGCTATGCAACGCTAGCGCCCCCTGGAAGACAACCCTTGATACGCCAGCAACTGGAGGGCAGGAATACACCTTAAATGATGACCTTGCTCAAAGCCGTAGGTAGAGCACCTATAAGAAAGGTTAGAGGAGGTTCTGCCTACTCCATCAAGTACGACTTCATAATGATCTTGTTGTACAAGGGCCTATTGGGAGCCTGACCTTACGGAATCTGTATTTTTGTAGTGGAGCTCTTTAGGAACTTTTATTCTTAGCAGCAGCAGCGAGCGTCTAATGTACAGTGGACAGGAAATTTTAGTAGTTAAGTTGCCCATAATAGTCCAGTCAAAATATATAATATTCAGATTGCATTAATCCCGATAAGCCGAATTTTGGTATATGTAGGTCTCAAATACGTCATTACAAATGCTATGTCAAAAGTCCCCATCGATCCCCCTTGTGCACGGCTTAGCACAGAGACGACAAGCACTAAGATATACATAATAATCACGCCCACAAAACAGATAAAGACAAAAAGATAAAAAAAAATATTTAAACCACTTGCTAATAAATAAACATTTCTTCAATTACATAAAAGTATGATAATCTTAATATTGGAATAGAAAATAGTTGCTATTGACAATAGAGAGGTTACCGTTGGACCTCACACTAGACGGTAATCTGTATAGTGAGGACCTGGTTATAATGAGTTGACATTGTTCAAAGTTGGCGACGGGTGCAGAATCATATTTTTACTTAGGTGTTTAACAGCTACATGGTGAGATTAACTAGTTGAGTTAAAAATAATAATATCAAAAGAAACATTTATTAGATCAATATGGCGAGTTCAGTATTAAGTTTGTGTGAGGGTTGTGAGAGGGAGGAGTAAGATGTGTTGATGGATGTAAAGGATAAAAGTACTTCGAATTCCTATAGGTACCGCTAAATTAGGGAGGCAAGAGCTAGAGCTGGGCCAAATAGTAGATTTGTACAACAAGGGCTTAAAGCGATCCATTTTTATCAGTGGCGTAGCATAGGTCACTAGTACCCGGTGCTGATTCCAAATTTGCCGCCCTCTTATTTTTGTAATCCATTATAAAAAATTTGGGCATGGTAAAAAGAGTACTTTTATTAGTTTTATTGAATGATTTATTGAATTGAAAAGTGAAATTAATATTTTTTGACATAGGTAGAATATCACAGAAAAATTACAGAGAAAACGTAATAGAATAATGGAGAAATCGTATCTTCGCTGTTTTTTTACCAGTAGCTTTTAGCTCAAAAGGCCATTTACCAACTATTATATTAATATATACTGCCTAAGTATTCATCAAAGGATTTATACTGCAAACTAGATACGCAGAATATCAATATGTACGTAGTTTCATACGAGAAGCCGCGAAATCGACAAATTGGGGCAACAATCCGCAAGCTTGTTTTTATATCTTGCTTTTTACTCAAATTCATCAATGCCTTGTGAAACGACGGTCTGTCATTACCGTATTACGGTGAAGTACAAAGAATGCGTAAGGAGACATATTTATTTAAAATAACATTGAAACGAAATAAGTTTCCTAAAAAATAGTTATTGAGAAACCTTGCGCTTGCATCACCCATGCATAAAACCTGCATAGGTACCTGGGTATTTGGTAAAAAAGACGAAAAAAACACTGAAAGATTTTTGTTTTTTAATTTTAATTTTTTTTTTTTAACTGCCACCTCCGCAGCGCCGCCCCCGCCAAAGTGCCGCCCGGTGCGGACCGCACCCTCCGCCCCCCCCCCATGCTACGCCACTGATTTTTATCCGAGGCGAGGCAATTTATTGGTCCGAGCGCAGCGACGACCGATATCACAGAGAATCGAGGATACAAATGGACATTTAGGCCTGGGTTTGCTTTTCACTTGCTTCGATTGCGAGGAAAATTTCGGACAACAAAATCGTTGTACAGTGAAAGAACGTAAAAAATAAATATCCAATTCTCGCCAATTTATTTTTTAATATTTTTTTTTTATTTTACCTTGTGAACTTAGACTTAGATAGGTAGGTACTTGTTTTCTGCCAAGTCATAAAAACATTTCAGCGCATTTTTAAACAATAATCAACTCCTATTTTATCTGATTTCATTAATTTAATTATAGAAAACGTACGGAGTTCAATGAACTTAATAACACATATTATAATAAACTTTAAAGGAAAACTGTCATGGCTAAGTAAGCTTTACACGGCTACCGACTCATAAAAGTATAAGTTCGTACAAATTCGATTGAAAATTACTGCCTAGTAAAGCCTCTACGGAACCCTACAATGCACGTGACCCGACATGTACTTGACCGGTTTTTCTTATCAACCAGTTTTTCTTACCGGTACCGGTACCGATCTCAGAACAGAATTCCAGAACAGAGTACCGATACCACCCGATGCCTTCCGCTTACCGTCTAGCTCACGGTAGGTCAACCAACAGAAATTAGGACGCGCCGCGCGCGTCGCGTGGCGGCTGCGTCACGTTTTTTGGACACGTGACGATACCAGTCCAAGGCTATCACGTGTCCGTCTGGGGTGGCCAGCCGAGAGTATCCTCGACTTTTTGTAGAAATTAGACCTTGTAGAAATTAGGTTGTGTAGTGAACATTTTTGTAGTGTGTTTTGTGTGGGTGTGTGTGTTAGTGTGGTGACTAAGATGAATATTCTTATTATGTGTTTGTACTTAATGCTTTTTTTTGCACATTGAAAAACATTTTCGTATTTGTATAAAGAGGAACAGATAAAAAAAAATATACTACATACCTGCCTGGTTGGTTATCAATTATCATTTACCTGTTTGTTATACCTATAGACTGCCCACGCCAGATGGGATGTATAGCTGGGCTATACAAACTGGGATGCATATCAGACATGACAGAAAACCGGTAGGCTGGGAAAAAATTACGTACCTAGGTAATCCATATGTCTCACTATTTTAGAAAAAAAACTGGTCACTAAGCCAGTTCTAAAATTAACCCAAGTATACAAAATTGCGAATTTATCAGCATTTCCATATATTTCGCTGTCAACCAAAAACCGACTTAAAATATTCGTATTGACTAGTAGTTTTTTTTGTCCGTTTTTTTCCAAATGACCTAGATTTTGAAACGGTCACCTAGTTTTACTTGTAACTTCCAATTAGTCACAGTTTCTGTGTTGCTTTGAATATATCTATTTTTAAAGAAATTTCCGGAAGTTTCCATTTTCTTTTTTTGGCACTGGCATCACAGGCGCTATATAGCGCTCGGGTAACTTCGACACCATTCGTTAAAGCTCGTATCGTGTCGTGGTGTCTATTCGTGTTGTGGCGACCTGCGAGCAAATTTTATTTTGACTCTTATCACAATTCGCTAAGGAATGTTTAAGTGCGTGTGCAACTTGCTAATGGATTATATCAAATCGCATGTTTATGCCATACACGTTCATTCCATTCACGATAATCGCAATGCATGTACGATAAAATTAAAACAAACGTCCAGATTATTCTATTGTTGATTAGATAGGCAAGTATTTATTTTACACTCAACAACAATTTTGGTATACCTACAAGTTCAACCCGTTTTGGCACAGTTGGTAATACATAAATTATCATCTGGTACCATGACCTTAAGTGAGTAAAGGCAGTGAATCTAGAAATAAACAATCACTGCAGCGAATGCATACAAATCAACTTGAATCTTATTTAAGCACGCAGACTACTAGAAGTGCTTCCGTTCTGCTATATCATACTAATATTATAAATGCGAAAGTTTGGATGTTTAGATGTTTGGATGGATGTTTGTTACTTCTTCACGCCAAAACTACTGAACGTTTCGGAATAAAACATAGGCTACATTTTATACAAAGGATATTTTATTACGTAATAGTAAGGGTTATTTACTCAAAAACATACCTACTATTTTCGTTCGTAAAAACTATAATTTGTTTAGTGGAAATTTTAGCGATTTTTACAACAGGACCGTATTTTGTTAGTGGTTTTCTGGTGGATTTAGAGGTTGCATCTGCACGGCACGGTTGGCAACACTGCACGGTACCGCCAAAAATATATGTGCGGACTATAAATACGAGTAGCTTTGTTTTTCTGGCTACGGTTTTTCACTATTCAAAAATTTTAGAACCACTCTATAACGACATCTCGGATCTTCAACCCCAACCCAAATTTCCAACTCAACTTCAACTGCCCTTTACCGCATATGGTTCCACATTTGGAACAATGACAAAAAAAATTCTTAGCGTCTGTGGAAAATCAAACGTTAATTTGTTGGCTGAGGGTGTATTTAAAATATATATTAACAGATATCATCGCTAAACTGTCATTATTGCTAGCTACCCTCGGCAGCCAAATCATCTCAAATCGACATTTTCGCGACATTGACGGTTTGCAGTTCTTTGTAACGGGATGTTTATTGGTTTTATAGAGATAATTGAGAAAAATCAACATTGCTTATGTACGATAATATAAGAAGTGTGTTTCTTATAATACTATTTTAATTAATTAAAGTTTGTTCTAAAATTGGAACATCATGCAGTAAAAGGTTGTCATAACGATATCAATAATACCTGACATAAGCGATGAATGCAATGATTAGTTAAGTTACTTAATTATTTTACTTAAGTACGTTCCCAAGTCGTGGGTTCGAATCCCGTCGTGTACCAATGACTTAGTTTTTCAAGTTACGTACATTTATGAAGTTATAGTAGCAATACCACTCGCTAACTGTGAAGGAAAACATCGTGAGGAAACCGGAGTGTCTGAGGTGGTCACATACCTCACTTGAAATTGCCAATCCGCGGTGGGCACGCGTGGTGATTAAGCCCGTACTCTCTCTCTCTCTCTTTCTCTCTCTCACTCTCTCTGACTGAGAGAAGGCCTGTGCCCTGTAGTGGGACGTATATTATAGGCTACATAAAAAAGTAAGTGCTTTTCCGATAACTACGTAGTTTTTCTTTTCAAGTAAAAACAACTGTGAAAACAACTAACTCTCACGGTTCATGAGATTACAGCCTGGTGACAGACATACAGACGGACATTGGAGTTTTAGTAATAGGATCCCGTACCCTTTGGGAAGGGAACCCTAAGCAAGTATCATGTACAACGTTTACGGCCGTATTTATAAAAACACGATTCCTCTCTAGAGCACTCCTAAGAGGCAGTGGGTGGTTACGACTTTTCCTTCTAATATCTCCACTACAGGCTATTTTAATTGGCGCGGCATTTTAAGGAATCGTGTTTTTTTATAAATAAGACCGTTAGCTTAAGAACACCAGCCAAGTGCGAGTCGGACTCGCGTACGAAGGGTTCCGTACCATTATCTATACAACATTAGACACAAAGATCGAGAATAAAAGGCAAAAAATCACGTTTCTTGTATGGGGGGCCCCCCTTAAATATTTATTTTATTATATTTTTAGTATTTGTTGTTATAGCGGCAAAAGAAATACATCATCTGTGAAAATTTCAACTGCCTAGTTATAACGGTTCATAAGATACAGGCTGGTGACAGACAAACATACAGACAGACGGACAGTGAAGTCTTAGTAATAGGGTCCCGTTTGGCACCCTTCGGATACGGAACCCTAAAAATGCACTAGTGACTGTGTCAGAGTGCGGTGGATGCGGAAGAAACTGTTGTGAGGATAATTTGCTCCGATAATCTCAGCCATTTCTCAGCAGACGATATGTTGTGCAGCCGTGTGTAACTCATGTTCATAGAACTGTCCACTCCACCACATCCACTGAGAATTCCGCTTCAATTTCTCCAGCGACTGTGCGGGGGCACGGATATCGCGAGTTGGTATTTTTACGCAGTGACGTCAGAATGCCTGACCTCCATCTTTTTATTGAACGGGTGGCTCGGAAAAGCGCGTGTGACGTAATCTTAATAACCTGAAGCATTGAATTTTTATATTCAGTGCCTGAAGTTGTCAGAGAAATACAGCGGTCACTGACTTTTATGGTACCTACCTACAACCTACTCATAGGTAGAATAGTGGTTAAGTCGACAGCACATCAGCCTGTATAATATTATGATGGACGCTGGCTGTCAGTACCTAGTACACTTTGTGTTGTGTGTGTGTCGCCGACAAGAACGTTGTCGCCGACCCTACAAGTAAAGAAACCACTGCTCCGACCCGACCGACCCACATTCTCTTTCTACACCCCCGCGCGAGCCCATTGGTATATGTGTTACAGCCAAAGTAATAAATCTGGATATTATATATATTGTCTAGTCATTATATATAATGTCTACTCAGTTTAGATAAAGTGATAATTAACACAAAATTAATAATTATTACATATAGCAAATAATTGTTTGATTAAATTTATATTTCGCATTTTGTTTGTTAGGTCAGTACACATAAGCAAAAATAGGTTCGAAGTTCCAGGATGGAGCGGAGCGCAGCGACGCTCCATCTTGAAACTTCGGGTGTTAGCTAATTCTTTTTTTTATATAAAAGCGAAAAAAATATTTCACTAAAAAACTTAGTTTTGTGTCAAACTTAAACAAGGTTGGTGCATGGAAAAGTCATAGGTAGGTACCCTACATTATGATATGGCAAAACGTGGGATACCGCCGTTTTTGCCAAACGATACTTTTAACTGAATAATTAATTTATTACTTTGTCTAGTGAATTTGGCTTTTATATATAATGAGTTAATGACCAGTCATTATGTATAATAGCTATTTAATCACTATGACTGTAACATATGAATAGATGAAGGGTGAATGATTCTAAGACTTGTGCGATACCTAATATGATTTATGATTCATTTTGAGAGAGCACTGATCTCGTTTCACTTCCACGAAC
Organism: Yponomeuta cagnagella; assembly: GCA_947310995.1. NCBI lineage: Eukaryota > Metazoa > Arthropoda > Insecta > Lepidoptera > Yponomeutidae > Yponomeuta > Yponomeuta cagnagella. The sequence continues at coordinate 21,998,502 of OX371269.1, read as the reverse complement.
TTCGTAATCGGGTCCATCCCGCGAGCTACTTTCCAACTTTCTCTGAAAACGCTCCGCTCATGAAATCTCAGATTGCGTGGAGACTCGCCGCCGCCACGGTCTATCACGACGGGCCTTATGCCAACCACTATATCAATTAACTCTCAGCAGCTGTCTTCCAGTGAAAGGCCGAAGCTTCAAAGATCTTCCGCACAGACTCGTCTTTGTCGTCGACGACTCTCTGCGCAACAAAACGACACTACGCAGTGTACCTACGTGTAAATGTCACAATAAACTATGATTGTTTTTTTTTTTTTGTGAACTGCAGCCAATACCTATACCTAGTTCATTATTTTGCAATTTGGGATGGAACCAGTAGCAAGACGGGTCCGCTGCGACAGAAGCTCTAATATTATGCCGTGGGAATTTATTTACTGTAGGTATAGGTAGTTCCACAGAACATATTTTCTCTGTTCTGTGGGTAGTTCGGTATTTTGTTGTAAAAGTTTCATGGGCTTTAAAAAGCGCGGCTAGCGTCACCAATTAAAAAAAATACATCTTTTTTGCTAACAGAGTAAAGAATAATTTATTCACGTGTCACGTTCCTACATGGGTTTCAGTGCATTTCATGTGCTGCCCATGGGCATAATATGATCATGCAAGCATGCAGTAATTATTTGTATCTCAAATTAAAATCATAAAATAAAACAAAGTCAATAATTCTGTAGTAACATTTATCAGTAAATTAAATAAACTGCTTTTGAATAACAATTAATAGTGATAGCGGCGCTAGTATTAATGCATGGATCCCCTACAGGTAACCCTGTATAGTGTTAAATTAGGAAGTCGAGTACTGTGAAAATGTAGTAAAATAAACATTTCTAGAAGTCGATTAGACTTAGTGAAGAAGTAGTCGTGGTAAAAAAAACTTTTTAGTAAAATACACTTTGTGTTCGCTCGTCAGAGCATGTTTACAGTAGGTTGGTATTAGTAAAGTAGATTGACCTTCGCGACTTCTTCCTTCCCGGGTAAATAAAGCATACACGATCAGATAACATTATCAGCACGGGTAGTACGATGATACGACTCACGCGTTTTGTGGCGATCCGAATTTTACAATTGAAAAAATTCTGAAATTAATGCAGGTACTCAAAAGCTGCGACTTTTGACATTTCAAATGTCTAGCTTTGTCATCGTACTACCAATGGTGCAAGGGGTGTATCCTCACAACCCCACTATTTCCATGGAAAAACAAAATAGAAAAAGTGGGACTTCTTAGCACTTTTTCCAAATTATGTCCCATTATTTCTATATCAAAAAAACGCTGTTTAAGAATTGTTTAATTCTAAACATATTGAGAACTTATTCAATAGAATAAAATCAACATAAGAGGTGATATAGATTTGTTTGCTGCCGGCCGCGCCGCCAGCAATGGAAATAGTGGGAGAATCTGTCCTAGTAGGTATTTCTATCAATAGAAATAGTGGGATACACCCACTGCAAGGTCAATGGGTTTGAACATCAAATGGGTAGGTACCAAAGTTTGAATAAAAGAGATGCTTGCAATGAACTTTTGTTTATTAGGTGTCATTTCTTTTAACAGCAATTATAAGTGATAAGTTTAATCTTTTCTTTTATACAATAAATAACAGATTTTGATTCCAGGAAAGCTAAGCAAAAATTACTACCACTATACAAATCCTGATTGTCAGTTTCTAAACACAATCAACAAACCTAAAACTTACAATTACTGTTGTCAAATACAGCATGATATAGAAAATAATATTTACAACTTATAGCAAAATTAAATTATTTACAACCACTCATCAGCAGACTTATGTCCTCACATTCAGATACTTAAAGGTCTTTGTACTAAAACGGACAAAGCCCATCACACATACAATATCTTTTTGACACTAGAAAATTAACTATAGGTCAACAAAACTTCCAAATTTACATTTGAAACTTTAGAACTACCATATCAGCCATTGTTGTCAAAGTTGGCTTCCTAATTCCTTATCAACAATAGCAGATAGATACAAATGTTATCGCTTCAAGGAATGTCCCATCATTGAGCATAACTGCTAGCACAGCATGACTCAAAACAAAAAACTAACTCAAAAACAAATTTTGTCACTTGAACACTATTGAGTACACAGAACAACAGTCTTGTTTGACTCTTCAGTTGGGCAATGTGTCAGCCAGGATTTCCTTTACTGCTGAGCTTAAACGATCTGGGAATTTGATGTCAAACGCAACCAACAAGTCTCCTTTCCGTGTAGGCTCTTTGGGGAATGGCAGGCCATATCCAGGGAATCTCTTGACAGTGTGTGGTCTCACAATCTCCCCTTGAAGGTTGACAGTGAGCTTCTCGCCAGTCATGGTTGGAACTTCTAGGATGGTACCGCATAGAGCCTGTAACAAACGAAAGGTTTTGGTTAGTTATGTTTGAACATGAGCCAATCAGTTGCATTGAGTTTGATTTGGGAATTAATGAATAAAGAAACAACAATAGTGATGGAATTACCATAATGTTACAACAGAATGAAAGTAAACAAGCATGAGTCAAAGTCATTAGAATAGAATAGACTAGAAAACAAGTAATGCCTACCTGTTTGAGTGAAACTTTGGCTGTGTATCTGACATCGCTGCCTTCTCTCTTGAATAGTGGATGGGTCTTGTCTCTGATTATGAAGACAATGTCTGCAGGGATCTTATTCCTTCCCTGGTCACCCTCCTTTTGGAATGTGATTTTGGTGCCAGCCTTCCATCCCGGTTTCACATGGATGGTCAAGACTTTGTCCTCCTTCTTTGACGTACCATCGGGTTGGATGACACGGCGCGAGATCTTCATTTTCTTGACGCAGCCGCGCGCGATATCCTCGAGGGAGACATACAGGTCGTGTTCAATGGGCGGGTCCTGAGACTTCTCCTTGCGGTTGGGGGAGCCGTGGAAGTTGAAGCTGTGGCTGCGGAAGGCGCCGCCGGGACCGCCGGGACGTGTCGTGCCCATACCCATGCTAGCGAAAGGATCCATGTCTACATCCATCTCCCGGTCGAAGAACATGGTGTTGCCGCCGCCACCGCTGCCGTTCAAGTCGAAGAACGCCTGGAACGGGCTCGCCGAACCGAAAAACTGCGCGAAGGTGGCCCGCGGGTCTCCGTGGAACGTGTACTGGAAGGACTGGCCACCTCCAGGGCCGTTCTGGCCGCCCATTCCTCCCTTCAGGCCTTCCTCGCCGTGCGCATCGTAGATCTCCTTTTTCTTCTTGTCAGACAACACTTCGTAGGCCTCCGCCACCTCCTTAAATCGCTCTTCGGCGCCCGCCGCCTTGTTCTTGTCCGGATGGTACTTGAGAGCCAACTTGCGGTACGCCTTCTTGATCTCGTCGTCCGTAGCTCCCTTCGCTAGGCCCAGTATTTTGTAGTAGTCTTTACCCATTTTAACCTATTAATCTGCAACAAAGAAATGTAACCGTGAGCAATCGTGCGATCGAGACCTTTTTTGGAGACGCAGCGGGCGATGATCTATCTGCACACGGTCGTCTGGAACTTTACCCACGCAATTTACATGTTTTTCAACATTAGTCCCTCATAAATCTGTTATAAAACGCATTAGTTATTAAATTAGATTACTTACCTAAATAGTAGAGCAATAGTCCAATATATAAGTCCAGGGAGCAAGCAATTTAGAAAAATTCTCACTCACAACACACAACACAGTTCACACGAACAAATTCACAGTGAAATAAAACGCAGCGCCACCGTCGCGCCAAAATATATACAACAAAACGTCTAGAACATTCTCGGGCCTTCAGTGAGTGTTAAAAAGAGACGCATATATATGGCAAGGATACAATATACAAAGCGTTTAAAAGAGATAAAGGGTATTTTGTCATTCCATTTTGAGGTCACAACGGAACGTCACAATAGACTGTATGTTTTCATTGAATCACTTTTATTAACACAAGTAGTTTTACGGCGTTCGGCGAATCAGAAATCAAAATGTGAACTGTCAATTTCAGAGGACCAATGGGGAAATAGGTTTTTTGCCTATTACATTCGAAACAAGAAAAGAAAGCCTGCGTGGCTCATCTGTTGGCTGAAGTGAAAAGGGGCCTATAAAGAGAAAAAAATGAATGTCCTTTTCTTGCACGTATATAGGTTTTAGTAGTAAAACGAGATGAACATAGTTTTCCTCCTCTTGCTCAAAAACTTTCTAGAAACTCCTACAGATATCTAGAATATCCGGTTGTTGTCCCGTTACCCGATTAAGAATGCAATAGAGGGTAATGTTTTTCGCATGTTGTAGGTATGTTTCTTTATGACTATGTGCATTATGTTAGTAAATAATGTGAGTGTAATATGTAAGGGTGTCAAGAATATGCAAGAGACAATTGTTACCGATGGTGGTGTAATTTTAATAAACTAACTTAAAATTAGATAGTTAATTAAAACTTTAAATTAGATTAAGAGCTTTGTACACAAAGCGTGTGTAGAGTTAGCTTACGTTGCAGGTGAGATATAATTCGGGTCACACGTTTAAACCTAACATAAACATGTGCATTCATTGTACTGTTAGCCAGCGGCCACACAGGGGCCCTCCGCGCCCTCGCCCCACGTCCCTTCTATGTGGCTAGGGGCTACAACATATTTATTAAATAAAGAACTTTTTACTTTTAATTTACTTTATATTACTAAAAAGTATTATAATTTGTATTAGTATTTTTTTAATATAATGTGCCTATTATTTTATTATGAAGTCCTTGAACGCCTCATCCATCAATCACCAACTTAGTATCAACTTGGAACGATATACCGCCACCTCTCCGCCAACTCCAGTCTAGGTGGAACGATATACCGCCACCTCTCCGCCAACTCCAGTCTAGGGCTACTTTCAGGGCGCACATAAGAAAGCTCCTGCTGGATCAGCAGAAATTGTTGCCCTAGTAAGTGGAAGGAATAATAAGTTATTGGTACATATTTATCCGTCTAGTATTTTCCTCCGGACTTGAATTTTATTGAATATAATATAATTTTTTATTACAAATGACTATTTCTTGGACATATAATATAATATTATTACCAATTTAATTACTTTATTTTATTTTGTTTAATATTATAATACAATTTAATTTCATCCCCTTTTGACATTTTTTGTTTGGATCTTGTACTTCTGGACTATTCTTGCTTCAGCACAAATTATTAAAATAATAACATGTTGACATTTAAAATTTATTTGTTCAATCATTAATATTTATAAAATTAGTTAATATCTATGACTCTACACGGTTTCACACTTTATATGGACATTACACACGAATATATACAAACTATTTCTAATAATATACTTTTATACAAATACAATTTATTCCAATATTTGCAATGTGACATTACATTATTTAATCCGGTCTAATAACAATTCGACCACCTCACCTCAGCTCTCCTGGTGCTGCATGCCGCTCCCACCGGGTACCGGCAGAATATCAGCGCTGAAGTTCTTCCTGGACTTTCAGCACATGCTGAGTCGGAGCCCATTCACATTTGCCACACCTACGTTGGTCACTTTTGTACCCCTGTCGTACCGTGTCTGGCTAATTTCCAGTGTGTTTCTTGCTTTTTTTCTGTATGTTATTGTTTTGTTATATTCTTTCTTCGTATTGTGACTTTTGAATTGATTTGTATTACTTTGCTTTATATACGTGTGTGTGTCTTATGTGAATAAATTATTTATCTATCTATCTATCTATCTTCCTCAATAAAAATAATCTCCTTAATACCCTTCAATCTGGCTTTCGTCCAGGGCATACTACGGTCGCTGCTCTCGTCAAAATAACGGACGACATTAGGTTAGGCTGTACTTCGCAACGCGTTCAATACGGTGGACTTCGATGTCTTGTTGGGGATACTATGTTATACTACAGCCGGTGTCCCGCAGGGGCGTGCTGTCTCCTCTTCTCTTCGGTATCTTCATCAACAGCATTTCTAGAACACTAACTTCTTCCTACCACTTTTACGCCGATGATCTCCAAATTTACGCGCGGTGTCCCACATCATCAGTGTTTGATGCTGAAGACACCGAGTAATACAATAAGGTTCTTCAGCAGCTCATTCACTATAAGGGCAGTCGAGCTGTAAAATGATCTGCTGGTCTCAATAAGGCGCTCTCCGTCTCCAGCTATCTTCGAAAAGGTAAAATAACTGTCTTTCCTTTTTCAACTAAGTATTAATAAGTACTTGATTACTCTTATCCTTTCTATGTAGGTATATTATATCCTCCTCTTACACATAGGTATTACAACTTATTAAACAGGACTGTACCTTGTTCAAAGCCTAATAAAAAACATGAGAGTAGCATCATCCGTTTCCTGTCTGAACTTTGGTGCACATCCGCCCGCGTCCTAGCTTCCGGCTATGTTCATAGCGGTTTCCCACCACCGGCAGTTGAGTTTGCGAACTCGAATTTCATGTCATTGGCGTCTTGTTTCCCGGTAGTGACGGTCGGTCCAGCTTTTTATCACGAGCGCTCGGCCGTCATTTGTCTGTTACGTCCGTGTGCACTAGTATCCATTTTTTTAATTTATCATCTGAAATGTATTAGTTGGTTTGTATTACCAAGTATAAAACCAGCGGGGGGAGCATGAGATTTTTATCGTATCTAGATAGATAGGTTAAAATTTTAAAACATTACGATATTATATCCCACCCGCGAGCATGACTTCTCTTCGACATACATATCTTCCTTAGATAGGAGATAAGATTTTATCTACTTATTGGTATGACAACACTGAATCGGCAAATAGGGATGTGACGAAAATCACTATTTCATTCGTTCAATTTGCGTTTTTTGACAGATTGAAATCTGATCTGTGTGTGATCTTTCCTTTACTTAGTCTGTGCTAGGTATCAAATAAAATGTAAATAAACAAACAAATAACGGACAATAGATGCTTAGATGCCGAAAATGAAGTAAGTACAAACTTTATAGCCATTGCAGTTAATTTATACAATACTACAATAGTTGGAGATCCTTCCTACAAGCTCATACGGACATCACATCATATACAAGTCACTCATCGGCAAGAACTATAATATTTTTCTGTTTTAGAGGGCGCAGTAAACAAAATCAACTGGGGTTCGTTCGAGTATATGACGCTCCACAGTAATTTAGCCAACCATGAGTTTTCTGGCCCCATGGGAAGCGAAAGGTTGTTGAAAGAGTGGGGCGCATTGAGCCTTGTCGAAGGAGCATGGTCCCGACACGACTGGAGCAGTGGCGGAATGTAAGTGTTGATAGTACCTACTTATTATCTAGTGATATATTAAATGAAGTTCAATACTTGACTCACCATCACCAACCGAGTACAATAGGTAAATAATATGCTTGTCAAACTAATGCAAATGTGTACTTAGGCAATGCTCAGTGAATACCTACAGTATTTGGATAGATAGACCATAGAGGTCTATCCAGTATAGCGTAAATTTTTGCTCTTAGGGGCATCTAAAATCATTTTCGTAACATGTCTTACCTTTTTTCTTTTCGTCTTAAGCTATTACATCATATTGGAATGTTTTGGACTCCTTTTTAATTATGCTCTTTATTTGTTACAGGATATTTTGAACGCGCTGACTACAATAATATTTGGTCTATGCTACAATCAATCAAATCTTACAAATAAATCAAATATTAAAACGTAGGAATATGTATGTACGAATTGTATTTTTTCAAAATAGTAACTCAAAATTGGATGCTTAATTACCCAAGTTCCACTATAGTTTTTTTATATTACATGCACAGAAGCATTCATTCAAGGGTTAAATATAATTAGGGAATGTTCCATTGAGCTGGCCATTCCTCCTCTACTGGGTTTCAGGCTCCACAATGGCAATGTGTGTACCGAGCCTCGGGAGTCTACTCGGCCTCTCCTCTGATGGGCGTCATCAGCCAAGGCAGGCTCAAAGGCATATCCAGAGTCTCCTAGGAAATGCATTACATTTTTTTTACTTCTTATTTTTTTGTTACAGATTACATCAAAGGTGAAGAACATATTAATTTGTTTGGTAACAATTTCCCGTTTTCAGAAGAAAACATATCATGCTTCTTTTCTCCATTGGGTACCCAGTTATGTAGTAAACCACCTATTTCATTGTTTAAAGTTACAAAATAAATATTAGATTTACTTATAACCAAAAGCATTTTATTATTAACGGACTTAAAAAATGGAGGAGTCTGTGTCAAGCTTTTTCCAGAAAACTTCCTAGAAACCATACATTTGTAGTAAATACACCATACATACTTAGGTACTTAGTAGAAGTTAGGTATGATTTGTGGGGTGAGTAAATGGCTTGGGATGCAAGTTCATTAGAAAGAAATAATTTTTGCCCTTTTTAGTGTGTCGGTTTAAATCTTTGTTTTAGAAGTTTCTTATTTTAAAATTTTTTGTTGACTGGTACATTTTACCTAGTATTATTTTAATTGAGATAGGCACTGGACGACGGTCTGAGCAGGACGGCAGAGGGTGCTTGGTTGCGTGGAGTAGGGCTGAACGGAGGTCAGTGAGCGGGTCCTTAAATCCCTGGAGACTGCCACTGGACGTCGGTCAGTGAGCAGAAACAGAGGAAGGGCACGAATGGGATGCGTAGGTGGCGCGAAGAGGCACCAGTGGACAAATCATGACAAATGTGATGATTTTATTCGTAGAATGACTGACAGAAACGCTAGATATAAGTTTATATGCCCCTCTCAAAAGTGGGATAAATTTAAATGAAACATCTGTCAAAAGTCGATAATATATCTTTTTATGTTGTCATCATGCTCGCATTTGCGATAGGGTTTATCTTATAGTGACAGATGTTTTTTTATCTCACGGCACTGGTATAAAAACGATGCATTGTGCTCGCGACGATAAGTTAACCTACTATAGACGTCAAAACTCGTTAAAACGGCCATTTTTTGTGGATAAACCGCCTCGATAAAATCTCATGCTCCCTCCGCAGGTGAGTATTAACCCTTAATTCTCTGCACTTAACTTCGTGTTCTACGTGGTTTAGTTCGAAAGACCTTATAAAATTTTTAAAATAACGGCTTTCGTTTAAATTACTTTAGTTGCTTTGAAGACCTTTTTGAAATAAATATATCTTGAAGCAGATTCGTGTTAGAATTACATGGTTTTCACAACAACAACTACGATATTTTTTAATTTGGAAAAGACAAGCATTAATAATTTTAAATTAACGGTGTTACCGTTCGCTTGCAGTTTATTTGATTGAATATGAATGATAATCCGCCCGCACTAGTGAATGACGGAGGCAGCAAGGAAACGAAGAAGAGAAAGAGAGGAAAAGAAGAAAAGACGAGCGCCGTCAACGAGTTCGGAATCCGGGAGCACTACCTCATCTTCCAGTTCTTCGAGCTCATCCTCGGATGACCAGCGCCGAAAAAAGCGCTAGATCAATAAGCATAAAAGGTACGATAACAGTAAAATTGATAAATTGGTTAACGACATAAAAATTTTTAAAAATTACGTTGCAACCATACCAATCATTCCCCAGAATTCTGATAAAAATGTAGACGTGCTAAACTTGGATGTAACTCTTGAAGAGAGAGAATCTCTCGGGATCGAAGTTCAGGATGATCCTTGTCCACATCGTGAAGCAGAACTAAACGTATCGGTTGCCACTGTGACTAAAGAACCCTTCAAAATGAAATGCGCGGCTTTTTGCTGTGAGCTAGCCAAGCTAATAATTTATGGTATGACGATATTTATACGAAGATTTCAGATATTTTCTCAACTGGTGCTTATGGGAAAGCATCAGTTCTAGAAAAGGCTGGAGGCGTAAAAGACATTTTTTGGCCCGAAGACAAGGATCAAGCCATGCTTTCTGCTGCGCAGAACGATCCTAGAGCTCCGTCTCAAAGCTTCACAATGAACTTGAGGCCCCCAACAAAGCAAGGCTGCTCTCATGGCTATACTCTAGGGCACGTAAGTAACTCGCGCCCGACAATACCCACCGGGAATTTTCGGAGACGCAGTTTTAAGTACACCAGTGACCGAAGTGGGCACTCAAAAAAGGGGGGCAAACCACACTCTCCCTCATCCCACCGGGATAGGAGAGCAACATCTAAGCGCAAGTATTGACTATGTCGTAGTTTTTCGCGCCGGTCAACTGAGCAACTACCAGAAACCATGAGAACCTCCAAGGGCACCGCCCTATACTCTCAAGCTCACAAAAAGTTCTCACATTCCCTTCGGGAGGAACGAGTTCCCCAGTTCTATTTCAATCACATCCCTGAGAGCCAAGGGCACGCTAAGAATCGATTTCAAAAATACCCCCTTTTATCGGATGAATACTCACTGGGTAAGACAGTTGTTACTAACTCCAACCAAACTATCTATAAGGCCTACTTTTATCTGGCACTCTCGCCCAGTCATCGCCAATTTATCGCCCCATGAAAAACCTGCCTCGATGTTTAAAGAGAACTATTTCACTGCCGTGCTCTGCAAGCGCGAGCAAAACCACTATTGCGCACCAAAAGAGCCTCGCTACTGCCGCTGAGTGCGCTGAACAAGCTTCGATAGCGCCATTCTGACATGATGATACACCAAGTGACAAAGGCTGCTCCTCAAGCCGAACTGTTTACGTCCCGCACGACCCAGGTCGTGGATACTTAATGCAAACTCATCTAAACGTACCCATAGGCGAAATGCTACGACGCGCTGAGGAGAGCGTAGAAACATCCCATGGCTTGAATGTGTCCACCTTCCTCTCTGATACCAAAGGCACTAGCACAGCTGAACAAGGTTCCAAGGATTTACCTGCTCTTAGTACCAAGGAAACCAGTTTACGAGAGGTCAGATTAGAAGGTCAAAGTCCTAGTACCATATTGAATACTCAAAGATCTCCCGTGCATCCTAGTAGACGTGATGACATGCCATCTACCGCTGACGGCTCAAAGATGACGATGGATTGAGGTAGGGATGGAATAGGTACTTATGTGACTGGACCCCTGAACAAAGGAGCCTGTTGTCTTCAAGCTGGCGCAAGTCTATACTGAACACGTATAAACCGGCCTGCAATAGGTGGAAAACTAGGGCCGAGATTAATAAGGTTGGTGTATACAACCCGAATGGTTCCCAACTGGCGAGGTTCATAGCTGATATCCATCAAAAAGATCCCTGAGCACCATTCTAGTACACAAGTCTGTGGTGGCAACCTTCAGTGATCCTAATTCCAATTAAAAGCTGAGTTCACATACCCTCGTCAAACAAGTTCTTAAGTCCATAGCTCTCGCTAAGTCTAAATCCAAAACAAAGTCACCAACTTGGGATATCGATGTCGTTGCTGAGCACATGAGCAAAAATAATCCCAATACTGAGGCTTCTACAGAGCGTCCCAACATACAGCTGCTTTACTACTACTCTGTTCGGGTTGACGCGTGCACGACCTTACGTTGTTGAAAATGTCACCCAAACACTGTACCATTGCCGACGACAGCATTACCCTTTGGCCGGCATTCGGATCTAAGACAGACACCGCAACACGTCGTCAGTCTGGTTGGAAACTACTGGTAAACACTAACAAAGCCCTCGATCCTGTTTACTGGATTAATCACTTATTTAAATTGTCCCAGCCTAGGAGATTGTTGGCCAAATCTGATAGCTTATTCCTGAGTACCATAGGAAAACCCAAATCAGCCTCACGAACAGTTATTGGTGGATGGGTGAAAAGTTTGCTGCGGGAAGCTGGTATTGAAGCCAACCCAGGCAGCTTCAGATCTGCTGTAGCATCAAAGAATTGGGTTGAAAATCTCCCTTTTGATGAGATTCTTGCTAAAGGCAACAGGAAATCTGCTAACACATTCCAAAAATACTACCGTAAGTTACCGTTAAATTTGTTCCATGGGCTGAATAGTTACTTTATTAGTTGATTTGTTATTTTTATTATGTCAACGTCAATCATCAAGCTGTCATAACTATTTCCGTGATCATACTATAATCAGTATTTTCTTGATTATCACATAAAAAACCTAAATTGTAATTGAACATTACGCGAAGGTGATTACACGAAGTCTGTCCTAGCTTATATTATTTGAAGAGTATTATACCGTTTGAATTACATTTATACTAAATCCCATTAGCTAGATACCTAGAACATATAATTTCTAATACTCTTTTATATTTCAATACCTATCACATTGGCGTCGGGTACTAACTTATTATGTTATTAGTAGTACCTACATTACAGTACCACTACCACCAGGCGATAACAAACACGTCTCTCATGTTTTTTATTAGGCTTCGAACAAGGTGCAGTCCTGTTTAATAGCGACGTTTTACCTAAAATTAAATCGTTTATTAAACATACTTACCTTGTTCGAAGCCTAATACTTTAAATCCTGCCTGTTGGAATACGTAAGAGACTCAATGACATGAAATTCGAGCTCGCAAACTCAACTGCCGGTGGTGGGGAACCGCTATGAACATAGCCGGAAGCTAGGACGTGGGCGGATGTGCACGAAATTTCAGACAGGAAATGGATGATGCTACTCTCGTGTTTTTTATTAGGTCTGAATAAGTAATAACACGTCTTTTCGTCTAATAGGTATACCTCAATCGCTCAAGAAAAAATTATATAACCAGTGTGTGTTACCAGTGATGACTTTTGGCACTGAAACGTGGTCTCTCACTATGGGCCTCATAAGAAGGCTCAAGGTCACGCAACGAGCTATGGAAAGGGCTATGCTCAGAATTTCTCTACGAGATCGAATCGGAAATAATGAGATCCATAGACGAACGAAAGTCGTCGACATAGCCCAGCGGATTAGTAAGTTGAAGTGGCAGTGGGCGGGGCACATAGCACGCAGAACTGACGGCCGATGGGGCCGAAAAGTTCTCGAATGGAGACCACATATCGGCAAGCGCAGCTTAGGACGACCAGCCACAAGATGGACAGATGACCTCATCCAAGTGGCAGGAAGGCGCTGGATGCAGGCCGCTTCCAACCGGTCTTTTTGGAAATCCATGGAGGAGGCCTATGTCCAGCAGTGGACTTCTTGTGGCTGAATGATGATGATGAATAAGTAATTAGTAAGTATATTTAATATTTTACGAGTAAGTTGCAATACCTGCTAATGTTCTCTTCAAAACTTAGGTAAGCTGGTAGAAAATTCTAAGTAGCATTAAGCTCGCCTTACGCAAAACTGCCTGTTTCAAATGCTTTAAAGGATTTAATAATAATAACAAGGTAAGTATGTTTAATAAACGTTTTAATTTCAGGTAAAACGTCGCTATTTATGTTGTAGTTTATGAGAACTATTTACGTAACATTTATGTAAGTTTATTTTAAGTATAAGTATGCATTATTCGTATTTGCACTACCCGTCTCTCTTTCTCCTTCGGCAACCTTTCCGTCACAAGGTTGTCTGGAAGAAATTGCTGTTAGCAATAAGGCCACCCATTGTACTTTTTCATTGTAACTTTTATTTATGTCTCTTGTTTCTTGTGGAATATTGTTATTTTATTTATTCAAAAATTATATTACTTTATAATCTGTGCTTATGCCTAGAGCGAAGCGGTCGTAGCGGAGCGGTAAAACGCCGGCTTCTCATTCGGGAGGTCATGGGTTCGACGAAAATCCCGGCATGTACTTTGTTTTGTAAGTTAGGTAGGTACTTAGGGCTGAGGGATCACTTCCTCAGCACAAAGCTGAGTCAGCTGCATTTTGTGGCAACTTAGATACACCACAGGCTCCATCTATGGTCCTGTTTTATTTATTCGTTTTGTCTGTTGTGTGTTTAGTTTTCTTTCTGTTTGTTGTGCATATTATGTTACTTATCTGCTTAGTTTGTTTCTGTGATGTATCTTGTTGGTATAATAAATGTCTTTCTTCTTCTTCTTCTACATTTGTGAATATAGCAATACCACTCGCTAACGTCTGAGGTGTTCGCATACCTCAGCGCTCAAAATTGCCAATCCGCGATGGGCACGCTTGGTAATTAAGCCCATACTATCTCTCTGAGAGAGGCCTGTGCTCTGCAGTGGGACCTATATGTATAGGCTACATAAAATAAAGTAGGAAAAATAAATATGCCTAATCATATTTGCACCAACTACCCGTCTCCCTTTCTCCTTCGGAAACCTTTCCGTCGCAAGGTTGTCTGGAAGAAATTGCTGTTAGCAATAAGGAAGCCCATTGTACTTTTTCATTGTAACTTTCATATTTTATGTCTCGTTTCTTGTGTGCAATAAAGAATATTCTTATCTTATGCCTAGATAGCATTGAACGTACGGTCTCGTCCACCTGCTGAGATCGGAGGTTATCGATTTCTCTGAGAGTAAAAGATACTATTTAGCAGTGAGGTTTTTTTTTTTGAAAGCTTGAGGCTTTGTTTCTGCCTCTATGATTTGGTTCGTTCAGCATCTTTTGCTGCGATTAGGTCTCATTTTGTTCTGTATTAACTTTGTTGTATGGGTATTTCTGAGGCATTTTACAGGACTTTTTTACTGAGCAAAACACTGACCATTGTGTGAGGGATGGAGATCGATGAAGTCTTAGTAGCATCATAATCCTTGGACCTTGGTCAACAAACTTTTCTTTTTGAACGGACTTAAAGGTTCTTTCCTTGTCTCACTTGAACAAATTGCATATTGCTATCCCGCTGTCACTTTGACAGCCTTTCTTTGTCAGACTCAAGCAAGTCTACTTTGAACTTTGTCGGTGTTGTGTTGAATTTTGTTGCGTTGTGTTGTGATGTTTTGTTTTGCATGGTTTGGTAGCATCATCGGTAGCATTGGCGAGTGATTAATTATAAAAAGAGTTTTACATATAGCAATAATTTATTATCTAGTTAATCTCAAAAACAATGCGTGCCGGCATCCCTTGAAATCTATGTCGTAGTATTTCTCGTAGAAATCTTGAATCAGCTCTTCGACCTGTGAACAAGAATGTCGTCAGATATATTGCAGAATAAATGTGATTCTTGCGGTGAAGGGGTACAGGAGCCCTACGTAGAATGCTGCGAGTGCGACATAAACCTCTGTACAAGTTGCTTCTCCACGGGCCAAGAGGTCAGAACTCACAAAAATGATCACAAGTACGCGGTCCGGCGAAACGAGTTTCCGTTGTTCGAGAACTGCAACTGGTCAGCGAAAGAGGAATGCAAGTTACTGTCGGCTTTGTCAACATTTGGCTACGGAAATTGGGAAGAAATCGCAAAGGCAGTCCACACCAGATCAAAGCTTGAATGCCAGGAACACTTCAAGAAGTATTACATAGAAAATGTGCAATACAAGGAGCTGGATATACTTCCGGAGACAGAACAGTCTATGTTTTCTAAACCTGTGATTCCATATTTGTATAGCATGGAGGTCAGTAGGGATCCACCGAGGAACAACCAGTCAGACCAGTATTTAGCTGGATACAATGCATACAGATCTGAGTTTGAGTTAAGTTATGACAATCACGCTGAGAGTATATTCAATATCGAGGATAATTATTCTGATGATGATGAGAGTGACGATGAAGAAGAGGATTGCATGGATTCTTTGAAAATAGCCTGCGGCAGTGCTCTCAATACTAGGTTAAGAGAGAGACAAAGGAGGTACAAGATAATACAAGAGCATGGTCTCATAATGTTAAACAAATTAATATCATGGGCACAAACATACGAAAAGACATTAACAAAACACAAGATGGAACGGTTACTGTCTTTCATGCAATTTATGAGCGGCATGCAGTTTGATGCATTCATAGAGTCATTAAGCTTGGAAAGCGAGTTGTCATTGAGGATAGTGAAGTTGTGCGAGTACCGAAAATTGGGTATAAGGAGTCTCTACGGGGTTGGAATATACAAACGAATGAAGGAGGAGCACGACACCATGCTGACCGAACAGAAAAATGCAACATGGCTAATGGCTGGTAAATTTGAAAGACAATCATTATCACCAGTTAAAAATAAGGTAGGAAATTTCAAGCGGTACAGGAAAACTGTGATGCCATTGGAGATTTCTGATCTGCCTGGGTTCCATCTCCTCTCCGACTCAGAGAAAACCTTGTGCTCTCGTCAGCGGCTGGTCCCAGAGAACTATTTGGAGATCAAAGGGATGCTTATCAATGAGAACAACAAGCTTGGTTCCTTGCGATTGCTAGATGCCAGGAAAATATTGAAGATAGATGTTAACAAGACTAGGAAAATTTATGATTACCTTGCCTCAGCTGGATTCATCAAAATCTGTAAACCTTAGGAAATAAATTAAATATTTCTTAAAAAACTACAAGTTTGTGTTACTTTTATGTGCATTACAATGGTATATCTTATGAGAAGAGATCTACCTATTGATTGATCTATGTTAAGATATGTCCATGACTTAGGGCCAGTTTCTGAATTGAGAATTTAACTAAGTAAATACTTAAGTAACATTCTGTCACGCTCTTTTCTGAGAAATTCGAAGACACAGCACTACATTTAACTATTTACTTAGCGAAATTCTCAATTCAGAAACTGGCCCTTAGGTTTTAAGTATTTATTTCTCATAGGAACGAATTACATTTCTCTCACTTAAAATGAGAAAAAAACAGGACTATAATCCTAAGTAAATAATAATCTCATAATAATTTCAGTTGTTAGATTGTAAAAAACACTTAGATTTTTAATTTAAGTCAAGAATTAAGATTTACATTTACTTACTTTGAATCCAAACTTCTGATACAGAAATATGGCAGGATTCGTTGGCGACACATGCAAAGTCACATCTTTGCCAGTACATGTCTGCAACAAACGAAAACGAACACTACATATTGCGTATTTATTTCTCGTAAGACAAAATTACATTTCATAATATGGGACTATAATGCAGGTACGTAAATATACACATGCAGCTAATTAGCCATTGTTACCAATATGACTGCTTTTGAGGATTAGATTATACTAAATGACATAAATGCTAAATTACAATATATTACCCTACTATGTGAGCTCACAATAGAAACTAATTTTGGCATTGAATCAGAATCTTTTACATCTGTCAATGGTTTGTTGAAAAATTGCGTTTCTTCGCTATTACTCTAACAATCCTATCAGAATACCAGTCATTGTCTTTGCATAAAACTAATATTCCATTCTACTTATGTTTCTTACCTCTGGTTTCTCGTATACTAACAATCTGTTAATCTAGGTACTATTAAAGCGGTGCTAGATATATCTGTGGTGGTAGCCCAGTGGGTAGAACAATGGACTCAGAAGCGGGAGATCCAGGTTCGATTCCCAGTGCGGGCATGTACCTATGACTTTGTTTGCTTTAAAAAGTTACGTACATTTTTGCTACGTACAATGGCCTAATCATGAGGGTAAGTGCGGAAATCTCAGGTCTAACTAACTAACTAACTATCGGACAAACAAGTCGCAAAGAATAGAATATTCTTATTTTGAGCTGGGAGGCCTGGAAACACAAAACACACGATCTCTGATTTAGACTTCAGTCTCCACAAATTCTACTATCGGATCTACCATTTGTATCTATATAAACTGCACTAGATTTGTGGATTGAGAAAATGAATATATTTGTATCTTATCTCACCTGCAGTAGATGGTAGAGCATGAAGGTGCCGATCCCGGCGCCGCGCCACTCGGGTCGGGTCAGTATGAAGGAGATGTAGGCCTCTGTGCGAGCGACGTCGGGCACGAGGAAGGCGCAGCCCACCACCAGCCGCCGGTGCGTCACCACGCAACTGTACTCGGGGTATTGGAGGGACTCCGTCACTGGGAAACGACAGTCAGGTGCTCGTCTGCTGGGCGAAATTGTGGATTGCACTAATACGTTAGTGCACTCCACATATGATGCCGTACGATGGCATATGGTGCCGAAACGTGGACACTCACGGTGGGGCTGCTCCACAAATTTAAAGTCGCTCAGCGTGCTATGGAAAGGGCTATGCTCGGGGTTTCTCTGAAAGATCGAATTCGAAACGAGGTGATCCGACAGAGAAAGTCACCGACATAGCCCACCGCATGCTGAAGTGGCAGTGGGCCGGCCATATCATCCGAAGAACTGATAACCGATGGGGTAGACGAGTTCTCGAGTGGAGACCGTGGATCGGTAAACGTAGTGTGGGACGTCCTCAGACTCGGTGGAGCGATGATCTTCGCAGGGCGGCTGGCAAGAGCTGGATGAGTAGCCGAGGACCGTGCTCAGTGGCGTGCTATAGGAGAGGCCTATGTCCAGCAGTGGACAAGCATAGGCTGATGATGATGATGATGACTAATACGTTTGCGATAGCAATTGACTGTTTCAGCCCTCATAACATAACTCCCGCACGATATCTCAGGGAGAAGGCAGTGGCTGAAAACCAGAACCAGCTGAGCCACTACCTTTTGCCCTATTTTATGTCATAACCTAGTTAAGCCTTACTTTGTTTTAAGTTTTTTATTGATGAGGCAATAAAGTTTTTTATCTTTATCAAATAGTGTGGAATTTTACAGTTAGACGGTTGGACTCGAACCGTTTAAAGGTTCGAGCACATTATGTCGGGCCGCAGCGACGCGGGGCGGGGCGCATCGCAGCGCAAAATGCGTACTTGGCACATCAGTGACGGGCCGGGTCGCAGCGCATTGACGGATTTTGAGTACAGTGTTCTGCCGGAATTTGCGTGCAACTGTACGTTATGGATAGCTCTGACGAAGAACTTTCGTTTTTTTGCTTGCTCTTAGAAGAAGAAGAACTGCGTAGACAAGAAGTTCGTCAAAAGAGAAAACGTAAAATATGGATACATCCCATTTGTTCCAAGAGAAAGATATTCGGCGAATACCATCATCTTTTTCCCGATCTTTTAGCAGACAAAGCCAAGTTTTGGGGATATTTTCGGATGACCTCTGATCGATATTATCAAATACTTGACATCTTTTCGTGAGCCTATCGGACCAGAAGAGCGGCTTGTGGTGTGTTTAAGGTAAGTTTCACTATAGCATACCTAGTGATTTTTAATAATCCTTTTATCCTCCCATTTACATACATACTTATAATTACGCCTTTATCCCTAATGAGGTTGGCAGAGCGTAAACGACCTAATCCTCCCATTTAATCCTGTGTAAATTGTATCCTAAATAATTTGTTAGTGAGATCGTACGCTAGGATCTTGTGTATTTGTCTTTTAATAGTTAGCTGCGGCGCTACTTAGGGTATATTTTCATTTAAAAAAATACAACGGAATACATAATTTCAATATTATATTATTATCACAAATTCACAGAAAAAATCTTAAACTCTAGGAAAACTGTACTTAATCAACATCTTCCATTTCTCTTTGTGCTTGGATTCTTATTAGCCCATCATTCAAAATACCATTCATTGGTTATTTTGTTTTTGTTTAATTGAATTTAAAAAATCATTTAATGCGTTATCATCAAGATCAAGACCAATCTCTTCCTGTGTGTTAATATTATTTGGATTTACGTTTGTTGAAGTTGGTGTTATTATTTGGTTTGGAGGTTGCGCATCAAAATCATTTGAATTTACATCGATTATGGGCGACGCGCTCTCTTGAGATAATTGTAATACATATTGTGGTTTAGACTTGTCCCTGAAAACCAATTCCTCTGCATCGGTAACTATTTTAAAGACTTCACGTTTTACACGAATTTGTATATCTTCCAGAAAATTTGAAACAGTTTCTCCCAAGTTCTTGAAAAAGTCAACTATTTTTTGAGATTCTTTTTTTTTGGTTCGGTATTTTTTTTCTAAATACTCTTGCAATAACGTGTGTGTTGGTGAAAGCTGAGGTGGAGTATCTAAACTTCTAGAATTTCTTTTATAAGGACGAGGTGAACTGTCTTCTGAAGAACCAGGACGATTTCTTATAGGGCTTTGAGAAGTACCAGCACTTGAACCGGGGGAACCATCATAACGCACTTGTATAATGATGTACATCATGATACAAGTGCGTTATGATGGTAATAAAATATTAAGAAATAAATAAATGACAGTGTTTACTTACCAGATTCTTTCATTATGTCCCCTATTTCCTTCCAAATATTGTCTCTTCTTTGTTGATCATCGTAATGAGGATCTTGCAAATCATAAAGTTCTTTGTATCCTTGAACTAAATTAATCAAAAGTTCTTCATTCATTTTTGTGAACACCAAAGTATCACGAAAATAACAAAAAATGCAAATATCGTGAAATGAACACGTGTGCGTTGCGCGTGCACACCAATCCGCTTGCTATAACACACTGCTGACGGGGCGGGGCGGGCCGCATCGCACTGACGGAAATCCGCCGCGCAAGAATGCGACCCGCTACCCCCCGCCGGCATAGTGTGCCATAGCTCATATAAATTGTATAGAAGCGATTTGGGTGGACTTTTGTGCTGCGCCCCGACCCGCTGCGGCCCGACATAATGTGCTCGAACCTTAAGGCCTAATTACGCGCACCAAATCCTGAGGAATTCCAATCGTCTGTCAAATTCCATAGTAATTTGACAGATGATTGGAATTGCTCAGCATTTGGCGCGCGTAATATAGGAGCAGAGGCTTAATTATGCGCACCAAATCCTGTCGGAATCCTGACGTTTGCAAAAATTTGACATCTAGACGAATGGAATTGTTATATATAATTGTTACCCAGGGTATTAATAAAAGGCTAATGTAATATGGCAAAACAACGTTCGCCGAGTCAGCCAGTTTGTTGTTGTTGTTGTCATTGTTGTGATTGTTGTACGCACGGTCGACGCCAGGCCAGAAGTGCTGGGCGCAGAGCCAGTTGACCGCCGCGATGTGGTGCGGCCGCACGTACGAGTACTCCAGCGCGGCGCGCGCCGGCAGCACGAACGACGGGTTCTTACTGTTGACCCGAAAACTTACTGGTTATTCATCAATGCGGATCGTAAGGTTTAGAAGACGAAAAGTACTTGGATGCTAATCAACTTTAATTTAAAACGCTCTGGGAGCAAAACGTCTGTAATTTAAAAAGACTGTACGTTCCCAGAGCAGAACGTGTCCAATGCTAAATACTTGCAATTTAAAAGGCTCTGAGCGAAAAACGACTAAGTTATGTGTACGATCTAGCGTCGCACATTTTGCTTACTCGTTTAACCTAGTTTTACCTTTAGGCTTTAGGCATGCTAAGCAGTTTACATTGTTAGGTAATTTCGTATAATTAAGTCAGTCTACCGTTTACTGCACTAGAGAGAGGAACAGTCAATATTCTACCTATCTGTAGATTTACCAATACATTTTTACTACATACTTTTGGTGCGAGTTTCTTCTTCTTCTACGTCACCTAGACTCAACTCAAGTGTACCAGTACTACCACTCCCTACTACGAGCCAAGTACTGTACATTATGCTTGGTATTTGTCGTAGAAACGTGTTTAGAAAGAGACTCTATATTCTTTATTCTTAAATCGCGTACATATTAATTATAGTACGGGCAAGCGCGGATCCACCGTTGTGGGCGCGTTGGGCATGCCCGCCACCCTAACGGAACACTACCGAACCGAATGAGATTTCATGTTCAAAAAATCTCATCAAAATCGGTTCTCCATTCAAATTCAATTCAATACCTCCCACAGAATACAATACAGTCGAGAGTATTCAAATAACCTTTCCCCAACAGAATACAAACCAGTTAGCCTTGAGCAGCAGTTCTTCAGCCAGCCGCATCCACAATAAGCGTGCTCCCCGTCAGTAGGGTTCGCTGCAGAATCACAGAACTATACAATACAGAAATATCCGCGTGGCGCCGGATTAAGAATAGCGTCACTCCATTTCCTTCCGTCGATGTCGTTCAAGGCGACTAAGGAAATACGTTTGTTACCAGGAGACGGGCAGCAGCGTCTTCCTGAGATTCCAACCGTATACTGAGATCGCCAACCCGCCTGTCGAGCGTGGCGATTACGGCAAAACCCTTCATCGTTAAAAACCATGATGGAGGCCTATGTCCTGCAGTGGGCGTCAAATGGCTGATAATGATGATGATAGAATACAGACCGGTTAGCTTTGAGTAATAGCTCGTCCGTCAGCCGCAGCCACAGCGGACGCGCGGCGCATCCTGTCCGCTGTAGGGTTCCAATCCCGCCCCGGAATAGGGCGAGCGGACGGGAACCGGCGTGCTCCTCATCAGTAGGGTTCGCTACGGAATCACAGAAGTATAGAATGCAGACCGGTTAGCTTTGAGTAGCAGCTCGTCAGTCAGCCGCAGCCACAGCGGACGCGCGGCGGTGTCCCGCCGGATGTAGGGCTTGAGCTGCGCGCCGGAGTAGGGCGAGCGGAGGGGCGCCGGCACCCCACCCGCCAGTAGGGTGGCCGCGCCGCCGCTGTGGACCGTGCCGCAGAGGTTCGCTAGCAGGTACTGCCGGACACGGCGTGGGGTTAGACTAGAACATCTCTAATGTTATAGTAGCTCACAAATAGTTTATAATGTTCGCATCATCACATCAGTTGGCTAGAAGAGATTTCTGCTGAAATAAGCTCACCGTGTACTTTTTTGATTTTGTAAATTTGAGTTTTCCGTATGTCTTTTGTGTGTGCAAATAAAGCATAAAGAGATAAGGAGCTCTTTTTGCACAAAGTGTGCTTTGTAAATTTTGGGAACGGTACCTGTTTTTCGCGATCTACTGGTTTTACTTATTTACCGTTAATTATTATTATTATTTATTATTATTATTATTATTTATTAGCTACTCCAACAGTATTTTCACATTTCATTTAAAGACTACATTCTAATGTATAATTCCGTGTGAAACACCTTTACAGGAGTATACATCTTACAAAATTGTGTGTTCGGTAAAAATTTAAATTAGTACATGAAATTAATTAATTATTTACACATTTTGATTAAAATAAATTAATACTTTAGTATAAATTAGCATTTAGAATAAAATTAATCAGATTATATTAAATTACATTACATTGCTGATTTTTTTAACCTAAATTTAATTAGGTTAGCAATAGGTTAAATTAACAATTCAATTAGATTTTAAATTTGAATATTATTAGTTAGGAAATTAATTTTTAGTTAGGTTCACTAAGGCATTAAAATTTAACTTTTCATCAATTTTTCCCTTAATAGATAGAATGGCATTCCGAAAATGTCAAGATCGGCTGGCATTGGCGAGGTTGCCTGAAGATTATTATAAGTCAGCATTGCTCTATTGAGAGGAGAGAATTTACCCACATTCGTTCTATATGGATGTACAGAAAATGACCGGGTGAGAGGATTACGTGGAGGAGCTCTTGGGACCGTTAATGCTACCTTACTCAAAAGATCAGGTGCATCTAGCACTCCATTCACCAGTCTATGTAGTGACATCAGATCAATATTCGTTCTTCGCTTCTCTAATGTCTGTAAATTATAGTGATTTGTACGCATTGCATAGTTTGAACGATATGGACAATCTAAACTCTTAAAAGCCAAGAATTTTGTAAATTTTCTTTGAATTTTTTCTATGCGATCAATATGCAGCTTATATGAAGGATTCCATACGGCCGAAGCAAATTCCAGGTGACTTCGTACCAGAGAATTATATAAGCACATAACTGTATCCACGCTTTTGAAATCCCTACAAGTTCTTTTAACAAATCCAACCATTCGCCAGGCTTTAGTTACTATAGCGTCTATATGGTCCCGGAAAGTTAACGAGCTATCTAGTATCACACCGAGATCTCGAATTTGTGTTACTTCTGTTAGAGGTGTCTGATTTATTGAGTATTGCGCAGGGATACGATTGCGTCTTTTTGAAAAGTTAATACAGGAGCATTTACTAGCGTTTAGAGTCATCCTGTTTGCTGTGCACCATAATTCGATAGCATTTATATCTTCCTGTAGTAATTTTACGTCATTAACATTTTCTATTCGACGATACAATTTTAAGTCGTCTGCAAATAGAAGACAGCTGCTATATTTTATATGTTCAGTAATATCATTAATAAACAGGAGAAAGAGCACCGGACCAAGATGGGATCCCTGGGGAACACCCGAGACAGCAGAGAAAGTTGTGGAGCTGTACCCAACAGTAGTAACTCTCAGGACACGGTTACTTAAGTAAGACTTAAACCAGGAGAGTAATGGGTCATGGATACCATAGAATTTTAATTTTGATATTAGTATACTGTGGTTAACACGATCAAAAGCTTTACTGAAGTCAGTATATATGGAATGGATTTGTTGCCCAGAATCTACTGAGGCAGATAAGTCAGAAATATAATCTAAAAGATTAGTTATCACCGATCTATTCTTGCAAAAACCATGCTGTGATTTCGTGATTATACTATTAGTGTAAAAAGATAGCTCTTGGTGTACCAAACATTCAAAAACTTTGGAGAATATGCTTAAGATTGAGATCGGGCGGTAGTTTTTCACGTCTTTCTTATTACCACTCTTGTAGATAGGAACAACATTAGCTTGTTTCCATATGGCTGGAAATGTAGAACCTGCAAGAGACTTCTCAAATATCAGCTTCAGAGGGAGTGCTAGATTGCGAAAGGTTTTTTTAATAAATATTGGCGGTATTTTATCTGGGCCAGCTCCTTTGCTGGGGTCAACAGATTTTAATATGCGTGCAATTTGTCCTTCATATACGTTTAATTTACCAAGGGATTTTTGAAACCACAAGTCTTCACAAGACATATGATTTACTTGTGCGTCATCGTCTATATAAACTGAGGAAAAGTTTTTAGCAAAAAGATTGCAAATATCAACGCCAGTACGCGCTACATCAGCATCAAGTTTCATTTCACTAGGAATATTAGATGAACTACCACGATTTGCCTTAACAAATGACCAAAATTTTTTAGGGTTTAATTTTATAGAACATTCGATTTGACCAATGTATTCATTATATGATTTCTTAACCATTGTATCAATGCGTTTTTTTAAAATTTTGAGTTCTAAATTATCTCTTGGATTTTTATAGATTTTGAACTTTTTTCTTAATTTTTCCTTCTCGGCAATAGTTTTTATTAGGTTTCTATCAAACCAGACGGGATATTTGAGGTTACGTGGTTTTGTTTTTGGTACAGTAGAATCAATTATTGAATAAAGTATATTGTAGAATTTACGAACCATGTCATCAACGTCTGCCCCGCCCTGGAGCTCGGAATGCCAGTCTATCTGATACAGTTTACTGTTTACAATATCATAGTTGGCTTTTCTAAAATTGTGAGTTGCGAAAGGAATTTCTTTTAAGAATGACATACTGTTATCAAGGATTATTTCAGTTTCCAATGCAGGATGATACAAGTCAAGTTTACTTAGCGGATCAGAACATTCTTGAACAAAAAGAGTACCAATATTTGAAAGAACTAGATCTAGTGTTTTGCTATCTTTATTTTTAACAGCGTTGTACTGGAGCAAGTTACTAAGTGACATAAAATCAACCAGCGATAATCCTAAATTATAGTTATAATTAGACGGTACCAAGCTACTACCATTGGGCTCCGTATCCCATGTGATACGACTCATGTTGAAATCGCCGAAGATAAGGGTATCGCTAGGATTCGATTGCATCACTAGGCTAATGTTATCCAACACGGTGTCCAGCCTGTCCAAAGCCACAGGAGGCTGTATATATATAACACAGAGCAAGATGCTCCTGATGGCGTTGCCAGATTTGAAAGTCAAAGATACCCACAGGTCTTCGTGTTCGCTTTGGTAGTGGTCAATACATTTTGATGGGATTGATTTGGACACGGCTATTAAGACTCCGCCGCCCTGTGATCCGCGCAAGTACGTACTACTTCGGTCTCTTCTGTAAATGTTGTAATTTTTTGTAAATAATTCATTGTCTTCAATACTATCATCCAGCCAGGTTTCAGTTCCTACTATCACGTCAAAGTTATTTTTGATAGTTTCAAGGTGGATATCTCTCAGTTTGGTTTTCATACCACGGAAGTTTTGATAGTATAATCTTAGTTTTTTTTCCATAAAAGTTATTAAAAAAAAGTGCCGGGTTACTTTATTAAGATTTTTTTTAGTTTCCTTGTAAAACTTTAAGCGAGTCGTAGCATTTTATCTGTTTTGCCGGAGAACCGTCATCTTTTCGTATGTTTATACGACCGTTCCGGATCCACACATACTTGATATTATTTTCACGGGCAACCTTTCTTGTTTGAGCATGGAGAGCTTTGTAGTATGGGGAGAGATGCTCCGAGACGTATACCGGAGCCTTGCTACCCGCATACCCAAGAAGTCCAGAATGTAGCTTTTCAGTTGGGTTGCTCCGATTATATTTGGAAACGGATGCCAGTATTCCGTCTCTGGTTCGGGTGTTTGCCAATTTGACGATAATAGAGCGCGGTCTATTACTGGATTCGTCCATTTTTCGAACTCTGGAACACGACTGGATCTCCGACTCTTGGATAGGATAGGACACAGCCGAGCCAAGTTGCTTGGTTAGTATGACCAAGTTTTCTGACTTATTTTCTGGGACCCCGTTTATCTCAATGTTTGTTTCCCTCGAGTGTTGCTCCATGATATTAAGTCTAGCCGAGAGATCTTCCACCTTATTCGACAACTCTGCATTTGATTTGGTGAGCGTGGTAACGCTTGATCTAGATTCCTCTAGTTCTTTTTTAATGAGGTCGTAGTCGGCACTTAAAAATTTCATACTGGCCTCTACGTCTTTAAGTGTAGCCAGCTCAGACTTCAGGGCATTAAATTCTTTCTTGAAGTATGAATTTATTGCAAATCTCACAGACTCGTCAACAGCGGACTGTATTTCACTGCGGGTGGATGTTAGAAATTCGAGATCCGATTGATCGAACGCAGTCGGTGACGTTATTGCGGGTTTTTTGCGCTTAGTGACGTTAAGCGACTCCGACCCGTCGACAGATGGTGGTGGTGTGCGTTGTGTACTCATTTTTGTAGGGATTTATGTGATTATTTTTTTATTTTTATAAGTTACGCTAACTTTCAAACGCCTTTGAATGGGCGCTACGCCGTAGCAGATGTTCGTAGCAGCAGCGAAGATCGGTTAGGTGACGTCACGCGTAGTATTGATTTAGGAAGCGTTCGAGTAATTCGGCGCGCGCGCTACGATACCCGATGGTCCAGTGGCTAAGGGCCCACTGCAATTCGCTCGGACTCACCGCGGCACCGGCTTGAATCCAAGGTGGAAAAAAGAGAAAAAAAAAGTCCGCTGATCCACTTTAGTTTGTAGGTGAGCAGCAATCCGCACAAGTCCACGACGATGCAATCAAAATTTGGCTATCTCTCTCTAGCCCCACCCACTGGGAGGAGTCCGTCCATAAGAGGCACCTTGGTGCAAGCAGGAATCGAAAATTGCCGTCACCAGCCAATCACCAATTTACAATTTGAATTTCCAATAAAACTGGTAAAGATTGATAGAACAACCAAACACACGTCCACTCGAGTTGCAACCGTACAACGTACTATCGTTAATACCGTAGGCTCTCGTAAGCTTAATAGCTCTTCCGGGGTCTTATTGCAAAGGTCGAGAGGACGCAATGATTGAGCTCGTTTTTTAAGGAATGGGGTGTTCAAGAGTTCACTTACATTTCTTTGGAATCTGTCCAATACTCGTTCAGTGTTGGTTACGACTTTAGCATCTTCTGTGATATATCCACCCAGGACTTTCATGGAGCTGCAACAAAATATGTGAGTTGAAAACAGTTTTCAAGAACCCTCACGAAATTTCAGCTTGCTAGTTCTATCGATGTACTTATGTGTAACGCTACAGGTACACCGAGTTACCGGGCGAAGGAGGATTTTCGAACAGTTCTAAGCAAGTATCAGAGGCCAAGTCGATCGGCACTAGATGGCCTGCATTAGAAACTGCCGCGAACCACCATCCTCAGAAGTGGTAATCTATTGTTAAGACCCTAAACGACTAGCCCTAGGGGACTAGGCGTAACAGGACCGAATAAGATTATATTGTTGGCAAGTAAACTTCGGCGCGCGAGTCCCACAAGCGCTTGGCCAGTTTTTAGGGTTCCGTACCCAAATTGTAAGGGACTCTATTACTAAGACTACGCTGTCTGTCCACCAGGCTGTATCTCATGAACCGTGATGGTTAGACATTAGAAATTTTCACAGATGATGTATTTCTGTTGCTTCTATAACAAAAAATACTGAAAACAGATTAAATTAAATATTTTATCTACACTAATGTTGTAACATTCTACTTATGTTTTCAATACTTGACTTATAATTACTACTGTTATAGCGCAGACAACAAAACACTCAATTTAAGCAATTTCACATGATGGTATAATATTCACATCGATATCGTAAAATCTCATTATAACATCAATAAAACGCGACCAACTAGATTGCAGGGCCAATCAGGTTGGTCGCGTTTTATTGAAGCTGCGCTCTCATTGGTTAAATTTTAATGGCGGCAAAATCGCTGTGATTATACACGCACGCGTGAATTTAATTTAATAAATTTGTTGTTTGATTAATTGCATTAGTGAAGATAAAGTAGTGTATGCAACTGCATATAACACGGGTATTAAAACACTCGTTACTATTATGAAACTCGCTGCGCTCGTTTCATAAACTCACACTCGTGTTTTAATACCCTTCATTATATGACAGTTGCATAAACTACTATAAGGCAACAGGTAGAAGCTGGAAATATTCAAATGTTGTATAGATAATGGTACGGAGCCCTTCGTGCGCTTGTCCGACTCGCACTTGTTTTTATTCAATTGAGATAAATAAAATTAATATTTTGTTATTAAAAATTACACAGAAACCGTGACTTATTGAACGTTACAAGTAAAACTAGATGTTAATTTCAACATCTAGACCATTTTGGAGAAAAAATGGACAAAAAAATCTCCAAACTTATAGTGTAACTTTTTATTAGATGCAGTAAAATGACGTTTTGTGGGTTGCCACTTTTTGAAGAAAAATAAATAGGGATGTAGCTAAGTGAGTAAGTGAATCATTCAATAATGAATGATCAGTTTGGTTTGGTTTTAGAGATTTAATATTAAGTTATAATGTATTTTTTTAATTCTATTATTGTTACTATAGTAAAGGATTGATCTTTTTCAGTGGAAGTATAGGGACGTAAATTCAAGATGAAACAAAAATGTCATAATAATGTTATTTAATCAATCTTTTTCGGAATCACCGTCGCTGCGCTTTCGGTCACACTAATGACAAATCTGTCTGTCACTTCATCTATAATGTGATCGAGGTGGCACATTTTGTCTTCCTCTTTTATAGTGTGGGAAACAAAGTCACTCCACTTAGCCGGTGTCACTTTGTTGATTCCTTCTTGTAATAAAGTTTTCACGTCTTGCATTTTATACGACTTATTATTGTTTGCGATGTGCCCCTTTACCTGAGCCCAAACCAACTCGATGGGGTTCAATTCACAGTGATAAGGGGGCATTCTTAAAAGTCTGATATCTTTTTGTGCAGTGCAGCCATCTTGTCCACGACATATTTCTCAGTATGATTTTGTTGTCTCACAATATCAATGAGAGTGGCCTTCACCATATTTGGTTCAAATGCAATATTTTTAGTGGTCAGCCACTCTTGAATTCGTGCTTTCGTCCACATCTTCGGGATTGTTTCGATTTTCCTAGAGTGATAGGGCGCGTCGTGCATTACGACTACTGCATTCTTCTTCTTCATCGACTCTTAACTTTAAATCTTAATACTGCTTCGACTTTTTACTTCCTACATTGAAAAAATTTTTTATTTAAAAAAAAATAATTATGTAACTTTTTTTTTAAATATATTAAAAAAAATTCCGGACGCCCCCGGGCAATGTAACGGTGCAAACCTTTTTAAACATATTTGTTATTTTCTTCATTTTGGCCTATCATTTCAAACTCAAATTCAAAATTACGTCACCCATTATTATTATGCGATTTTGATTTACTCTACTTTTTACCTCCGACTGACGAGAACATTTTGTAAATTATCACCTTCTTTTACTCCTTATTTCTATACTCTGTTTTACAATAAAACGAATCGGAAGTTATACAATTTATAATAACTTTTATTTCATCAAGAACCCTTTACCTTCATCTACTCACTACCTTACAATGCGTAAAAGGATCAACGTTCATACACCTTTTTATTTACATGAATAATAAATAGAATTTTTTATGATCATTATGAGTTAGTTATGGAACGATTAGATTTTGAGTGAACTGAATCACATCCCTATTGAGATTAGGGAATGACATTTTGAAACGTCATTTTACTGCATCTAATAAAAAGTTACACTATAGTCTTTTCAGTTAAAATAATACCTTGAAATAAGGTCCAAAACCAATTAAAAACTCGTACTAGCTATGCCTGTTAAATGGTTAACATGTCTTCAGCATTGCAGTTTCTCTGTATTATGAGGTATACTCACGTGTCCAAATCAAAGATGGGCAGATGTTTATGCCGCTTGAGTCTCCTGAGCGCGAGGCCGGCGCGGAACCGTCGCAGCGCCGCCTTCTTGTTCGCGTCTCTTACTTTTGGGATGAGTCCCTCGACTTGCTTCAGAAGCTGCACTTCCTCGTACTCTGTCATTTCCACCAGCTCCTTGTTGACTTCAGGTGGCTGGTGATTTTAATTAGACGAAGTAAAAAAATACATTTACTATAGAAATGGTACACGCTACGCAATGACAAAACAAAACCAAAAATAAATACCACATAAAAATGACAACAAAAAAAAACCGGACAAGCGCGAGTCGGACTCGCGCACGAAGGATTCCGTAACATTATCTATACAACATTAGACATAAAGATTGAGCAAAAACCGGCAAAAAATCACGTTTGTTGTATGGGAGCCCCCCATAAATATAAATTTTATTTCAATTTAACTATTTATGTTTGAAGCGAATACAGAACTAAATATTCTGTGAATATTTCAAGCGTCTACCTGTTGCCGTTATTAATATCGAGTAAAAAACGGCAAAAAAAATTGTTTCTTGTATAGGAGGCCGCCTTAAATATTTATTTTATTCTGTTTTTAGTATTTGTTGTTATACCGGACACAGAAATACCTCACCGGTGAAAATTTCAACTGCCTAGCTATCACGGTTATATGTGCTGGTCATGAAACTGGGCACCGACTACAAATTATACCTCTACAATACCTACCTACATGTATAAATACTTCTAATTATTTAAATTATTTCTATCTTTTTAGTGCTGTAGTGTTTCGAAGTCTGTTTTTATTTTTTATTTAAAAAAAATTATTTTTCAGTTTTTAGTGGAGGAGCGGGAAAAAAATAAACAAGTCCCTTATAACCATATTTTACCGTACATGATTCGTTCCTTTAAAATTTGATGTTCTAAATCTCCGAAAGTCTTCACCAGAACATCACCAAATTAACTTGGGACTACTTTTACGCTATTTTATGAAACATACGGATATTGCTAAAGGATGGGCCCCATTAGGGCTTATTTACTGCTGTCCATTGAAGAGTTCCGTTCTCCATCTCTGAAAGTCTTCATCAGATCTTCACCAAATTAAAATGGGACCAATGGGACGTTATATCTCTTCGAACAAAAAAAAGAATTGTCGAAATCCGTTAAGATTTCACGGAGTTATGGAGGAACATAGCCAAAAAAAAAAAAAAATATATATATATATATATATATATATATATATATATATATATATATATATACGCGTCGAATTGATAACCTCCTCCTTTTTTGAAGACGGTTAAAAAAAGTTTGATGCTTTTATGTTTTGTCAATCCTAGAAGGTTCTTACTTGTGTTCTGTCGCAGCGAGTAATCGAAAATTGAGAAAATGCATTTCAGGATGTATTTCTGTTGCCGCTATAACAACAACAACAGAATAAAATAAATACTTAAGGGGGCTCCCATACGACAACGTGGTTGTTTTGCCGCTTTCTGCTCTATATTAATAACGGCAACAGGTAGACGCTTCAAGTACGCAGCGTTTCGTGCGCGAGTCCGACTCGCACTTGGCCGGTTTGTTTTATCGAGTTACTCATATTATACCTTCTCTGGCAACCAAGGCATGGTGACCGAGTTGAGCTGGACCGAGAACAGCGAGTCCCTCTTCAAGTCCTTTGCTTTGTCCTCCGCCGACCTTTTGGACTTGGCGTCGGGCTTCCTCGCGGCGTGTTTCTCGTCGTTCTCGTCGGAGGCGTCCTGCTGCGGGTGGGAGCTGCTGCCCGTGTCTGAATCGTAGTTCTGGGAGTGTTGGTGCGAGTGCAGGCTTGACGAGTCGCTCTGGAATATTGGTAACTTTGATAAAATAGCGAACTCCTATCTATAGATAGGAGGTCGGTAGACTGAAAATCATCATCATCATCAGCCATTCGACGCCCACTGCAGGACACAGGCCTCCTTCGTGGTTTTCATAAGCATGAGGGGTTTTGCCATAATCGCCACGCTCGGCAGGCGGGTTGGCGATCGCAGTATGCGGTTGAAATCTCAGGAAGACGCTGCTGCCCGTCTCCTGGTAATTGATTTACTTAGTCGCCTTCTACGACATCCACGGAAGGAAATGGAGTGACGCTATTCTTAATCCGGCGCCACACGGAACAGACTGAACATACTGTTTAGGTAATATTAACTGTACACTTTGTATCTTAATTTTTCCTTGCGTGTGTAATTTTTCCTTGCCACTACTTAAACCTCAAACTTAGGCTGATCCAGGGCCGCGTTTCGTGGAACTGCGGTTCGTGGTTCGTTGTGGCGGCTCGATGTGCGTTACGTGGTCAAGTTTTACTACTCGTTAGCCTGTGGGAAGTTTTAGTATTCGCAGCAGTTCCATCGTGTGGGCTTGTACGAGTGAATGGAACTAGTGCGAAAAAAAAAATCGCAGTAGTTCCATCACGGAACTAGGCAATGGTACTGCGAATGAAGGGGTTAATCGTCTTCGCGATGTGCATCGAGTTGTCACCGAGGCCCTTGAATTGTAGTTCTATGAAATGGTGCCCAGCTTGTCACAAAACATTGCTCTTCATAAACTGCAATCAGTTGTGTTCACAGTGGGATACTCCAAGAGATGTTACCTTTAATTTTCTCAATTAATTAACTGACAACAGCAAATTTTGCTGTACTATGCTACTTTTTGTACGCAATTTTGCACTACACATTTCTGTGTATCGGCTACCCACCCTATCCTCTATCATAGTCAGAATGTTATTCGTGCTGGACCGGAGTCTGCAGACTTGCAGAGCGTTGCGGCATGTTGGTTCAATCGAGACAAGATAGGTTAGGTACATTACAGCGCCATCTATAGAAACCAACAAGAAGCGTTTAACATTGTCATTTAACGACATGACATCAGCGCTGTGAAGGTTACATAGATGGCCGCTAGATGGCGAGCGCTGTCTTTAGACAACGTTCGTTGTATGGGAGCCCCCCTTAAATATTTATTTTATTCTGTTTTCAGTATTTGTTGTTTTAGCGGGAACAGAAATACATCATCTGTGAAAATTTCAACTGTCTAGCTATCACGGTTCATGAGATACAGCCTGGTGACAGACAGCCAGCTAGACGGACAGACAGACGGACAATGGAGTCTTATTATTATTATTATTAAATCCTTTATTGCATATAAAACAGAAAGTTTTGCACATAGGCGAGCTTAATGCTACTTAGCATTATCTACCAGCTAACTTAGTAATAGATTAGATTGTTTTGTCTTTATTTTTGTTTTGTTGACGTTCGTATATATTTTTTTATGTACCTTCGTGTTTACTTTCTGTTTATGTAACAATTTAAATAAATGTCTTCTTTCTTTCTTCCTTAATAAGGTCCCTTACCCCTTTGGGTACGGAACCCTAAAAACAATCCACCTGTGGACCCGCAAACACGCCAGACGCGCTGCAAGCCGGCGGCTGCCCCAGTAGCATACTAAAACCGCTGTCATTATAGAACAAATGGGGCTAATTCAATGGTTCCCCGTAGAAAACGTACCGGCGGTATCACGTTGACGGGCGGGAAGTCGAAGCCGCGGAAGGTGGCTTCGGCGTCGGAGTAGCCGCCATCTTTGAGCAGCGACGTCGACAGGTAGTCCAGAGTCACGTCTTCGGGGGCCTCGGTTCTGGCGACCAAACACACGTCATCAAAGTGACAAATAGAGGTGGGCGTCGATTAGATTAGAACTCTTTAAATGAATGTTGATGAAGCGAAAGAGATCTGTCAGGATCGTGGCAAGTGGCAGTCCTTGGTCTCTGCCTACCCCTTTGGGGTACAGGCGTGAGTTTATGTTACGTTATGTTTTTTAGAACTCTTTACTGTACACACGGGAAAAAAAAACGTTCAAAGCCTTAAGTATACAATTGGCGGTCTCATCGCTAAAAACTATCTCTTCCAGACAACATTGGAATGGATAGAATTAAAAGATTAAGAGAGAGAAGGAAGGTTAATTTAAATGAAATTTGGTGAAAGCCGCTTTTCTTGGGTTAATTAATAAACCGCTTTGCAGAAGTGATCACTTCTTTGAAGAATTTGCTCACACATTTGGTCACATATTGTTGTATTTGGCAGATATGTGTATTAGATTTCGTCACTCCTTTGAGCTCAGTTTTCAAATGGACTTCACAAAACATGGACGACGATTTGGTTACACGTGCAAATAAATAAACAAAAACAGCCAAAACTAATATGTGAAATGCAGTGTAAGGGACACAGCTATGAAAATCAAACTTCTAAGTTAACGTGCAAAAAAAGTTACGGCCGTTTATGCCGCAGAAAACAATAATTCGACACTCTCAAGGGAATCAAAATTTATAGGGCACTTTACGTTGACCTAGAACTATGAAATTTGGCAAGTAATATCGTCGTATACTACAAGCACAGGGGAAAATCTAAAAACTATACATTTGTAATTGTATCACAACAAAAATTGTCTTTGAAGTTCGGGAAAAGCTCGCAAAAATTGCGAGACTACAAATTCGTACCTCGATGGACGAGTTCGACTCGCACTTGTTCGGTTTCATTTAGTAACAATACCACTCACTGTGAAGGAAACCATAGTGAGGAAACCTAATATTTTGATATTGTCTTTTATGTCAATACATGTACAATAATTTAAAGCCTAACCTAAAAATATGTCCGAGGCACTACAGCATCTGAGCGGTCACTTCACCTATCTAGTGTAGGTCGGAGTTGCCACTATTCGGTACATAAATCACTTAACGTGAATTTTAAAAGCATATACGATAATAACTGAAAGAGCAAGCAGTGGCACGAACTTGATATCGGGATCCACGTGTTCAGAATACGTAGATGTGGACACGCAGCTCAGTTCGTCGGAGTCGACTCGCCGCTTCTTCGGCGCCGGTTCGATGCTCGGTGGCCGCCGGGCTTCATTGCCATCTGCTAACAGATCTTTGTAGCCTGAAAGTAAAGCGCAAACATAGATTCACAATGCCCGAAGAAAGTTGTGTATTTTTTCTACTCAGGGAAACTATACAGTTACCTACTTCAAATATTTTATTAATTTTATGAAACAAAACGGACTGCCCTAATGGTCTAGCCGTTAAGGCCTTAGCTACCAAAACAGAGGTCATGGGTTCGATTCCCACTGGGGGCCGCCGGCCGCCGTACATTTGTACAAATGGCCTCAGTCTGGGTGTATTTTCATGTTTGTAACGTCCTTGCCTGGTTACCTTGGGTTGCCTTTCGCACTTCCACAGGCAAGGCATTCCAAAGTCCAATGGACTGAACGGTGGAGGATGAGTCGTAGAATTTGGTGCGGTGAGGTGGGACCTTAAGGAGTCGTGTTTGGTATGAGCGTAGAGATAAGCTGTGAGAGGAGTGAAGAAAATTAAAAGGTAGGAAGGGAAAGCTGGATTGAACAGGATAGAGTAGAGGAGAGAAAGTGTGAATGCATTCCGGCGGAGGCGAATGGGGAGCCACTTGAGTTGTGCCCGAAATGTAGAGACATGGCCATGTTTGCGTAGGCGTAGGTAATATCAATCTTATACAGAAATTTTGAAGGCGCTCAAGTTTGTTCAGTTGCTCCTCTGTGGGGTCAAGAAAACAGATGTCGGTGCCAAGAATTGGTAACAGTAGTGATTGAGCTAACGCAACTTTAGTAGCAGTGTGGAGGAAGTTATGGAGTCGTCTTAGAGCACCTGCGGATGAGAACATCTTCCGGCTAACCATCTCCAACTGTGGTACCCAGAACAGCGTAGAATCTAATATAATGTCCAGATTTTTCAGAGCTGAAAAGAATCGGTACTCCATCGAACAACACTTGAGACAGCGTTTGCGTGTCAACCTTTTAGACCGATCTTGAACTACCAATTATAGTTACTTGGGTTACCTTAAGCCCATTTGACCTGCTCCAGTCAGAAATGCGGGCAAGGTCGCAATTTATGACATTAATAGCTGCTATTTATTCGTCGACATTTGCCTGAGTGTAGATCTGAAGATCGTCAGCATAAAGGTGGTAGGAAGAAGAGAGTTCATGTGAAATACAATTGATGAAAATAACAAAAAGAAGCGGAGACAATACGACACCGGCCGATATTCTACACCAATCAGAGGTGGAATCTTCCATGCGAATACGTTGCCGGCGCCCGTGTAGATATTTAGTAAATTCTTTATTTAGTCTATTAGTAAAAAGCAACGATTATGTGTGAGCTTCATGTGTATGATATTAGCTCGGTTTTCAGTGAACTTATTTTTATTACGATATAGAAAAATAGGTTATAAATAAAATAAATAGTGAGGAAACCTGAGTATCTGGCGTGTTTACCAACCACAGCGCTTGTAATTGCCAATCCGCAGTGGGCACGCATGATAACTAAGCCCATACTCTCTCTCTCTCTCTGACGGAGTTTACACGTTCAGTCTGGCGTCACTCAATTCCATCAGTCTGGTTAGTCTGACGGCAGACTGATTGTCTATTCAATGGATTGATGGACCAGACTGACGGATATTCGAAGATTTTGATAACTTTCGTCAGTCGCGGTCAGACTGACGTCTGAATGTGTTATCAATCTCGCATCAGTCAACGCCAGTCAACGCTAGGTCAACACTCAGGCACTTTAGGCAGCATACTATAATTGAGGCAGCATGGAGGAGGATTCTCTTTTTTGGCGTTTTTTCATTATTATTGCAACGAAGGTTTTTGTATAAATCCATAATCACAGATAAAGGTCTGTGCTTGGTGCTGTCGTATTGGTGTTTTCGTTCGGACTGATGCAAAATCCATCAGTCTTGAGTGACCGTGTAACACGTCGCCTACTACATCAGTCTGGCGTCAATCCGAGCTTGATCAAGGTCACGGACTGAACTGACACCAGACTGAACGTGTAAACTACGTCTCTGAGAGGTCCTGTGCCCTGTGGGGCGTATATAGGCTAATAAAAAAAAAAACAAATATTCACCATGGGCATCGTCAAGTGATTAAATGAAATAGTTTCTTTTGAAATAATTTCTAGGGTAACCTTACCCAACTCCAAGACTTTATCAAAGAACAAGTTTTTTTCCATCGCCACATGGCTTTTGGCGCGCCCTTTGTGCTTTTCTTTGTCCCGGGAGACCTCTTGCACTGAAAACACACGCAAAACAAGCTATTACTACTTCAAAAGACAGAAAAATATATAATAATAACACATTCACTAACGTTTCGTCAACAAAAAAAAAAAAATATATAACTTATGAAAACGCCAATCAGAAGAAACTTCGCGTCAAAAGGAGTACAAAAAACATAAAAGCCCAAGGCAACAAATGCGAAACCTAAAAACATAAAAACTAAAAGTTTTCACGACAAATCCACATTGCGGAGAAAACTTTTTTACACGAATAAAAACTTTTTGTACAAATGTCGCCAAACTGCGATGCCATTTATTGTTGCGCTCTATAATAAGGATTTTCCTGCTTAGGTTTGACTGCGCCCTTCTGTTTTTTTTTTTTTGGACGTTATTACTCTCAGAGCAATTTGCCTCCAGCCCCTACAATACGCGCACTAAATCCTGATTTCCATAGTCTATCTGTCAAATTCTAAACTATTTCCTATCGCAAACGTCAGCATTCCGACAGGATTTGTTGCGCATGATTAGGCATCTGAAGAGAAGGCTGGATAGAAGCGCAGACTCACAGATGTGCGCAGCGACAGCCGGCGAGAAGGCATGCTGGAGCCGCCACCAGCCCGTCTCACCGAGGACGGTAGAGCCAGAGCGGAATATTGTGTTGTTGTAAATAGAGAGTACGCCGGCGATCGTGCCAATCCAGTTCTTTTTTTGCTTGCTGGAAACACAAAGAATTTGTCGGCAGTCAGTTGTTAAGCCAAGTCAGAGGCCTTAGGGCGGCTTGACAACTTCTGACAGTAGACGAGCCACTAGTCTACAAGCCTCCCCCAATCTGGACTTGGCCCCCGTGGTGGAGTATGGCCTATACCTTCCTCAGGGAAGAGACCCGTGCCCCTCGGTGGGGACATAATGGGTTGATGATGACAGTTGACTCGAGATTTCATCACCACTTCTCATAGTGTGTTGAGAATTTGTTATCGAATTTTAAAATGTATGAAACACAATTCCTACAAAACATTCCTAAAGTGCAGTTACCATAACGTTGGGTAAAGGGAAATACCATTCCTATTCCTATCATGTCGATGGCCAAACATATTTCATTAAAATTTTTATTACACAGGTGCAGCCCAAAACATTGCGACGCTGACTACGCTATTACTTGCATTCAAATACCAAACTTGGAAACACCATTGTACCTAATTACTTTTAGGAAGGTTAAGTCGAAGGAGTGAAAACAAGAGTTAACTGGCATTTAAGAAGCAAGCAGATAACATATTAGACCCCGCCTTCATTTAAAATCATGACTCGATGCTGGAGTAAAGTGCTGATTATCTTAATTAAAATAATGAAAAGTGTTTAAAGGAATAATGTCTTGTGTAAATAATACTGAAAGTTTCTCTTTGTGTAAATTTCAGTATCTGTATCACAACTGAAACCAAGACTCATATTGAAGTATGTGGAAGATGCTACACTGACAAGAGTCAAGGGTATCATTAAAATAATATTAAAAAAAATTGAAGTTAATTTTATTTTTAAATAAAAAAAATATTTCATGATTTTATGTGAATACTCCACCAAATTGTGTTTTCCGAGAGCAAATTATTAAAATTATTGAAAGGAGTTAAATCACTGTAAAAAACACCCACACCTTTAAAATTTCAAGACTTCCATCGATTCCTCCAGGATACCATCATCAGATCCTGACTTGTGGACCATGGGACCACCTGTGAAATCTACCCTTTGAAACAAAAAAGAATTTTCCAAATGGGTTCAGGCATTTTCGATCAAATGAGGAACATAAATAAAAAAAAAAAAGATTCTGATGAATTGAGAACATCCTCCTTTTTTGAAGTCGCGTCTTCGAGATCTTTGAATCTAGATAAAAGATGTTTGTGCTTCAAAGATCAAAGCTAAAACGTCTCTTTTGCATTAGGATTGGAGTAAATACAACTTTCTTCACTTTCACTTTATTTTCAGTTATGAATATCCAGATAAAACATACTCACAATTTGGGCTCGAACAGCTCATTCCAGTGGCGATCAATGAACGAGCACACATGAGTCTTGTAGTGGAAGAAGCCACGGTTACTGATGCCGTACCAGTGGATGTTAAAATAATACAGCGTCAAGTAGACCACATTAACCCTGGGAACCAAAACTGACTTATTTACACAATTGTATTTATTGTGGAATAAGTTCAGATTTTTTTGTCCACTTTTGCTCCAAAATGATCTAGATTCTTGCATAAATTCGGCACCATGCAGGTAGAAGTAAATAGGTTTGATGATGTTTTGAATTTATAAACTTAGTGCACACTATGTTCCAAATACAATTTACTTTATCCTCTAGTGGATAAAAATAAAAATGGCTTTCGCACACAGATATCGAAGAACAAAAATTCTCTTTCCGCGATGAGGGGATGAAAAGAATATTTTAAACTAATTAGATAAAGTTACCACACACCTTGTGAGAGGCATAAAAGGTAAGTTGAGATTGGTTTGTCTTATGTAAAGGAATAAGAATTTCTGGTTAGTATCTACAATGAGCTATAAATGAGGGGTGCTATACCTTACTAGTAGGAGTATGACATTGCGTGTCATATCTTCCATTGCATTGCATTACACAACATTGCAGATCAAATCCAAAGCCCACACACAGGTATTCAGCACTAATTAGAAAAAACTTGCTAAACATTAGTTCGCTCAAACAATAATTCCGTCTATATTGTGTGAACAAGAGGCAAATAGTTAATAACCTTTTCTTACATAAACCGTGATATACGCCTCGCAGATGACGTGCTATAAAGTATACCTACCACCAATTTGCTATGGCCCTGAGGTCAAAAAAGTTTGCGGTTCCAACTCACCACTGAAGCCTGGTTCTAGTAAACAGCTCGCGCTTGTCCTTAGAGCAGTTTAGACAAGTATAATCGAAAAAAACATCGCCGGCCAATTCTCCAGGGGTACCCTGCCCTGACAAACAACACAAATGCGTGAAGCCAGTGCACGCACCGCAGATTAAGCCCGGCTTGTTCTGCTTGTCCTCAGGAGCAGCGCAGCCGTTGCAGATGTTAGACATGTCTGCTCACATTTAAAATGTATCTTTTGCCATAAATACGCAGCTGATGGACGCAAAACACAATACAAAACAAACACCCAAACAAAAATATAACCTCAAAATTGCACTCCATCTGTCAATTTTTTTTCTTTACTATAGTGTGCGCTAGTACTAAGTTTATAGAGCCTAAATTATTATTATTCTTGTAGCAAGCAGCAAGAGGTTCATTGTGTTCTAACCAAGGATTCTTGGTTCTAACCAAGGATGTTCGTGGTTCTAACCTCCTGCAAAAATATAATCAAAGGTTTTTTAACCGACTTCAAAAAAGGAGGAGGTTATCAATGCGACGCGTATATATATATATTGGCTATGTTCCTCCATAACTCCGTCAAATCTTAACCGATTTCGACAATTCTTTTTTTGTTCGAATAGATATAACGTCCCATTTGTCCCATTTTAATTTGGTGCAGATCTGATGAATACTTTCAGAGATGGAGAACGAACCTCTTCAATGGACAGCAGTAAATTTAAGGCCTAATGGGGCCCATCCTTTGGTAATATCCGTATGTTTCAGAAATAGCATAAAAGTAGTCTTCTGGTGAAGACTTCAAGACTTTTGGAGATGGAAATTGAGAACGTCAAATTTTAAAGCAACGAATTAAGTAGGGTAAATTATGATTATAAGTATCTTTTTCTCCCGCTCCCCTACTAACAATTTAAAAAAAAACAACCAACTTCGAAACACTACAGCATTAAAAATTTAGAAATAATTTAAATGATTAGAAGTATGTATACAATTGTATAATTTGTAATCGGTGCCCAGTTTCATGACCAGCACATATATTTTGGGCACCGACTACAAATTATACTTCTACAATACCTACATGTCTACATACTTCTAATCATTTTAATTATTTCTAACTTTTTAGTGCTGTAGTGTTTCGAAGTCGGTTTTTTATTTTATTTTTTTTATTTTTAAATTGTAGCCAAAGGCCCCACACCTAGCATATCCGAAGGGTTGGATTATCTATCGTCTGGTGTGATTAAAGGACAGTCGGACTTCCGCTAGTGTCCCAAACCACCCCAAATCACATTTTCGCGAAATATGTAAGATTTTACTGTGGTCTTACCGAACCCTCGGTCCGGGAGTCCGACTTGGACTTTTCAGTTTTTGCGTTGGCTATAGTTGTCGAAATGTAAGAAGCCCGTTTTGACAGCTACACAAAAATGCATTTTACTTTGGATTTACTCGAACAAATACATAAAAAGACATATTCTCTGGCATATTATTTAACGCTCGAAAGAAAAAAACAAATTTTGTAACCCGAACAATAATTGAGTAATTATTACTCATAGTTTAGATGTTTAATGTTTTTGATCTCAAACTAGGTTGATTCTATAGTTTTTGTAGCTGTCAAAACGGTCTTCTTATATTTTTTTATCACATCTATTCTAAAAGACCTAGTTCGTTCCCCGGGAACAGGTACCAAAATGCGTTTTTATTCCCCGAGGGAATAAAAGTGATTTGAATTTGGAACGCGCATGTTGCTGTTGTTGCTAAGTTCACAGCGCAACATTGTTCACGAACACGAAAAATGTTGCACAAGTTGCTGGCTGTTTAAAATAAAACCGCGCGCGAGCAAAAAAAAAAAAAAAACTGAAAAAAGGCGCCTAACGCATTCCGTCTTTTTTACTAGAGTAAAAATGAGTGCGTCTTCAAGCAGTGATAACGAAATATTAACTCCGGAGTGTATCGCATTCCGGACCCGTGGCACCCCTAGAAGATACCCCTGGGGGTGCCACGGGACCTGTCGTATCCACATCGTATCAGACGCTAACAATGTGATACAAAAATAAATAACACTATTCATAATATGGTTGCGTTCACTTATTTTCTCATAGAGGGTGATGAAAAGTAGAGTGTCCACCTCTGGAGTAAAACTATTTTTAAGCTCGAGTGGTGTCATCCAAATAACAAAGAAACTCTCGCCTTAAAAATAGTATTTTACTCCCTCCGTAAACAATGTACTTTGACGACTTTAGTGAAAGAAAGAAAACAAGTCACATTCATAGAACAATTTAAGTATTTATTTTTGCAAAAATATAGCACTCCGGTATTTCCAGCAGGTATAAGCAACCAACTGCGTATATACCTTATAGCCTCTATCCACTATGTTCAGAACGGAGTCTGTTGGTCCCTAAACTCCCGAATCCACTTCCGAATGTTCTGCTTGTGGAATTCTCTGGCCATTTT
Organism: Yponomeuta cagnagella; assembly: GCA_947310995.1. Classification (NCBI taxonomy): domain Eukaryota; kingdom Metazoa; phylum Arthropoda; class Insecta; order Lepidoptera; family Yponomeutidae; genus Yponomeuta; species Yponomeuta cagnagella. The sequence continues at coordinate 21,955,766 of OX371269.1, read as the reverse complement.
CACGGACTTCTTGTCCTTTTCGTTTTGCGGCATCAAGTCCAGGTGGTGAGCCCCGTCGATGATCACAACTGACTGCACCGAGTCACTGACACTGCCTATGATGCCACCTGCGGGGACAAAAGCATGATGAATTGTAGTGACAGAGCCATAGTCTCTGCAAGAATCCTCGAAGAAGTTAAAAAGGTAGGTGCATCCACCCCTTCCGTGTGGCGTCGGATTAAGAATAGCGTCACTCCATTTCCTTCCGAGGATGAAATGGAGTGACGCTATTAGAAGGCGACTAAGCAAATCAATTACCTCCATCAAGTCTTCCTGAGATTCCAACCGTATACTGCGATCGCCAACTCGCCTGCCAAGCGTAGTGATTATGGCAAAACCCCTCATGGTTATGAAAACCACGAAGGTGGCCTATGCCAGCAGTAGACGTCAAATGGCTAATGAGGATGATGATTATGATCCAGCCCTTCTATCACGTAACTATCCACTCTAACGTTTCGACGACTCCAAAGTGCCAAAATATTGTATGTATTTGACATTTCGGGGTAGGATAAATCAGACAACTCCATAGAGTCCTCCACTCTATCCTACCTTAGTTACGTTGGTAGGTACTCGGGGTAGCTCCCCAGGTCGTCTCATCTCGTAGAGTTTAGACACAGTAATGGTTAGATGTTCTATGGGAAAGCGATAAGAAAGCGGTGGTAGCCTAGTGGGTAGAACGTCGGACTCAGAAGCGAGACCCAGGTTCGATCCCCAGTGCGGGCATATACCTATGACTTGGTTTTCTAAGTTATGTACATTTGTGAAGTTATAGTAGCAATACCACTCGCTAACGGTGAAGGAAAACATTGTGAGGAAACCTGAGTGTCCGAGCTATTCACATACCTCAGCGCTTGAAATCGCCAATACGTGGTGGGCACGCGTGGTGATTAAGCCCACACTCTCTCCCTGAGAGAAGGCCTGTGCCCTACAGTGGGACGTATACAGGGCGTCCCAAAGTTATGGGACATGAAGGGAAAGTACCTTAAATATCGTAGATATGGTATTTTGCTGAAAGAAGACTTTATGTTATTTTTAAAAGTTAGTAATTCTGGATTCAAAGATTTTCTAAAAATTACTTGCTTCGTCTGGGAATCGAACCGACTTAAACGTAAAAAAAACACCCCTACTTTTATGATGCCAATCGAAGGAATGACCAAAAACTAATAACTTAATCATTTTAATCAAATTAAAAACATACATGAAACTGCCGTAGTCAAGTAAGTGGGTATTTTTTTGTAAATTACTTAATTAAATGCTCAAAATGTGATCCCTTTTGTCTTACGCAAATCGCCAATCTTTTAATGAGTCCGCTGCCTGTTGATTTTCTTATCTTTTTATGGTGAATACTCGATATGATATAGCACAATTCTGTTTGTAACTCGCCCACGTTCTCGTAAAGCTTTTTGTATAGCATATCTTTCACGTATCCCCAAAAGAAGAAATCTAATGGTGTAAGGTCCAGGGATCTGGCCGGCCATCTAATCGGTCCATTCAAATCTTAAGAAGAGTTGTTAGTTTTTGGCCATTCTTTCGATTGGCATCTTAAAAGTAGGGGTGTTTTTTTTTACGTTTAAGTCGGTTCGATTCCCAGACGAAGCAAGTAATTTTTAGAAAATCTTTGAATGCAGAATTACTAACTTTTAAAAAATAACATAAAGTCTTCTCTCAGCAAAATACCATATCTACGATATTTAAGGTACTTTCCCTTCATGTCCCATAACTTTGGGACGCCCTGTATAGGCTTCTTATGTAATGGTTAGATGTGACATGGAATATAACATATAATGCACAGTTAAGGTTTATACCTATGCTGGCGACTGTAGCTACAGGAGCAAAACCCGCAATTTGCTCACCTCCAACCCAGGGGTCCAGCAAGCCGTTGCTGAAGACGATGTTCGAGGCCGCCTGCAGCCTATCCCCTCCGTATTGGATCCGCGCGAGCTCGGGACGCGGGTAGACGTTGTACTTCTTGTGGCATTCCGCAGAGTACTGGGTGAGGTTCCATGGTTCCGGTTCAAACATGTCGTCGACACCGGTGCAGCACATCGGCATCACCATCTCCGTGCAGGCCTGTGAAAAAAAACGCTGGGTTTCGACCTTATTTCTCGGGCAAGGGCCGTTTTTAACAGCCAGCAAAGACTGATCTCTAAAAAGGCTGGTTTATTAAATAACCTCTTTTCGCGTTTCGGCTCTATAATATTCTGCAAGGTTGTAAATTTACTTCTTTCAGGAATTTTTGAGGACTTTGAGATACTTAACCCTATATATAGAGTATAATATCCTCTATACATATACAGGGTCAAGTATCTAAAAATGCGCAGAGGAAGAACGTACCGTAATACGTACAGAAAAATGCGTCTTGGTTATGTTTCAGGCCAGAGTCTGAGCCAGATAAGAACTAACTTCCTAGTACGGTCAACCTTAAAATACTCCGCTCCAAACAATTACGTAAAGGTTGATCTGCTGTCGACTATACAAAATTTCTTCTTACCTGATAGTCCCAGCCGCTAGCATCCAAGTTCCCGTAGTCATCACCCTTCTTGTAGTCGACGCACTTGTTGTTCTTATCGTAGTTTGTGAAAGTCTCCAACACTTTTCCGATCCCCTGAAAAGGTTTATGGAAAATATTGCTATTATATTAAGCGCAGGCGTTATAGATTGTCCTTCGTTTATCGACTTACGCCATTACATTTTGATTTTTCCGGAGGGAGTCGGCTGGATGATACCGAACTACTCCGGCTTTAATATGCATAATATCCCAGCATGTAAGTAGCGATGTTTTAGTAGTGGAAATACCACTCGCTAACTGTAAAGGAAAATATCGTGAGGAAACCTGAGGAAATTGCGGAGGAGTGAACGTTCGCGGTCTTACTTATAAAAACACGATTCCTCCAAAACACTCCTGAGAGGCAGTTAATCTGTGGTTACGTCTTTCCCTTTGCCACAAACTATTTGAACTGACCCTGAGGAGTGTTTTAACGAATCGTGTTTTTGTAAATAAGACTGTCGGTTTTTTAAAATTAATTAATTTAAAGCAGCGACCTCCTAAAACTAAAACCGGTTGGTCTCGAGGCGGGTGGGTTTCCACACGCTAAGGCGCTTATCTATTCTGGCGTCTGAGCTATTCACATACCTCAGCGCTTGAAATCGCCAATCCGCGGTGGCCATGCGTGGTGATTAAGCCGATACTCACACTCTGAGAGAAGGACTGTGCCCTACAGTGGGACGTATATAGGCTGATTATGAAGGCGCTTAGATAGGCGCGATGGGCCGGCGTGGAGATTAAGCCCAGACTCTCTCTTTGATCGAAGGCCTGTGCCCTGCAGTGGGACGTATGTAGGCTGCTTATAACCTGGTTACCTCGAGCAGTGCCTCCCCGTCCAGGGTCTTGTTGAGGAACTGGCAGACATAGCGCACCGGCTGCCCCGGCAGCGGCACCAGGAAGTCGCTCGCGAACGGGTAGTTCACCATCGCCAGAGTGCTGGAAGGCCGTAGAAATACGTACACATATCGACACCTATTCACAGTATTCCATCATCATCATTCAGCCACAAGAAGTCCACTGCTGGACATAGGCCTCCTCCATGGATTTCCAAAAAGACCGGTTGGATGTGGCTTGCATCCAGCGCCTTTCTGCCACTTGGATGAGCTCATCTGTCCATCTTGTGGCTGGTCGTCCTACGCTGCGCTTGCCGATATTGTGGTCTCCATTCGAGAACTTTTCGGCCCCATCGGCCATCAGTTGTGCGTGCTATGTGCCCCGCCCACTGCCACTTCAACTTACTAATCCGCTGGGCTACGTCGACGACTTTCGTTCGTCTACGGATCTCATCATTTCTGATTCGATCACGTAGAGAAATTCCAAGCATAGCCCTTTGCACAGCTCGTTGCGTGACCATGAGCTTTCTTATGAGGCCCATAGTGAGAGACCACGTTTCAGTGCCATGAGTCATCACTGGTAACACACACTGGTTGTATAATTTTGTCTTGAGCGATTGAGGTATATTGAACGCAAGACGGGCTGCAGAGTAAATCACTCTGTGATTGGTTAATCTGTGCGCCATGCGTTTCGACGTGAACGTTGATTGGGCGATAGTAAATGACAGCGTAATTAATTATTGGTTTTGTACAAAAACGTCAAACCATTGACTTCACGATGTATAACCCGCCGAAATATCTAGGTACCTCGCAAGATAGCGGCCTGACGATGACTGGTGCATAGATATTTTGCCGGGTAATACTGAACTCGCTCCGATGGATAACACAATTGACAAGCCCCGCCCGCCTTCCCACAATTGAACGTGGGGTCATTTTTTTAACGCTGGTTAGACATCTATGTTTTTAACTATCACTGGTACCGTGTATATCAATGAATCTATTAATGAATCTAGTTCATGTGGAAGTGTTCAATGGGGTTTTACCTGTACATTGAATTTAGAAACTCTACTAGCTTATTCACGTCATCTGCGGTCTTGAGAGGGTCGCAGAGGCGCCATTGCTTTTGAAGTGAAGCACTATTGTTGGCTGACTTGGTGTAGTTCCTGAAATAAATGTGAAAGTTTCCCATTATAAAGATCAAGGGCCTGTTGTCCATAAAAGCATCAAAAACGTTAGTGTTTCCTGGTTTTTAACTAAGACAAGATACTGTATGAACCTATGTGAGTACTTAGGTGCTTAGCCCATACGTGGATGTCATCTCTTGATTGAAGGCCCGATAAGGTTTTAATAAAATAGGTTCAGAATCCTTTCGAAAGCTTATCAGAGCATCAAATAATTCATGGGATAGAAAGATTCTGTCAAAACATAGTTTTGTAAAGTGTCCTCTACATGGCACCACTCATCTATAATAAAGTACCACAGGAAATAAAGGAATGTAAACTTGAAATTTTGAAGTCTAAGCTACCGCTCCTATTGTGTGAAAAGTGTTTGTATTATTCGGTGCAGAAATTCTTGTCAGACTCTTCTTTAAAATATATATATAACTCCTTTTGACATTATTAATTCCATAAAGCAGAATTGGATTGTCATATTTTTTTTTATGATTTATGACAAAATAAGTACATTATATAACACTCTATGAAATTTTTATTTTTAAGATTCTTGACATACCAAATTCTCAATATCACTTTCTGTTTTCTGTACTTGTACTCCGATTGGAAAAGCATAGAGGACAAATTGTATAAAATTAAGATCTGGCTACACTATACTAATATATAACGTAAGCACAATACCTATATTTGGACAAATAAATGTGTCGATTTCATTTGATATGTAGAGTTAAAAGCCCTCACAAAACAATGTTATGACAGAATCCTATATATCCGTTAAAATCCATCATCCTATATAAGTGATCTAAATTATATATAATAACTCGTATATAATAACTATGCGTAGACATTATTCTCCATACTTTTATTTTGTTATTCTAATGAGATTGATAAGACTTAACTTATTAATACGATAAGTTCCCATTCCATTATTGTCATCCATTAAACGGGGGGGACTAGTTTCCACAACACAGAGAATCTTAGTGTGGGAATTAGGGCTTCATCCTTTTTTTATGTAGTTGTTTTTGGAACAAATAAACAGTTTTTCATTTTCATCCACTGCCTCCTGGGCTGGACCATCCCCATCTAACCGCTAGCAGTAATCCTCAGATCGTCGGTCCACACACGAATTACTTTGCTCACAAATCGTTTGATCTAACTAGCTTTGTAGTTTTAGGAGCTGACGCCTTAAAATAGTGGAGGGCAGAAGATAGAGTCTTGGACAAAACCTCCACCAGAGCATGACCTAGCTTCGGCGCATATTTTCCGCGCATTTGTTGGCGATCCGGATCCGACCGCACAGGAACTTCTGTTGGACTTTACTCCCTCCAGAGTTTATAATGCTTACCTACTTATATATTTCTCATAGATCTTAGGGTGCTAGAGAGAGGACGAAGTTCCCCATTTGGAGGTCTTTTTAAGACCATTACCTGAGCACGGCCCAGCTTCGGCGCACATTCTCCGGACAATTGTTGTTGGCGATCCGGAAGCCGGAGGTGACGATGCGGCTGTAGGCCTCACAGGGGGCCATTCCTTGGAACATATGCACCGGGGCTGAGGCCGCGATGGCCCCCGCCGCCAGGTGCGGGTACTTCATACGGAAGTACGCAGCCAGCATACCACCGTACGAACCTGGGGGGATAAAAACCGCTCTTGAGTTACCGTCTTACCGGGTTCTTCATGACGGGTTAGACAATAGAGAGATAGAACCACCTTTTTTCCACCTCCTGCGTTTGACTAAAGGAAAATGCTTATGAGATTAAGTCCGCCGTAGTGTACATTACGTTAAGTGAAATAAAAGTAGGGGAGAGCGGGGTTGGAAGTGCCGGGGGTAAGTTGTTCCGATGCAAAAATCTTAAAAACAGACGGAGATAGGTATACGTTCGTATTATGTTCGACGCTCGTGCAATCTCGCGCATGCGCGGCAGCGAGTTTATTCTCGCCACGGACGCGATGCGAGCGGCAGTGTGTACTGACCGTCCGGCATTACGTGAGTAAATATTTTTTCTCTCATACTTTTTGGTATCAAGTAAACATTTTTGGTGTTACGGATATGGGAGTTGTACTAATGTGTTTGTTATTTATCAAGAAATATGATTCTATTCAATTTTGACGCTTTCTACAGAATATTTTAATGTCATATGGTAAAAAGTGAGTGTCGGGGAAACGGGGTAAAAAGTGCCTTTTAATGGGGGTCAATTGTGCCGCGGCACAACCAACCCTCAAGAAACATTAAATAACCTATATTGTTTTGTTTCCTAGGATGAGAACATATACGAGAAAAACACAAAGGGGAACTACTTCCCAGGATCTTCTACAAAGGGCTGCTGATGCGGTCATCAAGGAGGGGCGTAAATTAAAAACTGTTGCACGTGAATTAGAAATTTGTCACACAACCTTACAACGGTATGTTAAGAAAATAAAGAGTGGTGTTACTCCTACGATTGGATACAAACCAAGATTGGTTTTTAACGAGGTTCAAGAGATGTCAATGACGTCATACATACAAAGAAGCGCATCTATCTACTTCGGACTTCTACCTGAAGAAGTTAGACAACTTGCATACCAGTGTATGTCCTAATTGCTATTCTGATCAGTCGTCTGAAGAATATCTTTGATTTTTTTTTATTGTTTTTAGATTCTTTAAATATAAGTTCATTGGTAGACTGATTAATGAGAGAAGTATTATTTTGATTTACTTAAATATTATTAGTTACCTACCTTAGGTAATGGGAGAAAATTTTATTAAAAATAGTATCATAGTCTGTAACGGGTCCGTTTTTGATAACTTTGTTTAATATGTCTCATTGATATTAAAATTAAGTAGAAAATGTTAATGCAGAAAATCTTTTCGGTATCAGATAGTCAGAAGTGTAACGAGTTGTTGTTTTTTTTACGTTTTTTTAAGTTTATATTTTGTTTGTGTTTTTATAAATTTAACTTCGAATAAATATAAAGCTATCAAATGTTATGTGTTATCAATTTAGTCCGTCTAAAAGGCCAAACATTATGAACGGCACAACCGACCTCAGCTGCGGCACTACTTGCCCCAGAGAGGGGTCAGTAGTGCCGTTCGATCGCTGCTTATAAATATATTTTTTTAAATAAAACTAATCAAAAACCACAAAAACTGGATAGAAGTTTCAAATCTAGATTAAATTTTACTTAAGATAGACTTGAATTATTAACCGTAGCATTCGGCTTCCCCGATTTATCGAGGGATTTGTCAAAATCGGCACGTTCAGCCCCGCTCTCCCCTATTAAATAATAATAATAAAAGTATAGGTGCCGAGAAACATCTTGAACAGTGCGCCATAGTCTACTTTTTTGACACTTCAGCAGACTGATGAACGTTTCTATCACACCTCTTCTGTTCTACCCTCTACCGGTTAGTTGCCGTACTCTTTTCTCGTCGACCCCTCACCTACCTCCAAAGACCACGACAGGGTAGTTGGGGCGCAGCTGGTCCCCCTGCAGGAAGTTGATCAGATCAGCGTAGTCCGCCAGCGCCTGGCTCGAGCTCAGGTAGCCTATGTGCTCGTTGTCCAAGGACTTGTTGCCGAAGGGCATCGAAGCACCATAGTATCTGAAAAGGTAGCGTAAGTGGTTTAAGTACCTATTTCCTTAGGGTTCCGTACCCAAAGGGTAAGGGACCCTATTACTAAGACTCCACTCTCCGTCCGTCAGTCCGTCCATCTCTCACCAGGCTGTATCTCGTGAAACGTAATTGTTAGACAGTTGAAATTTTCCCAGATGATGTATGTCTGTTGCCGCTATAAGAACAAATATTAAAAACAGAATAAAATAAATATTTAAGGGGGCTCCCATACAACAAACGTGATTGTTTTACCGTTTTTTGCTCGATATTAATAACGGTAACAGGTAGACGCTTGAAATATTCAAATGTTGTATAGATAATGGTACGGAATCCGTCGTGCGCGAGTTCGACTCGCACTTGGCTGTTTTTTTTCTACTAAGAAGAAATACATTTATTTACTTACAACGGAGGCCGTGGATTCTATTCACAGAGGGCAAATAATTGACACAATCAATCAACAAGCCGGGTAAATGCTTTTATTTATTTCATTTTCAAGAAGACTAGCAAAATATAACCGAGTTACCGTAACTGGAAAGAGAAATTTTTGTCTATCATCATCATCATACAGCCACAAGAAGTCCACTGCTGGAAATAGGCCTCCTCTATGTATTTCCAAAAAGAGGCTTGCATCCAGCGTCTTCCTGCCACTTGGATGAGGTCTTCTTGTCTATGTTGTTATTTTATTTCTTAGATTAATAGGTAGTAAGAGTTAATGAGCAGACAAATCATACAGACAAACAAAATACATTAAAACCGATTCATATTGAAAAACAGAGTACCAACTATTTAGATTGCTTGAATTACCCCCGGTTTCTCGTACACTAACACGCTGTTAATCTACTGTTAACAGCTGCCAGTGGTTTTTTTCTATGCACTTTGGTCAATTGACAGCTGTTAACAGTAGATTAACAGCGTGTTAGTGTACGAGAAACTGGGGGTTAGTGTCGTGTAAACTACTTAGGTAGCTTTGTTTGAGAGTGCCAAGAAACGCATAATCATATTAAGTGTCATCAAGCATCTCCTCATTTTGAGCTTGTCAATACGACGGCAAAACTAAATAAGGACGAGGTGAAGGGTGAGCACCAGAGGCCTAATATGCGCACCAAATCCTCGAAGATTCTTAACGTCTAACAATCAATTTAGTTGCTATCTTAAAAAAAACACTATTCCGATGGAATTTAAGTTTGGTGCGTGATATAGGGGCTGAGGGTGTAGTGACACTTTGGGAGCAGGACGCTGGAATAAGCGTACAGTCGCAGCAAATCAACCTTTACTCATGCACTCTACTCGGTTACGCTACCACTAAAATGTAAAGGTTGACCTGCGGTCGGCTGTACAGTAATATTTTTTTTACTTACCTGTGTTCGGCGAACACAAGCTTGGCTTTGAACTCCGGAGCGATGTCCCACATGAAGCCTGTATGCTTGGCGAACAACTCGATTTGGCCCTGCACGAATAAGCGTGTCGTGAGCTTAGACGTAGGTAAGTCAAATCAACATTTTTTATTCAAAGCAGCACAGAAACTGCGACTTAATGAACGTTACAAGTTAAACTAGGTGTCCATTTCAAAATCTAGATCATTTTGGAGAAAAAATGGTCAAAAAAAACTCCATTCTGTAAATTAAGGACTTGAAAAGACTAATTTTAAGTCCTTAATTTACAGAATTTATATAAATATTCTAAAACCTGCAATCTGGAACTAAGTATAAAGGAGATAATACCTTGTGATTCCAATTACAGAGCTCCGCTTAGGTTTAGATATTCCCTATTGTTACGCTTCCAGTAATGAGAGTTGTCAGACAATAAAGAATACTAAATTAATGTCCTACCTACATACTCGTGCGACTACAAACTCGTACATCATGTGAACAAAAGGAGATAATAAATTGGGATAACAGGTTTGGATAAATTACTTACATAAAAGCCTGGCCGGATTGTTCCCACGAAATTACAAGAAAGGCTAGAGCATCTACAGAATAAGTCTTGTCTTACAACTCGAGAGGCATTTAAATTGGCTTTTCTACGTTAGATAATTTTTTAGCGATATCTTTCGGTAGCTGTGAAGGAAACCATCTTGAGGAAACCCAAGTCTCTGAGGTGCTCACGTTGAGGCAATCGCCAATCCGCGGTGGGCAGGGCACGCATGGTGATTTTGCCCACATCTACTCTTTCTCTGGTGCCCGTTAGCGGTACGTATTGTGATGTATAATTTTGGGAACACAACTTTTAGATTTTGTTTTGCGAGAACTTTTGTTGTAAGTATGAGTTTTAACTCACATTTTACCAGTAAATCTATGTCCTACATAAAAGAGTGTCAATTCTGTAGTATAATAATATAGTTTTAAGGATTAGGTATCTATTAGACACCGCCACCGCCACCGACCACTGTCACTACACAAATTGTAAAAAAAAAAGAAAATTTGACAAAATAAAAATCAATAAAAGTCGTATAACAAAAGTTGGTCTACTCGTAACAGACAAACAAAACAACGTGTTTCAGAAATGGTACATTTTGGAAGTAACCTTGAATAGGCGCTTATTAGCTGGACTCAAGGATTTGGCTGTACTCTACATTTCAAAGTGTGTACTAAAGTGAACACCTGCCTTATTTTCACTTTTTTGATAATTTAGAGCTACAACCGGAGCTCATATTGAAGGTTTGCATCAACAGGCTCTAACTCTAGTTAGCTATCCAGCCTACAAACAGAGCCTATACTGTTGTCCAGTCCATAAGTCCCTTTATTCCCATGCCAACCCATCCGGTTCTTTCCCAGCTTTGCCAACTGTTTCTCAGTCGCCAACATTAATATGTCGGGCACAATACCAGCGACCAAGGACGTACCTAGTTGCAACTGATCCTAAAAAACACATGCGTCGAATTGATCCTTATTTTTTTAAAGTCGGTTAGCAAGTATTATTTGTAGAACTAATCGTGGTTCATGGTAGACAGCTGTACTCGTATCTACCTACAGCCAGGCTCCTGCCTGAAGCCAATCTTCTACCAGTAAACTTATGACGTAACATTGCAAGGAGAGGTACAATCCGAGCACTGGCGCTCCAAAATTGTATACTAACGTACAGTCGACGGCATATGAACCTTTACTTGGATGCACTCTACACAGTTACGTTACGGGCGACTTTGTAACTAAAATGTAAAGGTTGATCTGCTGTCTACTATACCTAAGTAGATAAGTAGGAGGTAAGTATGAGCGGTGGTAGCCTAGTGGGTAGAACATAGGACTCGGAAGCGAGAGACCCATGCTCGATTCCCAGTGCGGGCATGTACCTATGATTTTGTTTTCTAAGTAATGTACATTTGTGAAGTTGTAGTAGCAATCCCACTCGCTAACGCTGAAAGAACACATCATGAGGAAACCTGAGTGTCTGAGATATTCACATACCTCACCGCTTGAAATCGCCAATCCGCGGTGGGCATGCGTGGTGATTACTCTCTCTCTGAGAGATGGCCTGTGCCGTACAGTGGGTCGTCTACATATAGGCTGCTTATTATGTATAGTATAGTAAGTAGTAGCCTGATTGGAATGATAAAATAGACCAATAAAGATTAAAAAAATTAACCTCATTTCCAGTGTAAAAGAAGATTGGTCCACTGCCCTGGTCCCAGTTCTCCTCGTTCACCAAGTACTTGATTTTAAACGTCTCGTTTCTCTGGAAGCCGAAATGGTCCAACGGCACTTCGAACCATTTTGTGTCGAACTTGTAATCCGCTTTCACTGACACTAGAGTAAAGAAAAGCAGCGGCAACCACATGACGCCCTGAAGACGAAAACTTTGGAGCACAAAATGTGTTATTTAGACCAATACGTGCATCCGAATGGCTGCCGAGCTGATAATGACTTGGACAGTCACCAAGACTGTTGTATAGACGCTAACATGATGTATTTACTGTTGTAATATCTCTGTACTGTTATGGGGAAAAGCTATTATGTGGAGCTGCAATGAAAGAGCAATTAGTAGTAGGTACCAACCTAAATGAGACGTATTACAACATGTTTAAAACTTTCAATCTGTGTATTATGTAGTTTTCAATCAATAAAAAAGGGGCTTTTTACAAATTCGGGCAATATTTTTATTAATTTTTGCAGGATTTAGTTTATTTTGCAGGTATTTTTTATTTTTTAGATTGTTGCTTAGGACTTTCGCAGTGTGGACTGGTGGTATTTTTACTGCATCTCCGACTCTCCAAGGTTTGCTGGAAGAAATCTCTTACATAGATTATTTAAACTGGATCTGAGGAGTGTTTCAAGGAATAGTGTTTTTCTAAATAATACTGTTAAGCCGGGTTTTGACGGTCTTAGTACGCTCGGACCGTGTGCGTTAATTGATTATGACGATGCATTCGGTCCGAGCGCCCTGACCGTCTTCATAATCAACTAAAACTAAAACTGTACGCACACGGCCGCGCGTACCAAGACTGTCAAAAGCCGGCTTCAGTCTTTACCTACCAAGCAATGTTCATTTTGAGCGCGACTGTACGATGTTTATCGCGGTTCACCCGACCCCGGCTATCCCAAGTAGGATGTGATGCTACACAACAATAAGCGCTACTTGTATTCCAATCTTTGTCTTGTTAGCTTCATTTTGTAAGACGACAGGAATGACCGGATTTAAGTAGACTGTACGCTCCACTACAGGACAGGCCTTCTTTCAGAGAGAGAGATGTGTAATGATTAAGCACGCGTAATGGGCTTAATCATTACGCGTGCCCACCGCGGATTGGCCAGGTGAGATACGTAAACACTCCACACTCGGGTATTCTCACCACGTTTACCTTCACCGTTAGCGGTATTGTACAATTCACAAATAGAAATGCACGCGACTTAGAAAACAAAGTCTAACAGTCTTATTTATAAAAAGTTGATTCCACTAAAATACTCTTAAGACAGAGTTAAAACCAGTTTATAACAGGAATCCCTTGCTTAAACCAGTTTGAACTCTGTCTTAAGCGTGTTATAGTGGAATCGACCTTTTATAAATAACACTTTAACAGTCTTATTTATAAAAACACTATACCTTAATACACTCCTCAGAGTCAGTTTAAATAGTATGCGGTAAAGGGAAAGACGTAACCACAGATTATATATTTAAACTCTCTCTGAGGAGTGTTTTAGGGCTACAATGTCCTACCGTTGCTCTACCACCGCTAAACTGGGGAATATATTTCCGGATTTAAGCACGTATCAGAATAAATTTTGGTCGAATAAAAAATATGTGTAATTACTTGAGTAGCAGTTAAATTCGGAATAATATTTATGCTTCTCCTTAGCATGTCGATAATATTTATCATAGCTTGTAACAGCTACTTCAAAGAATATGAAAGTGAATTGTTCGAAATTAAATAAACATGACATTGTATTTCCAAGTATCCTAACTTAGTGACATCGACAATATAAATGGTGAAGGTATCTAACAGATACATCTACCTCTAATTATTTATAATGAATATGTATGGCTACATATTTCAGTAATTTACAACATTTGTAAAGTATTTTAAATGCAAATAACTAACAATCTTGCTTGATAAAAATAGCTCTTCACGTCAGTAAAAAGTTACAATTTACTACAAGCGGAAATCAAATTGAAGTGTGTTCCCACCTAGATGTGGGAAAGCAATATTAACAATTATATGTCATCTCTAAGCTTTTCCTGAGTTAGGCCATCAGTACATAATTTCCTGTGGGCTAGGCCGACTAAGCTGTCAGGATGGTATAGGTGCTGGGCCAGCCTACTCCACCTAAAACAATGTCCCAGGCACTGCAGCGTACGAGTGGTCCCTTGACCTATCTAGTGTGAGTGGAGGTTCCACTGGACGCTGCATAAATCATCTCATAACGTAGATGCAAAGGCCGAAGTTTCATTTTAGATTAGCCAACTCACCAGGTACATTGGCGCAAAACTAAATTAATGTCTCTGCGTCATAATCCCACTCTTTCAAACTTCTTTTTGCATATCTATATCTGTGGTACGTACCTTATATGGACACAGAAGTAATTCATTAACACTATGAAATTCTATTGGTTGACAGTTAGACTCGTACTACGATGATATAGGGTCACCCACAAATACACAGTTACAATAAATACCGGCATCGTCTTTTCAATCCATTTCACTAGGCGAGAAATAGTTGACACGAATTGGCTTCGCTTGCTTTGCATATTTTTTCTATTCCAGGGGTAATGAAAATGTGGGATTTAGAAACAAGCCTCATTGCAATCTTACGTTTGAAACGTTCTCAACATTAACAGGTTGACAAAGTAAATTCAGTCCAAAAATCCTACATTTTTCATACACAATATACCAGTCCTCTTCCAACAAACTTAGATTTTTTTTATTACAAATGCATTAAGTAGGTACTAAGCAATAAACCATCGAGGAGTCAGCCTCGGACGTCCTACCGCTTGGTATTCGCTACTGTCAAAAAAACTGCAAACGCCTCAGATGGAGACTAAGCCTGACTCCTCCTGCAAACCTCCCAGATGTAGACACCACCAGTCGTATCATCTCCAGATGCGGCAGGTATTGTCTTTGGACGCCGTGATAATGGCATCGCCGGCATACGAGAAAGCACATGAGAATATCTCGCCCTGGTGACCGGAGAGCACCTAGAAAAAAAAGTAAAGGCGCACATCTTTATATGATGGACAAGACCAAGGCAAAGAGCGAGGTCTAATAATAATATAAGTCCCAATTAAAGCCTATTGCCTGAAAGAGACTCTCATCTAAAAGCAGTTCCTGGTCTTGCGGTTCCATATCCTGGCCCTCCGGTCAGTGGAAGCAGTGAGGAGATTACCACCTACATCACTTAATGCAAGCTCCATTCTCCTAAAATATCCGTAATTCTCGGTCCTGCGCAAAAATCCGCACCGTAAGTCCTTGTCAAAACGTATAGCCTGCAAGAGGCTGGTTAGCCAAACCAAACCTTCACCTGAATGCAGTTCCCGGTATTGGCGTTCCAGATCCTGGCACTCCGGTCAGCGGAAGCTGTGAGAAGATTACCACCAGCTGGGCTGAAGCACACCTGCAAAGAAAACTCTACATTTGGTCTTTGAAGCCGTGGTTCGAATCCCGGCACAAACCAATGACTTTACTTTCAGATGTTACGTACATTGTGAAGCGCTATCATTGAAATAAAATCCATATAATTTGACAGACCGATTTTTTTAAAAAGATTATTTAAATTACCTCATGAATTTTAGGTCAGATAACAAATAACCTAGAATCAAAGACCTGGGACAAGATAGTATCACGGCAAAAAATACCGTTCTAGTCATAATTTTTTAGCCTTAGGTATTCGATCGCGGATCCCAAATTAGCACTATTTTCATGATTGAGATGACTGAAAGATTTTTTGCAAAATCTGAAAATCACAAGCTGCTAAATGTTTAGAAAAACTTCTTGACCTTGTTAATCTCCTCGCGATGGCCAGTCATGAGGGCCAGCTGCTTGAAGTCTGTCTTGACGTCGTAAACCCGCGCCGTGCAGTCACTGGAGGCCGTCGCCATGCGCTGCCCCGCCCAGTCGAAGCAGATGTCCAGCACCTGGTCAGGGAGATGAGTGATATGGACGATTCTACGTCCAGCATATTGACGTGCACAATTCAGTTGTTTTTTTATAGCTAACCAAATTGTACTCGTCAATATTGACGATTCAATTAGTATATAACGTCCACATCCACATAACACAATCACATGACCTGTCCCTAAACTAAGATACCCTGTGCTATGGTAACCCGAAAAGGACATCATAAACATGGAAATAAATAAATAAAATAAATAAATAAAAAGAACGTTATTGAAAAGTAACAAATTTGCTTATGTTAAGAATAATATAGTTTAGTACACTTTTGAAATGGTGGGAGCCTCAGCATTAATGCTGTTTTTCAGTCTCCGCCGGGATTTCCTACACTTATTCTTTATAATACACCTAGAATGAGGCCATTTGTGCGGATAAACTACGGCGAACTCCTGTGGGAATCGAACCCCAACCCAGTATAGTCGCCTATTATTATTATTTTAATTTTAGTACAGAAAATCTCGTAATCTTTTTTCCTTTTTTAGCCAACATTACCTGAACGGGTATTAAGTAAGGGCGTTAATGTTAACTATGAGAAGCTCACATTTTGTGCCATCTATGGTAGAGCGATTTTGGTCGGCTGATGGAAAATCCTTATAGAGCCTTAAGTCCACCATTCCCATACCCAGGACGAAAACTAAATTTGCTCAACGTTTTTTACCCTTTCTTGGCCCTTTTATTTTTAATACTTTGTTCCGTCCATGTCAGCTGAAGAATTGCACCCTTACTGAAGCCAAGCGGAATGTCCTCACGCTCCTTACTGGCTTAGGCTATGACTCAACCGAGGATATCCTAAAAATCATCACATAATCTACTGTACATTTCATACACTCACACTTATTCTCATTCATCACATCACACATAAACACAACACAACACACAACACATCTTACTCCTCTCACAACCCTCACACAAATTTCATACTGAACTCGCCATATTGATCTGATAAATGTTTCCTTTTGTGTTTTTTATTATTATTATTTTTAACTCAACTAGTTAATCTCACCATGTAATATCATACTTTTATGTAATTGAAGAAATGTTTATTTATTAGCAAGTGGTTCAAATATTTTTTTTCATCTTTTTTATCTTATCTTATATGGCAGTTATAGATATAAACATAAACATTTACATACAGGCACATACATTGCTTCTGGCCCCACACTAGGATACCCTGTGTCGTGGGAACCAGAAACAACGACATCACAAACATGTAAACATCCAAGACCTGGGGTTTTTTTTTGTCCCCAGCCGGGATTCGAACCCGGGACCTCTCGCATGGTGCACTATGCATATGCACTACCGCTGCGCCACGAGGTCGCCTAGGTATTTATACTATTATTAATAATATAATATATTAATAGGTATTTATACTATTATTAACAATATTAAAGTAAGTTGGCGAGACAATAGAGACTTCAATAAAGCTACATTGGAACGAATCGGAGTTCCAATCAGTGGGTCCCTCAATGCAAGGATCGTAGCCGCTATGACGGTGATGGGTGCTCTCCATCAGGACGTGTCGTTCGCTGCGTGCACCGGCTGATAGTATTTATGCGTAGTTCCCTTGGTGATCGGGGCCTAATTATGCGCACCAAATCCTGAGCGATTCCAATCTTCTAACTACAAATACAAATAGATTTATTTTACCAAAAAACAATTTTACATCCTTATTATCTACAGATAGTATGGATAGTATTACAATTTTAATTGTGGCCCTCACACTAGGTCACATTACATACTAATTTGACAGTTAGACGATCGGAAACGCTCAGGATTTGATGCGCGTAATACAGGGGCAGGTCACTCCATTCAGCGTAAGGTCTGCTTCGAACTCTCTTCCCTTCATTACGTTGCCCGTAATTATAGTATAATTCAATGGTGGTCGTCGCTCGCACAGAACTTTTAATATAAGTCGTGCAATGTGCCCAAAGTAAATAAGAATAGGTGATTACTATTTTCTTTCAAAACAACATAGTATCTAGATACTACCGAAAATAGGATAGCTACCTAACCTACACTAAGGAAAGAAGAACAGAATACGTTGTTGGTCCGGCTTTATTCAGCCAGCCCAATTTTCAGTCCCAGTTGGAAACACTTATCCCGAAGGCCACTAGGTCTCACCTCGTTCGAGTGGTGCGCGATTGTGGCGAGGCAGGTGACGGCGCGCGCGTCCCACAACTTGGCGCTGCCGTCCAGGGACGACGAGCCTACCAGGGAGCTGTCCCAGTTGTACTGCACGTTGGAGATCTCGCCCTTGTGGCCTTGCAGGACCGACACGCGGCTGGATGAGGTAAGATAAGAATATTCGGTAGTTTGACGGCATGTGTCACGCGTTTTGTGGCGTTAATAAGTCAAAATTTGACAATACAACTACGTACTGTTGTCGTCGTTCTACCTACAATGTAAAAATACAGAGTAGTGTTATGGAGCTGCCCTTATTTGTATTGTACGTGTTAGTTCCTAAGATTTATCGAATATAGCTTCAGTTCTACTGCAAACGTTGTTTGAGTGAGTCTTCCTTAGGATAGATCCTTATAGTAGCTACAATTGGCGGTATTATTGCTAATAGCAATTTTTTCTAGACAACCCTGATGATGAGGTAGATTGGATTAGGTTACCTGAGCATACTATCTAATATATGAAAATCTCGTGTCACACTGTGTTTGTTATCGAACTCCTCCGAAACGGCTTCACCGAAATATTTCATGAAATATTTTGTGTATATTTAGTAGGTCTGAGAATAGGTCGTAGGCTAAACAACGTTTGCGGGGTCAGCTAGTACCTATATATGTCACTGCAGGGCACGGGCCTTCTCTCAGAGAGCACGCATGCCCGCCGCGGGTTGTCGACTACCGATTCCGATTTATGGGATCGCCAAGTCAACACTGTTTAACCACAATCAGCTCTTCTACAATTTCCACGAAAAAAGTGATGTTTGATTTTGTATTCTACTGAAAGTTCTTTAACCATTCCGTTCTATACAAATTCAAGCGATTAAGTTCACTTTTGGTGTCGAGAGTAGAAGGTTAGGTGTACCAACTCTTAACCTTCAATTTAAGGCCCATACAACTTATGTACATTTCCTAGCCCAGACCCATACATCTCCTGAATTACCAATACACCTCCTGACACTTTTATTGAAAGTCTTACATAATAATAATAATAACTTCCACACAATACAATCACTTGACCTGGTCCCAAACTAGGATACCCCGTGCTATGGTAACCAGGAAAGGACATCACAAACATGGAAATACATTCAGACTGAGGCCATTTGTCCAAATGTACGGGGCCCCCAGTGGGCATGGAACCCACGATTTCCGGTATGGTAATCAGACCTGATACCGCTAAACCAACGAGGCAGTCAAAACAAAATGTTTAAGCATAGTATGGTGCGTACTGCGATTCTTTACGATTTACTTTTCGATTTTTTGTGAGATTGCCAAGATGGTACGCACCGGCGCTATGCTTGCTTCTTCTTGATTCATGTGAAGGACTTAAGTAGTGGTATAGAGTGAAATTAATAAAAGGCTTACTTAATAAGATAAGATGGATAAGATTTATCGATCCAATTTAACAAGATACATGTTATTATTAAGTATCTCATATATTCACAGTAGGCAGAAAACATGTGTTTTGAATACCAGCCTTCCTCCCGAGTGTACAACTAAATCAAGAAAAACCAAATGTGGGTATCTTGACGCGTGACGCGATGCTATAATGAAATTATTATGTCGATATGAAGTAGAAACCATTATTTAAAGTGTTGAGTGTTTAAACACAAGGATTCTGTTGTCCCAATGTAAAAAGGATATTTAAGCGATTGTTAAGACCATATAACACAGGCGCCAAACTCACTCTCTGACGCGAGTGTCCCACATGGAGATGGTCCCGTCGAAGGAGCCGGTAATGAGCCGCTGACCCTCATTGGGGTCGAACTGCAGGGCAATGACCTCGGCCGTGTGGCCTACGTAGTTGTGGATCTCCTCACCTGAAAACCAAACAGAAAATGAAGAAAAACGTAGTCATAAAATCATCAATACATACGTAACAGAGTACGTATCTACAGTGATATCCAACTGGACGAGGATCTTACATAGTTAAAATTATAACCGGAGGGAAAGGGAGCAAGAAAAGAGACTCGTATATCATCATCGCATGAGTCCGAGCATAAAACAGCCCGGCAGTGCTATAGAGTCCCCTTCCAGCTGAACTAAGCTTCCACGATCTGGTGGGGACCAGGCACCTAGAGTCTTGTGGCACAAAAGTCTCACCAGTCTGAGCGCCGAACAGCTTGGCACTATTGTCCATAGATCCTGTCGCCCATAGAAGAGAGATAATTATGTTCTGTGCTGTCGCCGTTTACTCCCCATTGCATCGGGCTGAACTAAGCCGCCACGACCTCACCACTGTGTGCCCATTGGGGACTTGACACACTTTGGTGAGTCTCTAGTGGCATATGAACCTAGCTAGTCCAAGCATCGAACAGCTTGGCAGTATTTTCTATAGACATTGTAGCCAAATAGTCCGCCTTTGGGCCGAACTGAGCTCTACGACCTCACCATTGTGTCCCCAAAAAGTTTCAAGGCACCCAGTCTCTAGTGACAAATACACCTCACCAGTCCGAGCATCGAACAGCTTGGCAGTATTGTCCATAGACCCTGTAGCCGCATAGTCCGCCTTCGGGCTGAACTGAGCCGCCACGACCTCGCCAGAGTGCCCCCAGAGGGTGGCCAAGCACTCGCCCGTCTCCGGGTCCCAGATGCGAGCAGATTTGTCGAAAGATCCGGTGATGACGCGGTTGCTGGCGGTAAAAATATTTGACCAATCATCGAGGGATCATCATTGAGGGATTCATCAACGAGGGATAGTTTTCTTTCATCACCATTAACATTACATTAACATTAGCAAAACACAGCCATAAACACGTTCATTATCAGCTATTTGACGCGCACTGTAGGGACATAGGCCTCCTTCGTGGTTTTCATAACCTTGAGGGGTTTTGCCATAATCGCCATGCTTGGCAGGCGGGTTGGCGATCGCAGTATGCATTTGGAATCTCAGGAAGACGCTGCTGCCCGTCTCCTGGTAATTGCCCTTAGTCGCCTTCTACGACATCCACGGAAGGAAATGGAGTGACGCTATTCTTAATCCGGCGCCACACGGAGCGTTAAATAAACACGTAAAATCACTTAAATTGCTCTTAGATAACCCATCTGAGCACACTCGGCAGACCAAAGCTGAATTCCAAACAACCCAGTGAAATTTCTTGAGTGTCGCATTTCTCCAAAATCTTGGGTAAGCGAAGTAGTAGAGGGACCCACTAGGATCGCTCAATATAAGAGCGCTCAAGGAATGAGTTTGGATAAGCAACAGCGATCTCACCAAGCTGGAAAGTTGAAGCCGACCGAGTAGACGACATTTTGGTGCCCTGTGAGAGTCTTCATGTCCTTGCCTGACTCCACGTTCCACACCTTACAGGTCCGGTCGTAGCTTCCCGACAGGCACCTACAAAGAATAATAAAAATAGGTACTTTGAAGTTATAGGAATGGAAAGTAATTACTTGTAAAGTAAGCTAGGAGATGAAGTGATGCTGAACTTCCCTAAAAGTTTGGGGAGTCTTACGCTTTTAAGCCGTTTTAAATCTGGTCTTACGTGAACTGTAGCAATTCTTACAATTTTCTCGATTTGTCTAGTGGGACAATGTTCGTCCCAAATTCTACAAAATACTTGGATTCAAGTCCCCAGTTGACCTTTTCCCGACATTATCGAAAGCGACAGTAGCGAGTGGCAGCTCATGGGTCAGGATAGTTCTTGGCCACCACTTAATAGAGCGTAAAGAGAAAGAACAAATATGTATCCTGGCTGAGGTAGATACCAGGGTTTGCCACTTGCCACGGCCCTGAAAAACCTCATCAACATGAGAGAAAGAAATCTTACCTATTCCCAGTCTTGTCAAACGCCACGTTGGTGAGCGGCAACACGTGTGTCTGCAGCGTCTTGTAAATGTAGAATCGCTTGCCGGTCGGTCCCTCGTGCTCGGTCCTCTTGCGCAGCATCTCCAAGCATTGCTCCAGCTGAGCCACGACTTCTTTCGTGATGAGGGGCTCGCTAGCCAGCAGTTCGGCTGCCAGCTCAGGTATCGCGGTGCTTTAAAATTAAGGGAGCCCTTTGTAGCTGGACGATGAGGGTGTGTATATACGCGTGAGTCGTTGTAGATGAAAGAATAGAATAGACGTTTGTTAAA
Organism: Yponomeuta cagnagella; assembly: GCA_947310995.1. NCBI lineage: Eukaryota > Metazoa > Arthropoda > Insecta > Lepidoptera > Yponomeutidae > Yponomeuta > Yponomeuta cagnagella. The sequence goes on along the minus strand of OX371269.1, from coordinate 21,933,738 downwards.
CTAGGTATCTAGAACTAGCCTGGATTTGCGTGATTAAAAATATTTACAGACAGATAGAAAATCAACTACACGAGGCGGGTAGTTGATTTTCTATCTGTCCTCGTTCCACTGCTTATTAGGTGTCGTAAAAAGCGACAAAACCCCGCTTTCTCGTACGCTAACAATCTATTAATCTACAGTGAACAGTTGTCAAACAGTTGTACTGTGCTTTGGCCAACTGACAGCTGTTAATGGTAGATTAACAGATTGCAAGGGTGCGAGAAACAGGGGGTAAGGGAAATCCAGGAAGAGGGCAGCAGCATCTCTAAACTTTTCTGCGAGTGATTACATGCAAAAACCCTACCCTGGCCAGCAGATCTTTGTGGTGAATCGTGGAGGCCTTGTCCACTGAACGTGGAGGTTCAGCAGTGGACATTTGCTTTTGTCCTCATAAACGATGAAAGAAAAAAAATTCAGCATTATTTAAAACACGATTCCTTAACACACTCCTCGGAAGCAGTGTAAAGAGAAAAACCTCACATTCGGGAGGGCGTGGGTTCGAATCCCGGCATATACCAGTGACTTTGTTTTCTACGTTAGGACGTTTATTTTTGTGAAGTTGTAGTAGCAATCATCACCATCAGCCATTTGACGCCCACTGCAGGACACAGGCCTCCCTCTTAGTTTTCATAACAATGAGGGGTTTTGCCATAATCGCAGCATGCGGTTGGAATCTCAGGAAGACGCTGCTGCCCATCTCCTGGTAATTTATTTCCTTAGTCGCCTTCTACGACATCCACGGGAGGAAGTGGAGTGATGCTATTCTTAATCCGGCGGTAGTAGCAATACAGTGAAGGAAAACATCGTCAGGAAACCTGAATGTCCGAAGTGTTCACATACCACATACCTCAGCGCTTGAAGTTGCCAATCCGCGGTGGGCACGCGTGGTAATTTAGCCCATTCTCTCTCTCTGAGAGAAGGCCTGTGCGCTGCAGTGGGACGTATAGGCTACATAAAAAAGGAAACACGTAATCATATATGTACGACCAATGTCACGCATGTGCCACGCACGAAGAAAATCTCATGTGGTGCTATTTGTAAGTTATGTCTTGTGCCTTATAATGGAAGCTTACAATATATTTTGTAGTAAATAAATACTTCAATACTTACTTAGCATTTAGTTGCAGTAGATCGATCTCTTTGTATTTGATAATATCTTTCTGTATGTATTCTAAGACTAACCCAGGAGGGTGGTAGCGCAGATGAAATTTTAGCAACTTCATTCTCAGTTGAATTTATCTACCTCAATTTCATGCTTACTTTATGATACCATTTTTAGGGATATTTTCTTCCTCTTTTCAAGAGGTTTGTTTAAAACACAGACAAACTAACAAGAGACAAAACTTTCAAAAATACTCGCTGAATTTTATCGATAATTTTCGTTTCCATGGCAACCGCTCGAACGTTTCGGCAAAAGTTTGATCAAAAAAGTGACAACCTTATTTTCAACATAACATGAACTCGTTTGAACTGACCTCTTTGTTGTACCTAAACCAAGAAGACCGTGTTTTTTCGTTCGCTAATCATTTAACTCATCATTAGAGCGAAAAAAAAAATCGCTTAGAGATTATTTATGGGATAATTACTCAGTTGCACTAAAACTTTTATTGAAAAGTCAAAATATTACAAAAATAATCAATTAAAATCTTTGGTTCAGAATTTGTTGGCAACATTCGAAAAATCTTTGTGCACTTTTATTATATATGGTGTGCAATCTAATCTACTAGCTATCGACAATGCAAAGTCTTGTTTGCAATAGGGCTGTCGATCAAAACAGTACCTCACATGCCTCGAGGACAAACATCAGTTTCTAGAGACAACAAGAAAAGCGCAAGGCACACCTTGCGTCCTAGTTTCCACTAAACACACCTGACATCTTACGTCAACGCGTTTCAGGTACCATGCACCTTATCTGACGGTGATAAGGTCTATTCGAGCACGTGGACAGTGCTGTTATAAAGTTGTTTTTGAAAAGAAGAAGCTGCCTAGATGAAAGGCTTTCATTGCAGATGTCTTGATGTTGAGAAAGTCACTCGGGGTCTACTCGAGGTATTTTTTATGATTCGCGATTCTCATATTATACAGGGTTATTTTTAAAATGCGCAATTGCTGAAAAACCGCAATTAGAGCTTGTGTTAACAATTTTGTTTGTGAGTTTTTTTCCCAGATTTATATTTATGAGAAAAGATAATCAGAGTGGGGTATTTTTGTTGCTTTCTCTCCATTACAAAATCGACCCGAAGCAAGGCAGCTCGTAATCCTAAATATCTGTGGAAACAGTATTATGTCCAACCACGTAAGTTGGTGGGGTTCTTTTTGTAAATTCCCTATGTTGTGTTTTATTTCACTGTAGGTAATAGATACTGTAATAGATCTCTAAAAGATCGAATTGGAACCGTCGAGGTGATGAACCAAAGTCACCGACGTAGCCCACCGAATTAGCATGCTGAAGTGGCAGTGGGCCGGCCATATCATCCGAAGAACTGATAACCGATGGGGTAGACGAGTTCTTGAGTGGAGACCGCAGATCGGTAAACGTAGTGTGGGACATCCTCAGACTCGGTAGAGCGATCATCTTCGCAGGGCGGCTAGCAAGAGCTGGATGAAAGTAGAGTAGCCGAGGACCGTGCTCAGTGGCGTGCAATAGGAGAGGCCTATATCCAGCAGTGGACAAGTATAGGCTGATCATGATGATGATGATGAATAGATATCGCAACAAAAAAAAACTTATAAAGGTATTTTAGTAAGTAATGACAACAGTACCTACTTATTTGTTCAAAGGGTAGAGAAGGAACTCAGAGAAAGATTTGTCTTTTTTTCTTTTTAATCTGTGACTCAGAGCATTGATATCTGTGAGTAGGAAGTTACGCATGAAAATTAAAAAAATAAAAGTCCAGGAATGGGTGACGTAGTTTGGAATTTTCAATTTAAAAATGATACAGAACAGAACGAAAAAGAAATAACAGAAGATACTACATCTTTAACAGGAATGGTTTAAAAGACGTTCCATTCCACCGTTACAAGTTCTCATAAGCGAATTCTTCGGATTTCGGAAACAATCTGGTTGAAAGACCGGTTTTTTAAAACCACTGGCAAGAGGAGCCTGATGGGCAGGTACAATGCCCTTTTCAGGGTTCGAGAAACTCAACGTTACACCTATTCTGTGCCCATGTTATGGTAATTATTAGCAATAAACAGTGGAATTATGGATATGATTATGATGTACCGTTGGCTATGATTATAGTATTGCGAATACTTCCAACGTTAAATTGAAAAGTGTTTTTTTAAAGCAAAAGGCAAAACATAAATCACACATTACATAGACTGACGCCTGTATCCCGGAGGGGTAGGTAGAAGCACAGAACAGAGAAAATAAGTCCAAATTCTAATCCACTATAAATTGTCGCTTAGTTAGTACCTATAGTCAACAGCAGGTCAACTATTACATTTTGTTGCCCTTGATGTAACTGAGTGCACGTATGTAGAGGTTGATGTGCTTTCGACTCGATTTTTCGATCGTAAATGACAAGTAACTTTAATTTAATGTCATAGGAAGCTAGTTATGAAAGCATAGCTAGGAAGTTGAAAATTTCACAGATGATGTAGGTATTTCTGTTGCCGCTATTTCAGGTTTGCGTTTATAAGTACGTTTATAGGTACATAAATAAATATTTTCTGCAACAATAGGCAGCAGGTAAATTTAATATTTTACGCCTCCGCTTGCACAATGCAAATTACATTCATTATCCGCATATGGCGAATTCTCACGAGCAAAGCAAAGAAACGTTTCAAACGAAGTAAATGACCTTACAAATAACGAGAAATGATTGCTTGGCTGAGCAACGACAAAAAAGAGTTAATGAGAAAGTAACAGCAGATATTTTATAGAAGATGTTTTAGAATTGGTGTAACCGAGAACTGCTGCTGAAGTGTGGTTAGCCTGTATAAAAAACCGACCAAGTGCGAGTCGGGCTCGCGCACGAAGGGTTCCATACCATTATCTATAAAACATTGGACAAAGATCGAATTTGAGAACAGCGCCATCTGTAGAAACCAACAAGAAATGTTTAACATTAACACGACATGACATCGGCGCTGTTAAGGTTACATAGATGGCCGCTAGATGGCAAGCGCGATCTTTAGACAACGTTTGTTGTATGGGAGCCCCCCTGAAATGCTGCCTAGCTATCACGGTTCATGAGATACGGCCTGGTGACAGACAGACAGACAGACGGACAGTCAGACAGACAGACAGACGGATAATGAAGTCTTAGTAATAGGGTCCCGTTTGGCACCCTTCGGGTACGGAACCCTAAAAATATCTTAATTAAGGGTAAGGCAGTAAGCAAAAACCAAATATGTGACAATAATCGGTAAGTGTCAATTACCAATATGTTTCGTATTTCTTTGTGCAGGAACTGGCAAATATTGGTATTCAAGACGACTCGAGCCGATGCATTGAAGGATAACTGAATCATGATTACAGTTTTAGACCGAACATCATCGGCAAAGGTGCCGGGGTGCGAAGGTGGGTGACTTTCCTACAGCCTATAACATAGGTAGTATTCAGAAAATAATTGCAATAACTTATTACTTTCCTCGACGGCACGAGGAAACAGTTTATTCCTATGGTCTTAGGACCTTTTTTTCTGAACAGGAAAACATGCCAGAAAAGTAAACGTTTAAACCGTGTAAAACCGAAAAAGGTTTTCTGTTTGCCATCGGTATCTCTTTCCAAGGATCTCCAGTTTCCCTTTACGTCTGCATCAATCAAAATCCTATAAGGTTCATGGACAACCCGATAAAAAACTGCGTTTAGCCAGCCCTACCACTTCCGGTGGAACCTGTTCCACGGTAGCCTCATGTTACTGGTGACCTATCGGCTGCGTTACATTTTCTTTAGCGGTGGAGTTGCCTCAGGTGCCTTCGTACGGCGGTCCTTGACCGTCGCTGGCGGCAAGCAGGCAGTAGCGGTCGCGTCAGGTGCGCTGGCGCACGTCGCTATATTGTGTTGCGTCGTTCGAAATTCAAATTCGCCAATTGCAGCGCGCTCTCCCGTACCGTGTGCGCACTTTTACTTTCGTAATACAAAGTTACATCATGTCAATCGTGCACTGATTTCGTGTGTTTTGGAGTGATTGTGACTATTGTAAGTAGTGAAATTTGACGTGAATTAAATGGTGTAAAGGAACATCAGTGTACCTAAAAGGAGCATAGACTAACCTTATAGGACTGGACCATAGCAGGAGTGTGTGAGCAAAAATATGTGTTTATTGTGATTGGATTTGTATCATCGTCTTGTACCAAATATTATTGTGAGTATTTTTTCTCAAGTAAGTGGGTAGCTGCAAAATTAACATCATGTTCTAGACCACATTTGACAGAGGTTGGTATATTTCATGTGAAATGTAAATACCTACGCTCGGTTTCTCGTACGTAATCTACTGTTAACAGCTGTCAGACGGCCGGCTGTTACCAGTTAATAAACGGTCTGTTAGCCCACGGCTAACTGGGAGTGAATATATCAGAACGATTTCAGGCTACAGTCAATATACCTAGTGTATTAGAATGTTTCCGGGCTTCAGTAAAAATGTGTTGTCTCATACATATGTTTTGTACTCTGAAAGTAGGTAATTCACAGACAAAGCAAATAACTGGTACCAAACAATGCTATGAAAAGGTTGTAAACTTAATTGTTTACTTTGGAACACACTGAAGCTGATGTTTTGAGCCATTAAATTAAATTAAATTCCAATTTATCTGATGAACAATCGGTAAAACCTTGCTTTACCTTAAGTAGGAATGTACCTACTTGCTACGATGACTAATAAGTACTTACCTAACATTACGTGAGGTTTTCTATTTACCTAAGTATACGAGCTAAATGGCGATAAGATGTAATCCTTATTCAGCTACACTTTTGTTTAATAACGACTCACGTTGATCTCGCCTTGGAGGCTTTGAATCACGGGTAAAGTCGACGGCACATCGACCTTTACATGCATGCTCTCTACTCAATTACGTTACTTTCTTTGCGACAACAATGTTACGGAGAACTTCTGCGCGAGACTGTACAAATACAGGTTTATTTCTAAAATAAAATAAATCCTAAAACACCTCAATTATTTTGTGTTTCACAACACCTTGTGTTCTAGGAGGTTTTTCTCAAATTTACCTATATTTATTGAAATATTTGGGTTTACATTGCGCTTTACTAATGTCGCAGCGTTGTCCTGCTGAATGTAGGAAGTTAGGTGTGTGTGATGCGAGATCCTTTAAAACCTGCATTGGATCAATTGGATCAAGTCTAGCGTAAAATGGTCCTTAGAGCGGTAATGTGGAGAGCCGAGCCGAATGGGGCAAGCAAATGTCTGAGAGATATTATCTTGCCACAGTTAAGTTGATAACGGTTTTAATAGCGCCATTTACATAGATTTATCTCGAATAATCTCTAATGCAGATTATACTCATAAAACTCTACATACATAAGCCGCCTATATACGTCCCACTGTAGGGCACAGGCCTTCTCTCAGGGAGAGAGTATGTGCTTAATCACTACGCGTGCCCACCGCGGATTGGCGATTTCAAGCGCTAACGTATGTGAATAGCTGAGACATTCAAAATTTCTCACGATGTTTTCCTTCACCGTTAGCGAGTGGTTTTGCTACTATAACTTCACAAAAATGTACATAGCTTAGAAAACAAATTCATAGGTACAATCCCGCACTGGGAATCGAATCTAGGTCTCTCGCTTCCGAGTCCAATGTTCTACCCACTAGGCTACCACCGCTTTAGATAAAACATATAAGAAGTCAATGAGTCCAACTGCATGGATAATTATTCTCTGAGTGTGATCTAGGCTAATCACTACACGTGGTTTGGCGATTTCAAGAGCTGAGGAACGTGAACACCTCCGACAGTCAGGTTTTCTCACGATGTTTATTATGTACATTAACTTAGTTTTTTTATCAAGAGCCAACTTCAACAATCAAAGGAAATCTGGTTATTTTAATTTCATATTCTAAGAAGGGTGTTGGTAGCGTAGTGGATAAGTAAATAAAACGTGACCCTCCATCCTCTGTGCAAAAAATATGGAATGAGTGACGCATTAAATAGAAGCGCAGATTCCAACGAACCTTGTGGCTAAACCGCGTTTAATCGAATACGAGATTTTAATCACGTGTTTCGTTGGACTAGAAAAGGTGGCAAAAATGTTACATAAATATTTTGTCATTGATTTTTTCAAACCATCTTAAGTTAAAAATATGAAGAGCTGATCTTTACACGGTGATCCGTACCTTTGAGAATAAATTATTTTGTGAGGTCATACATATTATGAAATGTATATCACCTTCCGTTACTTACGTCGCACAATAGAAATTAAAGATGTAAAGTCTATCTGCACAGGCAATAGGTACAGTACAGTCACAGTTTAATTATACTGTGGTACAGTCGACAGCCGCTCGATATAAACTACACATTATACTACATTTACCAAAATTTTTGTTGCAAATTCGACCGTAACGTACTTGGTTAGTGCACGCATGCCAAGGTCAATTTCAATAGTTTTCCGTATCTATCTCAGTATTTAGTGTTCCGCGACACACTTTACGGAATACTGAAATAGCTCGCGGTGGGTACGCAGGAGCATACCCTAGTTACGACCCTGCAGCTAATCAACCTTTACGTTTTTGTTGCATAGTCGCCCGTAGGTAACCGAGTAGACGGTCACTTACGTGTAAGTAACTAAAGGTTGACGAGCTGTCACTGTACGTGCCTCCTAGCTTCAAACCACACACATCACGTCATTGGGGTCCTCAATTCTCTCTCACTGCGTTAACGGTTGGCAACTCCAACATATGTAGTACAACGTCGGGCGTGCGACGCCAGTTTTGTGGCTGACAAATTGAATAAATGTCAGAATTTGACAAAATCGATCAAGAGCGGTGGTAGAACAGAACAAAAAAAAAAAAGAGTAGAAATCGTAAGTGGGCGGTGCCCGCGTGGCTCACATTAGCCTATGCGTAGTCTGACAGTTTTTCTTACCTCAGTTGCCGTGCGCTTCTAGTAAAGTAAACAATTGTGAAAACTACTAAAATGCCTTATTGTGCTGTGTTAGAGTGCAAAAATAAAAGTTGGGGACCAAAATGTACCGATCATGCCGTAACATTTCATCGGTAAGTAGTCATCATCAGCCTATGCTTGTCCACTGCTGGACATAGGCCTCTCCTATTGCACGCCACTGAGCACGGTCCTCGGCTATTCTCATCCAGCTCTTGCCAGCCGCCCTGCGAAGATCATCGCTCCACCGAGTCTGAGGACCCGCGGTCTCCACTCAAGGACTCGTCTACCCCATCGGTTATCAGTTATGGTATGGCAGGCCTACTGCCACTTCAGCATGCTAATTCGGTGGGCTATGTCGGTGACTTTGGTTCTCTGTCGGATCACCTCGTTTCGAATTCGATCTTTAAGAGAAACCCCGAGCATAGCCCTTTCCATAGCACGCTGAGCGACTTTAAATTTGTGGACCAGCCCCACCGTGAGTGTCCACGTTTCGGCACTATATGTCACGACGGGTAGGATGCACTGATTGAAGACTTTCGTCTTGAGACTGTGGGATTGGCGATGTGAAGACTCGACGTAGTTTCCCATACGCTGCCCAGCCCAGCTGTATTCTTCTATTGGCCTCTTTCTCGAAGTTGTTTTTACCCAACTGCATGGTTTGCCCGAGGTAAACATACTCCTCAACAACTTCGAGAATGCTGCCTTGAACTGCAATTGGCTCCGGACTGACGTGTTCATTGAACATAACCTTGGTTTTATCCAAATTCATCCGGAGACCAATGCGTTGGGAAGAATCAGCTAGGCCACTCAGCATATGAAGCAACACAAGATCTACCTTGCAGCGTTTCCGCCATGATGACGATGTCGTCTGCAAATCGCAAGTGTGAAAGGTACTCACTGTATAAATGCTGTACCCCTTCCAGTCCAGCGTCTTGAACATATCCTCCAATGCATTTGAGAACAATTTGACGATTTCACCAATAATCTTGACGATGCAAATGATGCTCTCTCGCGTGTGTTGGATTGGTTCACGACAAATAATCTGCTTCTAAATTCCAAAAAGACAAAATGTATAAAGTTTACCTTACCAAACGTAAGATTAGTTGAAAACAACATTGTACTCGGAAAAGAAAAACTAGAATTTGTAGAAGATACCGTTTTTCTAGGCATCACAATCGATTCAAAATTGCAATGGGGTCCTCATGTTGTAAAACTAGCACACAGGCTTAGTTCTGCAGCATATGCAGTCAAAAGAATTAGAGAGCTCACTGACGTTGCAACTGCTAGGCTTATTTATTTTAATTACTTCCATAGTATTATGTCCTACGGCATACTACTGTGGGGTCGGGCAGCAGACATTGAGACGATCTTCATCTTACAGAAGAGAGCCATCCGATTTATTTACAAGTTAGGTAGTAGGGATTCGCTAAGAGATTTCTTCAAAGAAACCAACATCTTAACAGTTGCATGTCAATACATTTATGAAAATATTATGTACGTTAGAAAAAATATCAAAGACTTCGAAAATGTTGGTGGCCACCATAATGTTAATACTAGAAATAAACATAAATTATCATTTCCACTATTTAGACTTGCAAAAGTTAACACATCCTTTATGAGGCACTGTATAAGGTTCTACAACAAAATTCCTCAAGATATATTAGAGTTACCTCCAACGCAATTAAAAAAATGTGTTAAGCACATTCTGTGCAAAAAGGCTTACTATAACATCAAGGATTATTTAGAAGACAAAGATGTTTGGCATTAAACAGTTGATTAATATTATTTAAAGGACGATTGTGACTAGTGTTCAACACATTCATGACTAATATTTTAAGTTGAAAACTCTGTTAATTAAGTTAAAACGTGTTTTGAAAAGAATAAATGTGGAGTTTCTTTGTTAGCTTCTTCTCCACATAATCCATTAATTGTGAAACTAACAACTTTGACGTTCATTAAGTAAACATTCTGTTTTTACAATGAATAAAAAGATTTGAATTGAAAAAAATAATAATAATAACATCCCCTTGTCTCACACCACGATGTATGGGGATAGGCTCAGACTGCCGGTTCTGGATTTGGACGGCCATAGTAGCGGCGTTGTACGGACCTCTCAATGTATCGCCAGTCGACTTGGCATCGCTGCAAGTAGTATTTCATTGTATTTTTAATTAATATTGTATGACATGAACAAGGAATCCAATCTGAAAGTGAGAAAGTGAAGCCACCTTTATTTACCGGATTGTAATTTGTTCTGTGGGTCTAGTGGGTAGAACATCGGACTCGGAAGCCAGAGACCCAGGTTCGATCCCAGTGCGGGCATGTACCTATGATTTGGTTTTCTAAGTTATATACATTTGTGAAGTTATAGTAGCAATACCACTCGCTAACGGTGAAGGAAAACATCGTGAGGAAACCTGAGTGTCTGAGCTATTCACATACCTCAGCGCTTGAAATCGCCAATCAGCGGCGGGCACGCGTGGTGATTAAGCCCACACTCTCTCCCTGAGAGAAGGCCTGTGCCCTATAGTGGGACGTATATAGGCTGCTTATGTATGTTATGATCAAAGGTCGGTTGATTTGTACATCACTAATCAAAATAGATTTCAAAGTAATCTCAACGATGACCGGTCTCGGTTGCTCAGCGACTAAAGTCGACTTTTGACATTTGAGCGCATTAAAATGCGCGACTCGCGTCGTCACGCTACTAGTGCTGGAAGTTTTGTGGTCTGATTTGTAATTTATTCATGACGTAAAGGTCGATGTGCTGCCATGTAGGCTACGTGGCAGCACATTACCGTTACACCCGTGCACTCTTCGTTAATTAATTGTTTGATGACAACGATTCTAATGACACCATACACTTCTAAATCGATCCAAGCATTTAAAACTTTGAAGTACAAAAACGGACAAACATACATACATCAAGTAGAGACTTGGAGGCTGCCGTACTTGATTTGCAATTTTGTAATTATTATAATTTAAAGACTCCATTTCCTTTCGTGGATGTCGTAGAAGGCGACTAAGGAAATAAATTACCAGGAGACGGGCAGCAGCGTCTTCCTGAGATTCCAACCGCTTACTACGGTCGCCAACCCGCCTGCGAAGCTAGGCGATTATGGCAAAACCCTTCATGGTTATAAACCATGATGGAGGCCTATGTCCTGCAGTGGGCGTCGAATGGCTGATGATGATGATGATGAAACACTCGTTACGTTACGTTACGCGACTTTACAGCTAAAGTAATGCTTTATCCGTCGGCGATATCATCATCATCAACCCATTATGTCCCCACCGAGGGGCACGGGTCTCTTCCCTAAGGAAGGTACAGGCCATACTCCACCACGGGCGCCAAGTCCGGATTGGTGGAGGCTTGTAGACTTGTGGCTCGTCTACTATCAGAAGTTGTCAAGCCGCCCTAAGGCCTCTGACTTGGCTTAACGACTGCCATCTATCGACGGCAGCCGGCACCAACAGCTTAACGTGCCTTGCGAAGCACGGAACCGCTCGGAAAAATGCCACTAGTGTTAGGCAAAGACGGCGACCCATCCATGCTCTGAACGCGCCCTGTGTTGCTTAAACTTCGTGATCGTTTAAGATCACTCAGGCGGGGCTACGAGCTGTTATATGGCGATATATTCGGTGGTCAAATAGTATGTGATAAGAATACAATAATATCACGGAAATTAAAAAAAAAACCGGCCAAGTGTGAGTTGGACACGCGCATGAAGGGTTCCGTACCAATATCTATACAACATTTGAATATTTCAAGCATCTACCGGTATTAATATCGAGCAAAAAAAAACAAATCACGTTTCTTGTATGGGAGCCCCCTTAAATACTTATTTTATTCTGTTTTTAGTATTTGTTATTATAACGGCAACAGAAATAGGTACATCACCTGTGAAAATTTTTACTGTGTAACTATCACATGAGATACAGCCTGGTGACAGACGGATGGATGGACGGACGGACAGCGGAGTCTTAGTAATAGGTTCCCTTACCCTTTGACCCTAAAAATCACATTAAATTAAAATTATAAAATATTACATTTACTTTTTTTTGTTACTATATCGATTGTTTTGATTGTGGCTAGACTTAGGACATATTTTTATAGATGGAGTAGGCACTAGGTGTTGGGCACTTATATCGTCATCTGTTACCTGTACTGTAGTTACACAATGACTAACATGTACTTGTAGTTTGTATTTACATAGGCACTATGTTTATGCTGAAGACTAGATGCCTACTTACCGATAGACAATCACGTGTGTTCTAATTTGCATCTCTAATCTGACATTTGTAACAAGTCATTTTCTCGTATGGAACCGTGTGGCGCCGGATTAAGAATAGCGTCACTCCATTTCCTTCCGTGGATGTCGTAGAAGTCGACTAAGGAAATCAATTGCCAGGAGACGGGCAGCAGCGTCTTCCTGGGATTCCAACCGCATACTGCGATCGCCAACCCGCCTACCAAGCGTGGCGATTATGGCAAAACCCCTCATGGTTAGGAAAACCATGAGGGAGGCCTATGTCCTGCAGTGGGCGTCAAATGGCTGATGATGATGATGATTTTGGCGCAGAAGCGGAATGTGGAGTAATAATATTAAAGTTTGTAAGTTTGTATGTATGTAAGTACTTATCAGACTTATGAAAAATCTTTACAAAACAGTTTTTACAATGGAACTTCAGGGTGGACATAGGCTATTAGTTAATCAGTTTACCGCGCGAATGTAGTCACTGGCACTGCTAGTAGGCCATAAATTAAGCATGCCTTATACAACGTTATCAAAATGTCGCAAGACCTGAAAACCGTTTTTAGGGTTCCGTAATTCAAATCGAAAAGAGGGTTGAAAAAAACAGGGGAAAAAGGGTTTCAACTTATAGGATCACTTTGTTGTCCGTCCGTCCGTCCGTCCCTCCGTCTGTCTATCTGTCTATCAAGACACTTTATCCTGGGAACGCGTTGAGGTATCGAGTTGAAATTATAGTGCCCAAAATATATGTGCTGGTCTTGAAACTGGGTACTGACTACAAATTATACTTCTACAATACTTACATGTATACTTCTAATTATTTAAATTATTTCTCACTTTTTAGTGCTGTAGGGTTTCGATGTCGATTTTTAATTTTTTATAATTTTTTTTATTTTTCGGTTTTTAGTGGGGGACCGGGAGAAAAAAAAATAAAACCCTTGTAATCATAATTTACCCTACTTAATTCGTTGCTTCAAAATTTGAAGTTCTCAATTTCCATCTCCGAAAGTCTTCACGAGAACATAACTAAATTACCTTGGGACTACTTTTACGCCATTTTATGAAACATACGGATGTAACTAAAGGATGTGCAACATTAGGCCTTATTTACTGCCATCCATTGAAGACTTCCGTTCTCCATCTCTGAAAGTCTTCATCAGATCTTCACCAAATTAAAATGGGACCAATAGGACGTTATATCTCTTCGAACAAAAAAATTATTGTCGAAATCGGTTAAGATTTTACGGAGTTTTGCGGAAACATAGCCAAAAAATATATATATTTATATTCGCGTCGAATTGATAACCTCCTCCTTTTTTGAAGTCGGTTAAAATCAATCTAGTGGCTAGTGGAACTGCTGATTGAATTTAGGACAGCATACATCATGCCATACAAAATATTTTCCAAATCGCTCCAGGCGTCATCTAGTAATCGGGGAACATAGGTACCTACATAATAAAAATCCCGGTGGAATTTATTGAGAACCTCCTGCTTTCATGAAGTCATTTAAAATAAAAGTAGCACAGAATACAAACATAATAGTGAGTAGTACCAGTGGAATCGTGGTTGGGCAGGTTGCATATAATTTTATTATTATTAATTATTAATTTTAGTGGTCATCGTGGAAAAAACTTGTTGGCAACACTGGCCGTTCTATTTGACTTGTGCGTTTGTTTTTTGTAACGCGCATAGCTTGTTATTTTCTCAGTTTTTAACATTTTACCAACCCTGGTGCTCATACCCTGGACATTGATTGATATCCTGCATTCGACCCGGCTTTTCTACTCACGGACTATAGTTACTGTTTCACTCGACAACTATTTACTCCTAAAACATTTGACGTCACGTGTTAAGTAGGTCAAGTGAAGGTCAATAGTATTTATAAAAAACCGACTTCGAAACACTATAGCAATAAAAAGTTAGAAATAATTTAAATAATTAGAAGTAGAAGTATTTATACATGTAGGTATTGTAGAAGTATAATTTGGAGCCGGTGCTCAAAATATATAATATGTGCTGGTCTTGAAACTGGGTACCGACTACAAATTATACTTCTACAATACCTACATATATAAATACTTCACTTCTAATTATTTAAATTATTTCTAACTTTTTAGTGCTGTAGTGTTTCGAAGTCGTTTTTTATTTTTTATTTAAAAAAATTTATTTAAAAATGTTTTCACTTCTCATGCTCTAAAAGTTCGTCTTTATGTCGTGCGTAGGCGACATAAAGTCGCTTTTTATGCTCTAGAGCATAAAGTAAAATCTTCGTCGAAGACCAAGGCAATCGCTGCAACAGCCACACGAACATCTTTAACTTCATACAACAACCTCTTTATTTTATTATGGAGAAGCCCCGCATTGCAATTCGAAATTCGAATTGTTGTTCGAAACTCACCTCTTTTTTTTCTTTTTTTTCTGAAATACTGTGTCCTGTGACCGCGCGAAACACCAACAAAAAAAAGAAAAAAGGCGCGAATTGCAAATACGAATTTAAAAGTTATATTCAATTTAAGTTGCTAAGCCGTAAAAGAGTGTGGACTTCTATATTTACATGTTGCTGTTTCATTTCCTCGCAATCGAAGTGAAAAGTAGAGTGTACAACTCGTCCATAAAACCCATTTTACACTCGACTTTATATCTATCCTCGCTCGCAAGCTCGCTCGGATGGATAAACGTCTCGAGTAAAATGGTGCGTTTTATGCACTTGTTGTACAATCTACTATTTCACACCTCCTGCTCGACAATGCCTTATTACGTACCGTCAAATATCATCGTAAAGCATGGCCTTGTCTCTCGAGGGCAATAATAATGAAGAATTTCCCTAGGGAATAAAGTGATTTGAATTTAGAATGTCAAAATTCGCATGAAAACTATGGAGAAGCCCCGCATTGCAATTCGAAATTCGAATTGTTGTTCGAAACTCACCTCTTTTTTTTCTTTTTTTTCTGAAATACTGTGTCCTGTGACCGCGCGAAACACCAACAAAAAAAAGAAAAAAAGGCGCGAATTGCAAATACGAATTTAAAAGTTATATTCAATTTAAGTTGCTAAGCCGTAAAAGAGTGTGGACTTTATATTTAATTTCAGGTTTTAATACATATTTTCAACTTATGCAGCCCTGTCTTTTTATTGTCTCCCAGATGGTGTGAAAAGTAGAGTATTCACCTCTGGAATAAAACATGTCTTAGTCTCGGGCGGTATGAACCCCTCGCTTCACTCAGGACTCTACATAACTCCCTCGCTTCGCTCAGGAGTTAAAATTTAACTCCCTCGCTGCGCTCGCGAGTTAACTCGGAGTCCTTCGCTCCGCTCAGGGTTCAATATGCCGCCCATGACATAATACATGGTTTTATTCCCTTAGTACATAATCTACTATAGTGGGGTAGCGGGAGAAAAATAAATAAGTCCCTTATAACCATAATTTACCCTACTTAATTCGTTGCTTTAAAATTTGATGTTCTAAATTTCCATCTCCGAAAGTCCTTACCAGAACATCAACAAATTAACTTGGACTACTTTTACGCTATTTTACGGATATTACTAAGGGATGGGCCCCAATAGGGCTTATTTACTGCTGTCCATTGAAGAGTTCCGTTCTCCATCTCTGAAAGTCTCCATCAGATCTTCACCAAATTAAAATGGGACTAATGGGACGTTAAACCTGTTTGAACAAAAAAAATTGTCGAAATCGGTTAAGATTTGACGGAGTTATGGAGGAACATAGCCAAATAAAAAAAAAAAAAAACGACGCGTCGAATTGATAACCTCCTCCTTTTTTGAAGTCGGTTAAAAATAAAGCTCATTTTTTGAAATAAAAATCTCTAACATAGAAAATACTGTTATTTGGATGTTAGCCTCGAAACGGTTTTCGATTCAGCAGGTATAAAAAAAAACTGGGTTCCTAATTATATATTAAACTTAAAAATGTTTAATTTTAATAAGTATTAGATAATTTTAAGCAAACGTTTTAAAATATTAATATATTTTAAATTTTATTTACATCATAAACTCACGCCTCTATCCCGGAGGGATAGGCTGAGATCAGAGCTAGCCACTTGCCATGATTCTGACAAACCTCGTTCGCTTCATAAAATTCGTTGGTCACTGTTTGTTACGCCGATAAAGAGGTATAATAAAATTAACAAAAAAAAATATTTTAGATTTACACCTACATTAGGGGTTTATTTTTCTCGCCTAAACCATAGTGTAGGGTATTGTTGGATTGGTCGTAGAGGTTATAGTAAGACCATTTTTCGATTTATTGTTGGGTTGCAAAATATTAAGCTTTAACGCATAAATTTTTGTCCCGTCTCCCAGCTAAACGGTTGATTTTAGAAACGTGAAAAAATTCAAAGCAATAGCGCAAGAACGAACTTAAAATGAAAACTATCAGAGTTAACGAGTAATAGACGACCAACTTATAAAAAAAACTTCGTATAAAACCCATTGAAAATTTCTTGGATTAAGTTAATAGTTCTGAACAAGATTAAACCCTCTCTTTCTAAGTAACCCTACACTGCGTGTGGCCTGACAAGCACTTGTAATGTGAAGAAAGTGTACGATAACATAATTTTCCGAGACAGTGGGCCGCACAAGGCGGTAGATCGCTGGAAAATTACCAGCTGCTATGGCCCTGGCCACACAGAAGGGACGAGGGGCTGAGGCGCGGAAAAGACGCGTCGTCTTTCCAATTCACTTTCATATAAAATATACTGAAGCGACGGGATGAAGCCCACACAGAAGAGTCGGTGTGAGGGCGCGAACTCTGTACGACGCGTCGCGTCTTTTCCGCCCCTCCTCCTTTCTCTGTGTCTCAGGCCTATCGTTTACCCTAGGCTTACCCCTAAGCTCGCACGTCACCGGTAGTTATGATTACCTTAAGCTGCTGATAGACTTGAGCATTCACATATACAGGTAAAAGCTCACAAAATAAACGGAAGCGTTATATGTAGCGAGCATTCTGGCGAGACTTTGTCATTGTTCCGTCGTCTTACGAGTATGACCAGCATTTACTAGAGCGTTCGCTAGAATGATCGTGAAAATGTTCGTAGCGATGGTTGGCTCTATGCTAGGCTCTGTTCTTTCTGTTCTTTTGTTCAGCTCGACTTTAGAAACGGCGAATGTTCGATGTTCTATTCCAGGTCTACTTTTATCATTTCACTTCGTTGTCGCCTCTTAGGGAATCCAGTGATTTCTTTGAACAGCGCTTCTTTCTTTGAGCATAATTGTTGTTAGAATACGGAAGTCACTCCCTCCTGCTAGAGAACATTACACACAACAAATCGTTTTGCATAGACACAACTTGTTATTGAATTGAATAACGTCGAGAGTAGGAGGCAAGCCTAACAGACTGCTGATTTACTGTTCATGAACATCATTAGTGTCCCTGAATTCTGTTAGTACAGTAAATAGAAAGCCTCGCGCGCACGCAAAGCGTCACTTGTACTATGGCGTCACAGTTCCCATGCGCGTGCGCGCTGCATGCACCATTATGAATAGAGATTAAATCGATATATTCCCATTCAATATATGTAAATTCAATATTACATTCAATGTTCATTGAATGTGTTAGTAATTTGGCGAACACCAATATGCTAATATAAAGGTAGATGTTAATTACTTGGTCTGTACACTGACCATTAAAATATGCACCATCTACTCGTATAATATCATCATTCGTCGTAACTCGTAATCCGCGTGATAATATCCTAATAAACAGATTGTCAATTCTATGTAACATATAATCATTATTATAACCATTATTCCTACCATTTACTAATAAGTAATTAATTTCTTTAATTTATTTACCATTGTTACTAATATATAGGGCTACACGTGCTTTGAAAAAAATATCGGCATTTATTAATTTAGGTTCTAGATTCTACGTATTATAGTTAGTGACATGAAACAATTTAATACGGGTTGACATATTATATCACCGAAGTTCAAGATATTACTTGACTTGATGGTCAGTATCAGTTATACTGGAAAACTCGTACTTACCTACCTACCTACTGTTAATAATTGTGAATTGACCTGCATCCGGAAAAGTTATGAGTACTTATGTTACTGTAGAAAACAGTTGCACCAATAAAGGTGATGTGTGTCACCTTACGGGTGATAGCTGACAGGCGAAGTATTTCAAACAGCGCACAGTGGTTCGACTCCATACAAGAGGTGGGACATAGGATCCTTAAAAAACAAAATGCGTTATTTTGGAAAAACAAAACTACCAATGCATCCTATAATCAAAGAGAAATAACAAATACAAATTGAGTTTTTTTGATATGACCCATAATTTATGAGTAAATAATTAAAAACCATTTCTTTAGTATGGAGAATAGCATAAAAATATTAATATCTCATGATTCCCGGCCGTTTTCGGATTACGGTTTTCAAAAATAGTATTAACATATTATTTGCCACATTTTATCCTTTGACACATGGTGCCCCTAACGTGCCCCTTAAGAGATATGATGATATAGGAAAAAATAATTTGTTAGGTATCGAATGTTTTATTTCAAATTATTGATAAAGGTACCTTACTGGCAAATAAATTAAATAAAACTTATTTAGTTTTATTTTCATGAAATATTATATTAAATTGTATAGGAAACTAAGATATATAATGATTTAATTAATAAAATGTATTTATTTACAGACAATATAGATCAAGAAAATATTGTAAAATTAAATTGAACAAAATATTTACAAAATGAAGTAATAAAACTAGTTACATAAATTTACAAGTTACTATTTACATTTTAAGTAGGTATGTATTCTGTTCTATAACAACAACAATATTTATGCGCAAATATAATTATGGATTATGATACATACTAAATTATGAATGACGCAAGCTTGTAATCAGTGGATCTGACGAGAGAAGTAGGTTATGAATGATGTCTTCATTTGTAGCTAAACTGCTATTTTTTCGTGTGTGATGTTCCCTGTACTTTCGGAAATCCTTGTTCCTCGCTTCAGATGCCTCTTCTGACAGGAAGCCTACAGGCATTATCGATAGGTGCTCCACAATTTGATGGCCATGTATGAGTAGCTTGTGGACACTCGATGGCATGTAGTACCATGCATACAGCTCTACATATAAATCTGCTGTTTCACTGCAATACAGACGAAACTTTTCCGTGTTTATTTTTTCGCCTGATGATATGCACTGCAGAATGACGGCCATTCTTCTTACTAGTTTAACATCTAAGCCTGTCAGACGAGCTGTTAATTCAGGGTTTCCAAAAAATCTTCTAGCAGTGTTCCCTGTGTTTGTATTGCCACTACCCTGCTTCACCACATCCAAAAGCAGGCCTGTTTCAAGCCTAAAAGCTTGTTGGATGAATTCTTTCCATTCCTTCACTTTCTTCTTCATTTCATCGCCTTTTGCCTGTCATGACTTCACGTCCATTTTTGTAGGCTATGTGAAGTAAACACTCCATGTAATGAACTCAAGCCATATTTCTACATGTCTTCGTTGACTGGCTTGGCTCTAACCTCTTGTAAATCGTTCATTTCAACTGGACGAGCTTTGCAAAGATCACAAACTGCAGCCGAAGTCTCAGAAATGATCGAATGTATTTTGCCGTCTATCATTGTCAACATTAGATTGTGGTTGATCGTGGAGTTTCCATAAGTAGTTGGAGTGAGTGCAGCAATCTCTGCTTCAAACGCGGCCATTTCGTTCTTTACATTGGATTCTGTCTCTCGTATGAACTGAAAAGACCAAGGTCGGCAGTATGCAGTGGATGATGGCCGCTCATTCTCCCACACAGTAATACCACTCACGGTAGTTAATTTCAATGGAACAATACTGGCCATAAAAACTGTAGCCAGATCGCTATCACTAGCCGAGGTTGACTGGTGGTACACACTTTGGCTGGAAGCTCCATCAAATCCCCACTTGCTATCCAAGACTAACTGGTCTTCTTTATGTGTATCTTTAAATGAGACTATAAGTCTTCTCACTGTGAGATCAAGAAGTGACTGCAATCGTATCTTTACTGAAGTTTCTGTAACAGATATATCTTCTTTTCTAGGATAGCACTCATTCTTCTCTTTCAGTAGCATGTAATAACTCGGATACTTAAGGCCTTCCTTCAAGCTGAAGTTTCTGAGCACGGTGTAACGCCACTTCGATAACTGCATGCTGACGTACAGTGCTAGAGCTTTTTGTGTGGAAATTTCACAAGGAGGGCTCTGCTCACTTTTTATGACATCCATTACTCTCGAAACTTGCTCAGGGTTTTCTAATAATTGTTTCATAATAGATGCTATGTCACTTCTTCCGGAAGATCGCAGCGCGCATTCCAAGGAGTAAAAAAGCTCATCATTGCTGCAACCAACTCTCTTGTCTTCAATGCGCCTTATTTTCTGCTTGTTACTCAAATCTTCGAAAGTTTTACACACAACTATTGATGTAGAAGTTGAAGCATCCGATTTGGATGGACTAATCACTTCCTCAGTAAGTTCATCACTAGCATCTTGTGGGGGGACCAAATTTTCTTTTAAAGAATCTGGCCATTTGATCTCAGAACTTAGCCATTCTGAATTCTTCTTCATGAATTTTTCTACAGTTCTTTTGGATTGGCTCCATTTGATAAAAACTCTGTAGCAAAATCGACGACACCAGTTTTGTAACTCTTTTTCAGAGTCTTCACATAATTGCAAATTACTGTTTGATTTTAAAACATCAAATAAGTAACTGAAGTCACGAATATCTTCATGACTGCGCAAGGCAACATAAAGATCAAGATGTGTCACAAAACCACGAAAAGCCATGATAAGACTCTGATGAAATCAATATCAAAACTGACTTGTGGTTGACGAAATGCTTCTTAAATACACAAATCCCTTTAATTATGGGTACAATGACTAATCGTATAAAAGCAGTCATATGAACAATAATAAATAATACACCTAATTAGGAGATGTCCTTCCTGATCGAACCATGATTAAAAGAAAGCAAAATGAATTCCAGAAAAAAATATGTCATTAACTAATTGCATTAGTATTGTTGTTCCTCAATATTAAATACCTATATTTGACTGTTATAATGCATAATTCTTAAAATTCATTATTTTGCTAAGTATCTACCTACATCTAGCACTAAAATGGTATTATTTTTTCTATATCATCATAACTCTTAAGGGGCACGTTAGGGGCACCATGTGTCAAAGGATGAAATGTGGCAAATAATATGTTAATACTATTTTTGAAAACCGTAATCCGAAAACGACCGGGAATCATGAGATATTAATATTTTTATGCTACTCTCCATACTTAAGAAATGGTTTTTAATTATTTACTTATAAATTATGGGTCATATCAAAAAAACTCAATTTGTATTTGTTATTTCTCTTTGATTATAGGATGCATTGGTAGTTCTTTTTTTCCAAAATAACGCATTTTGTTTTTTAAGGATCCTATGTCCCACCTCTTGTATGGAGTCGAACCACTGTGCAGCGGGCCAATGTGAAATTTGTTTCGAGCTCGATATACAATGTCTGTCTTGTTCTACATAATAGTACGCCGTGGGTTCGATTTTGGCGTGTACCAATGATTTGATGATTTAGTAATGTGCATTTTCAACACACCTGCTCGTAAAGTAGGTCTTATTGCAGCGTATTTACACTGATAATGCAGAATATTACCCATGCCGTGCCTTTTACATTACATTATCGCACTAGTGCCTTTTCATTACATATCTTTTTAAATATTAGCAAGAAGTATTAATGTTTCGAAAACAGCTAAGTAGTTATTTGCGTAAATATAAAATTCAATTCAAAATGTGATAAATAATTAAAGAATTTCATGAAACTGCTTGTTAGCTTGTTGGTATTTATATTTTGACGGTGTATTTTTACCTATAAATACCCAATTTCAAAATTTATAAATATGTGGCTGATTAGCTACTTTGCCGGTGCCCTTATTTCAGACTTGCGCGCGCATGCAGCGCTGAGCGCGCGAAAAAATAAAATTACGGCCGCCATCTTTTAAATGGGTTTCAAAATAAAAATCAAAATCAAATTTTTTTATTCAAAGTAGCACAGAAACTGCGACTTAATGAACGTTACAAGTTAAACTAGGTGTCCATTTCAAAATCTAGATCATTTTGGAGAAAAAATGGACAAAAAACCTCCAAACTTAGTCTTTTCAAGTCCTTAATTTACAGGATTTATATAAATGTTCTAAAACTCATGCATTGAACTGGCTTTAATTCCAGACATCATTGTCATCTAAATAATCTTTAATGTTATAGTAGCTTTTTTGGCACAAAGTGCGCTTCACACATTTTTTGAACCGCGTTTCTGGCAAGCTTGTTATATCCTCAGGGATCTTATTGTAGAAACGTATACAATGCCCCATAAAGGATGTATTAACCTTTGCCAGCCTAAATTTTGGGAACGAAAGTTTATGTCTATTTCTAGTATTTACATTGTGTTGGCTACCTACAGTTTTAAAGTCACTGATATTTTTCCTAACATACATATTTTCATAGATATACTGACTAGCAACTGTTAGGATGTTGGTTTCTTTAAAGAAATCTCTTAACGAATCTCTATTGCCTAGCTTATATATGAATCTGATCGCTCTCTTCTGCAGGACGAAGATGGTCTCAATGTCTGCTGCCCGACCCCACAGTAGTATACCATAGGACATAATACTATGGAAGTAACTAAAATAAACAAGCCTAGCAGTTGCGACATCAGTTAGTTCCCGGATTCTTTTTACTGCGTATGCTGCAGAACTGAGCCTATTTGCCAATTTTCCTATATGAGGACCCCATTGAAGCTTTGCATCAATTGTGATACCCAGAAATACAGTTTCTTCTACAAGGTCTAGTTTATCATTCCCCAATATAACATTGCTGTCAACCATTTTGACATTTGGTAGTGTAAATTTTATACATTTTGTCTTTTTTTAATTTAATAATAAGTTATTAGAAGTAAACCAATATAGTACCTTAAAGAGAGCATTATTTGTATCCGCAAGGTCATTTTCTTGTCTCTTAATCTTAAAAATAAGTGACGTGTCATCTGCAAACAATACTATCTCTGACATATTTTGAACCATGAACGGCAAATCATTTACATATACGAGGAAAAGGAACGGCCCCAAAATAGATCACTGTGGCACTCCCATCTTAACCTCCGACCCGGATGATTTAGTCCTATTTATGTCAGCTTTTTGAACCCTCCCTTCTAAATATGATCTCATAAGTTTTAAGCTCCTCCCATTCACTCCGTAGTGTTTTAATTTTAAGAGAAGTGTTTTATGGTCTACGCAGTCAAATGCCTTCGACAAGTCACAGAAAACACCTATAGCATCCTTCCGATCCTCCCATGCACAAAATATATGTTTAACTAATGTGACACCAGCATCCGTCGTAGACCGCCCTTGCGTGAAACCGAATTGCTCACTATGAAAAAGTTGATAATTATTAAAGTGTGTAAGTAGTTGACCTAGAACTATTTTCTCGAATATTTTACTCAAAACGGGTAGAACCGAGACTGGTCTGAAATTTGTGGGATCTTGCCTGTCGCCACTTTTAAATAAAGGAACGAGCCTACTATATTTCATTAGGTCAGGGAATGTACCCTCATCTAAACATTTGTTAAAGATTCTGGCCAAATGGGGTGCTAGGACATCGATTACTGAGCTAACTATTATTACTGACATACCCCACAAGTCTTCAGTTTTTTTAAGATTTAGCTTTTTAAACGCTTTATTCACGGTATGAGCTTCAATATAATCAAACGAAAAATCGTGATCGCAGGCAGGGACATTATCTTTCAAAATACTTTCTGCAAGATCAGGAGATGAATCTAAAGGAGCCGTAGTTATAATTGGAACATTTGTAAAGAATTGTTCAAAAGCCGCGGCAATGTCTTTGACGTTATTAATTTATGGGTAGCAATAAAACGAGTGACTGTAAATTACAGTTCTAAGTGTCAAAATTAATTAATTTGGGTTATAGAATTACTAAGTGAGCGAGTGACTGTAAATTACAGTTCTAAGTGTCAAAATTAATTAATTTGGGTTATAGAATTACTAAGTGAGCGACTGACTGCGAGTGACGAGAAATCAACAGAACAGCAACTTACAAACATTAATTTGAGTTACTTAAAATACAAAATGAGCAGCTTCATAATATTTGAGCGACCTAATATTTGTTTGAGTGTCAACGTTACGTCCTGCATTTTTTTCAATATTTGGCAAATGTATTTTTTATACTGAGCGGCATTTTATCTTAAATGAAGTGTTTCGAATACAAAAACCACTTTGAAAAATACACTAATGAGCAGAGTATAATGAGCTCACATTTAAAAAATTAAAATAATATGAAATAACTATTTGAAGAAACACTATTCTATTAGTTGAGAAATTTTATTGAAATATAAGGGTAATTAAATAAAACAATGTACTCCGTAAAAATAAAGTAATATGCATGCATTTATTTCAATCAAATGAACAAAAAATAAAATAAGATGCTTCAGTCAACTAAAAAAAAAACTTCTTATTAATACTAAGAAACATTGATAGGTATGAGGAGCCCTACTACTCATCGTCACTGGTAAATAAGTGCTGGCTTGGACTTAGTGGGCCGGCCTCGTTTTCTTTTTTGTCCAATGGGTATCATTTTTGCTTCCAGTGGTGGTGGTGTTAGTTTGAGCCGAATTGCTAGCCCCAAAACGTGTTTGCATACATATCTATTGAAAAATTCGGGACAGTCGCACGATCCTTTTTGCCAGTCCAAATTTGGCAATGATTCGTCGCCCCGCCCCCATTCGAATTCGCGCGCATTTAAAAATCTGTAGTTTTCATTAAAAAAGCGTATCAAAATAAAAAACAAGCCCTCAAATAGAATATCAGTAACCAATAATCATTAATAAAGCAGCTTACAAAACTTTGCTCAAAGTGAACTTTTTAGTAAATCGCTAAGTATAACCTCACTTAGAAAAATCGAATCTATCTTAATATTGAAGTTGCCCTCTCTGTATTTCCAGTCGCTCACTTAGTAATGAAGTCGCTCGGATAAAATTTTAATATCTGAAATGGATTTATCACAATCCACTTTTTGTAAGCTCGTTCTGGATTTTATTATAAATCAATATTCGTCATCAGTTTAGTTAATTTTTCGCTTACTCAAATTCATACCGCTCAAGTTATTAAAACAGTATGTCATCATCAGTCGCAAAGTTTTTTTTTGTTCGCTCGTTTTATAATTCCCCTTAATTTATTATCTATCTTAAGCGAAAATTCGGGGTCCGCTGATTTGGATTTACCGGTTTCCTTATTTATTATATTCCAAATGGTTTTAGATTTATTAGACGATTTAAGAATTTTGGCTTTTATATGCTCGCATTTAGCTTTGTGGCAGACGGCCCTAAATAATTTTGAATATAATTTAACATACTGTAGAAAACTAGGGTCATATGTGTATGTCTTTTTCTCATATAGTGAATAAAGTGTGTCCCTACTTTTCCGGATGCCGGCAGTGGCCCATTCACTAAATTCTACCTTATTTCCTTTCGATGATAGCTTTTTCAATTTAAAAACTTTTTCAAAACTATCTGAAACGACCTTAAAGAAATCTCCATAATGGGCATTAGCATTGATGGTTTTATTTTTTTCGGTATGTAAACTACTTTGTAAATCTGTTTTAAATAATTCTAATTTTTTTTGTTGTCATGGGCCTGTAAAGTATATCTTGTTCTGATTTTTTAAAATCAGATTCAAATTTGACCACTGTGGTCTGACTTTAAGCAACTTATTGTAGAATAGTGCGAAAATTCACAGTCACAGTATACATTATCAAGACAGGGCCTAGATTCTGTTAATGCATTGTAGTATCATGACAACTGCATGAACATGGCGATTTCATTTCCATGGCTGCTTTAAGTCTACGCGGGCACGCGTGTCAAACCGTCTAGGCGTCAATGGTATGAAAAAACACGTCACGTGACCCGACAGTGTATCTGTCATTATACTACAATACACTAACAGGTGGCTGTGATTTCGGTAATCCTAGTGGGCTCTAAGAAAATATTAACTAAATTAAAAGACTTGAAAATAAGTTTTAATTTAGTATTTAAAGTGGAATCTACCAGCAAGTCGATATTAAAATCTCCACAGACTATAAGGTTCTTGCTACTACTTGAAGCTACATTTAAGACATCCTCTAGTACTGATTCAAATAAACTGTAGTCACTGGCGGGGGGCCTGTATACGCTTACTACAATGTGCTTAGCCAGTTCAACACATGATAGCTCAATAACTTTTTCAACAGAAAGTCTGCAAATATCTTTCCGTTCTTTATATTTTAAACTACTATTTACTATTATTAAGGATCCCCCGTGCAATGCAGACTTTCTATTGAAGCAACTGGCTATTTCATAATTATGTATAGCAAAATTCATTTGAGACTCTAGTAGCCAGTGCTCTGTGACACAAAGTATATTCACTCTATGTTGTTCTAAGAACAACTCTAATTCTAGTAGTTTACCAGAAAAGCCACCCTGTAAATTTTGGTTAGCTAAGACAAGTTTATTTAAGGGGGACTTTTCTGTTGTCTGCGCTGACAGTTTAAATCAGCAGTCAAGCTTAACCTACTTATGCTAGGTTTTTTTACAGCCTCAGAATACAGAGGTTTGCAAGTAGAATTTTTTCTACAGTTTGTATCCACGACTGGTCCCTGTTTTATTGTCTTAACAATAATAGGGTCATAAATATTGAATGCCAACAATTTGGCAATCTGTCGCTTTGAAGAAAGGGGCACATGCATTGTGTCCCTAGTCAATATAAAGTTTCGAATAAATTTATTCGTATCAAAATACAATACTTGGTCTCGATGGCCAAAGGTCATATTATACAATAGCCGGTTTAACTTATCTATCCGGGCATTTTGTGTCTCCGATAGAGTCTTAGAATAAGGAAAAGCACAGATTACAATTTTCCTTGCTTGAAGAGCAACTATAGAATCATAATAATTTGTCAAATCATCGCGCTGTATTCCTTTGCTGTCCCCTATTAATAACACAACAGTGGTATTATTATCATACTCCTTACTAAGCATACAGTTGACTATCTGCATGTAAGATGCATAGGGCATACAAACATTCTCAACATGAATCAATTTCTGTTTGTTAAGTTTAAATAAATGTGAACTTTTATTTACTTTTCCTCGCAAGTGTGTTGAAAAACGTGTTTCATCACGTGAGCATTGGTCATTACACTTCTCGTCTCCATTAGTGTAATGACCAACATACCACACTTGTATCATAATGTACTATTATCAAATTGTCATAGTGATAAAAAACTTTCCACAAAAATCCGATTGTTTGGTAAAGGAAACCCTGCATTTGGAAGTTTCTCTTTGGGGCCACATACAGACAGGGCTCGATTCTGGGTTAGTGGAATCCTGTGACTCCACTAACACTTCGGTTTAATTGCATCTATTATATAAATGTTTCCAAAAAGACCGGTTTGAAGCGGCCTGCATCCAGCGCCTTCCTGCCACTTGGATGAGGTCATCTGTCCATCTTGTGGCTGGTCGTCCTACGCTGCGCTTGCCGATATGTGGTCTCCATTTGAGAACTTTTCGTCCCCATCGGCGGAGGAGGCCTATGTCCAGCAGTGGACTTCTTGTGGCTGAATGATGATGATGATATAAATGTTATCCCGCCAAAGGTGTACCGACGGAAGATGGCGCCTAGGGCAAGCGAAGTTGCGCCCTACCAAGCTCTACGCCCTACGAATATTGAAGTATTCTACTTGCAAGGATACTACTCGGGCGGTCTTATCACTAGAAAGTATTTCTACCAGACAAGCTTAGAATAACCGATGTGTTTTTTCACAGCAGACAGCCATGGCGGCTGCAGCGCCGGAGTCGGCGGGCGGTTGTGTAAACCGCGGCTTCGAGAGCACCGATGACGGCTTCCACACCATCGACCTTCGCGCCAGCGGCAAGGAGAGCGAGACGGCTGCTCAGCTGGTACGAAGGCTTTCTCTGTCTTAGCGTGAGCCACGGCACGGCATCGAAGGCACCGACAAAGGCTTCCATACACACAATATTATTAAATCTTGGTTTTTGCTTACACCTGACACGCCATCGACCTTTGTACAGCCGTAAGCAGAGCGAGACGGCTGCTTTGCTGGTATGAGGGCGTTAAAGTCAAAGTCAAAAATTTTGTTTACTATAAAAACAAAATGTTTACTTAATTGTATTGTATCACTTTATTTCAGATAAAAAAGAATCCATAGGTTGTTAGTAAAATTACATTTAATAATAAAACTAAGTATGTTAGTGAGATCTAATATAAAATTGAATTTAAACTTATGGGCTAGAGGGATGGTACAGTTAGCTTATGTGAGTGACGTCCCAGTGTCTAATTATTGGACTGTCCATCCTCTCTGCTATAACTTTCAGGATACTGTTAGTGCTAGCCCGGAGTCTGTATAGCGACGATGCGCATCTGTTGCGGAGGATAGCGTGGAAATCGTCAACACGCGCGCCCGCAAACATGCCCGACGCACTACAGTACCGAGGCAACCCCAACAGCATCCTGAAAGCATTATTGTACTGGATGCGCAGAGCATTCCAGGATTTACGAGTATAGTCTACCCACAGGCTGCAGGTATAGAAACCTGTACAGTATGCTTGAAAGAGTGTTAGCTTAACACTGTTTGTACACCGTGCAAACCTGCGGGCCAGCATATTACTTCTGACTGCTGCTTCTGAAATGAACGTTAAAGCTGTTAGTTTCACATTTAATAGATTATGCGGAGAAGCTAACAAAGAAACTTCACATTTATTCTTTTCAAATCAGGTTTGCTTAATTAACAGAGTTTACTTTCTCTCTCGTTCTCTTTTAACGTGAACCTCTCTCTCTCTTTTATTACACCAGTTGGGCTCCAGTCCATCCAAAGGTTGTCTGGAAGAGATTAGGTTTCACTTCTGAATTCTGCTTATGCCAAGTTGTAATAAACTTTCCTCGTTTCTTGTTTTCTCGTTTGCTTAAATTAAATCTGCAATCATTAGATATATCGTCGATAATATTTCCATTTTATATTGCCTCGTTTTCGGCTAATGAACTGCTTCTTGCAAAAAAGAAGCTCCTCATTAATTCCACGAGAAGCAGGTCCATACGAAATGGCCCTGAAAATATCTTTTCAGCGGATGCTACCCACTTCCCTATAAAAGCCATAAATATGGCACGAATTTAATTTTGTTCCAAATTCAAATTAAAGTCACGTAATATCTCCGCACGTACATAGTATATCTAAAACACAGATTGATCAAATGATAGCGGATGAGTGCCATTTGTATGGATTTCCCAAAAGAAAAAGTATGGGAAACTTCTTGGACAGAAAATTAATTTCAATTGAGAAATGAGATGTTTTGTGGGTAACAAAGAGCTACTTATAAAATTTCTCTCTCATTTACTTATAATTTTTAAATTCTTATGTTCCATATCCTTACTTAACCTTTAACTTAACTGAGTAATTAAAATCTTAATCTTGGATTGGACGCGAGGAATTAGTAATTGAAAAAAAAAAACCAAATTACACTCGTTTAGGGTTCCGAATAAACAATCACAAACTTCCCATAACCACAAACTAATTTATCTGGATGTGGATGGATAGCCTTTGCTTCTTGCTTGCCAATTTTCATAATGCTTGCTCATGTACCCTTCGCATATACAAGGAATTTGTTTTAAGAAATTGATTGGGAGTTTGATTCAATAATGTTACGTCCACTAGTATGAATAATGTTACGTTTTTTTTATCTTTTTAACCGACTTTAAAAAAAGAGGAGGTTCTCGATCCGTTATATGCTTTTAGGGTTCTGTACACCGTATAAAAAAGCGGAACCCTTATAGGATCACTCGTGCGTCGGTCTGTCAGTCCGTCCGTTTGTCACAGCCAATTTATTCCAAATACACTGGACCAAATCAGGTGAAATATAGTAGGATGATGTAATCTTATGACCCAAATGCAGATGCGCAAAGTATTTTTTTTTTAAATGTGGGTCGTTTTCGGGTGACAAATAAGGATCAGTTCTTCGGATGATATGGCCGGCCCACTGCCACTTCAGCATGCTAATTCGGTGTGCTATGTCGGTGACTTTGGTTCTCTGTCGGATCACCTCGTTTCGAATCCGATCTTTCAAACCTTACTGTGTCATATATTTAAAAAAGGGCTCATTACGAGGATCTCTAATATATTTATGTTATTATTTTAAAATAAATAGTTTTGATTTTATTCATGAAAGAAGACGAAAATTGATCATTCCTGGTCTGGTCTCTGATACAAGATTACAGAAAAGTCTATAACAATTTCATAAATAGAAAATAAAGAATAAATAGTTCACTAAAACACCACTAGATAGCACAAGTAGTGGTTAACTCGCGTCTTACTGTGATGATTTCAAATGTGATACCACAATTGAATAAATAATATCCACGTGAGTTCAACTCGCACTTGGCCATTTTTTTTTGTTGTTGCGATCCCTTCAAAAGACTTCAGGAGACTGTGGGCCTTATTATTTGTTTCTAATTTCAACTTGACAGCTCCATCTGTTCCTCAGAAAAAAGGTCGGACGGTGAAGTTTCGTTTCGTTCCGTTTTTCTTCTTTTGAGGTATGGAACCCTAGAAAAGTGTAGTAACTTCATCCCTTATCGTCAAGTATCTGTTTCCCCACCATATACTACGTACACAGTGGGTTGTTTATAACGTGAGTGAGCTAGTTTAGTTCCCGCCCTCGGTCGGCCGCGCGCGGTCGTTGCTTCCGCCCCCTGATCTCAGCGAGACTGGCCGAAAACTTTTTCGAATCGCCCGCGCGTTCCAAGTTTGAAAGGGATGGTATAGTTCATTTTTCCTTTTGCGGAGTGTGGGGTCTTGGAAAAAATGGTAAATATTGTTGCTTGTTTTTGTAGTGTTTAAGCGGCCAGTAGTACGTGGGAAATTATTTAAGGTGACAACATTTTGACTTGTTGAATAATGTTTGTTGATGTCCACGAAAAAAACTTTCATCTATGAATACTTTTTTGAAGTTAATTTTACCATAGACTAAAAAGGGACTTCCTTTCCTGTGTCCGTCCTTTCCTTTTTTGGTCTATGGTTTTACTTTATTTCATTTAGTTAATATATTTTTTTAAATACATTCAATAAACACTATTTGTTTACTTAAAGCATCGAAGCCACCTTCTTCCTTAGCATTTCAATTCAGAATTTAGTAATTATTATGTTATAGACATCAAAGCGCTTGCAGTTGTTACTAGTTACTGTAACTCGGACTGCATTCTCAAATCACAGCTTGGCATAAAAAAACTAGGAACTAAAAGTAGGACTTTTCTAATTCTCCTTTTTTATACTACGACGTGTTAAAAATGTAAAGTTAAATCTATTTCATATAATATTATTATTGTTGAAATAAAGGTAGTTAATGATCTGAATTTGTAGTAGAACAATTACTAACATTCACTTCCAATTTAATATCTATAAAAAAAATTGTGCTGAATTTTGAAGGTCAAATCTGATGAACGCCAGATAGCTGATGCTAAATTGCGGACCAAAACGTTGCTTTTATGCCATAATGTTAGTTTTTTGACCAATCATAGAGATTATATCAAAACTAAAATTACACGGTACAACGACCGTAAAACAAATAACTTCCACACAATACAATCACACTTTGATTTGATTGCGTCTTTTCCGGTATTTTGATTGTAGTTTTTACAAATACCTTAATCTACGGCTTGATACAAGAGTAACAGTCTTATTTATATAATCACAATTTTTCAAACAACTCTTCAAATATAATTTAAAATAGTGTGTCGTAAAGGGAAAAAACTTAATAGTTTGTCGTAAAGGTGAACAAGTATTTCAGTCTGATCGTCTTAGTTTTTTATAAATATCCCCGTAAGCCTTTGCTAAGATTTCATTTCCTTTGTTTATTATTTTCATGTACTTACATCCGTCATAAAAAGAGAAGTTAAAGCCATTTTATGAAGAAAAACAGTCATCATCAACCCATTATGTCCCCACCGAGGGGCACGGGTCTCTTCCCTGAGGAAGGAAACTGAAGAAAAACAGTACTACGGAATTATTTTTAAAAATAAAAATGTAAATTATTAGGTACGTTCTACTCCGATTTCTACTTTCTCTTTCCAAGCTGTATTTAGTTGATTTTAATTTAAGAGAAAACTATTTAGGTAAAGGCCACTTTCTGAATTGAGAATTTCACTAAGTTTACTTAATTGAGTATTTATGCTTAAGTAACGTTCCGTCGCGCTCTTTTCTGAGAAATTCGAAGAGTCAGCACTACAGTTAACTATTTATTTAGCGAAATTCTCAATTCAGAAACTGCCCCTATGTCATGTATATTTTATTGGGCAACACGGAAGACTAGTATCAAACAAAATTTTGATTCGTCTTCGGTCCTTGATTCCTACGAGAGCAAGTCAAAATCTGTCGTCGAGGTACGACGGACAGATTTTTACTTTTGACGGAAAACTAAATTTTTTTAAACAAAAAATATCATCCCAATATATCTTTGACCGTAGTTAGTATTTAGTGCATTATATGCATGATATCGTAGAATATCAAAAAACTATAAATAAACTATGGGAAGGCACGTTTTACTGCCCTGCTTATGCGCCGCGGTATCAGTGTCGCAAGTCACGCGACCCCAGCAAACATATCGATCTCTACATTATGCTCAACCCGGCACGGGTCACGATGCGACCTCGTGGTGTTGGGCAACAAAAATAGTACTCTCAATTTCTCATACACTAGAAACCTTTTAATCTTTTTTATCAAATATAGTTTATATAAAAGAAAAGAAATGTACATACTCACTTAATAATGTACCTGAGTATGGTGATGTTATAAAATATAAAGATTTGATACAGTACAGTACATTGCGTTTGAGACGATTCGTAATGACTCTTGAGAACAGCTTATAGACATGGCTCAAAAGTGAGATGGGTCTATAATTCTTTAATAGGGTTTTATCACCTTTCTTAAAGAAAAGTATCACCACACTTCTGTTCCATGCTTATGGCGTTTTGCTTTTGAGAAAGACGGAATTAAATAACTTTTGGAGACCCCTTCCTCCAGTTTTCAATAGCTCAGCTATTGCGTCATCACCCGGTGCCTTGTTGCTCTTAAGCTGTTTGAGAGCCATTCTAATATCGTAATGCTGATGTCCGGAATGTCCTCGGTGTAGTGCCGGGTTAGTCTAGCTCGAGGGTCTTGGGCTAGACCTATATCAGGTTTTTGTGAGTTTTTGTCAGACGATACAACCACAGTATTTTCTGAGGTTAATACGAGCACTAGACATAATAAAAACTGAATTTGAACGGATATCTACTCGTTTACTTTTCCATTTTACAATTTTCCGACGTTTCGGTAGTTTTGCAAGTGCCGTGGTCTCAGTAGACTGAGGTGACAGGCTGAAAAAATTGGGAGTATTTTGAAACGCGCTTCAATCAAAACAATCTACAAGCCGCCAAGAAAGATACACCAATTCATGCGAGGTGTCAAGCACAGGATTCCCTTACAAAAGGCAGGAGTAGGTATACAAGCTTGACTGTGAATGTGGTTCCTCGTACATTTCTCAAACTAAGCGTACCATAGCTGAACGGGTGAAGGAACATATCGCGGACGCCAAACATAAGCGCTCTGGTAGATCTGCAGTCTGTGAACATACACTCGGCGGTACCAACCACTTCATTCATTTTGATAAAGTTCAAGTTCTAGCCCGAGAGGACCGTTTCTTTCCTAGAATGATACGCGACGCAATCTCAATAGAGATCGTGGTTGGAACATAATTACAGCATGGGAACCAGTGCTTTAGTGCATGAGACCTCCTTGCTAGAAGTGTGACTGTAGATTTAATTTTAATTTCAATAACTAATAATTAATATTTTTAAGTTTATATTAAATTATTGTAGATCCATTTCAAATTTAGTAGTAGAGAAATTTGCCAATAAATTTTGGAATGTAACTTAATAATTTTTGCCGCGGGTAGTAAACTAATAGTTAATGCTTTCAAAAAGACGCCTGTCGCCTCAGTCTACGGTACTTGCAACAGTACCGAAATGTCGGAAAATTGTAAAATGGAAAAGTGAGCGAGTAAATATCCGTTCAAATTCAGTTTTTATCATGTAGAATCTTTCGACCTGTCTCAAAATTTCTGCATGGTTAGTGCGAGTGCATGTTTTCTGACGCTAAAATGTCAGAATTTGACACTTACTGTACTGGAAAGTCGCGACTATTGACATTTAAAACACGCGACTAGCGTCGTCGTTCTACCCAGGCTGGACCTGACGAGACGGTGGCGTGAGTTCATATACACCAAATTAAGTTTATGTCTATTAAACCCTCTACGTACTAAATTCCATCGAAATCGTTGGAGCCGTTTCCGAGGTTAATTAATAATTGTAGTCTTTTTACATAATAGAATATAATATTATATGCATAAAATTACTCGATCGTCCCAGACCAATGATAAACACGATAATGACGCCAGAGAACTGAAAAACCAATAAACCTTTAATTTCATATATTCTTGACCTTTGTGGTCTAAATATAACTATCTTGATCATGGAAAAGGCAAGTAACCTATAGACTGACGGTAATGACCTGGCTGGTAAACGAACTCTAAGTTACACTGACCGGATTGACCGGTCACCGTGTTCTACTATTAATTCTACTGGGGTACATAAAAGTTTATTACATCCAGCGAAACTGATTACGTCAGTGATACGTATAGCATGGAAAAAATAGCCTAGAAATTAAAAAGTTGTATTGTAAGAAAGTGGCGTGTGGCGCCGGATTAAGAATAGCGTCACTCCATTTCCTTCCGTGGATGTTGTAGAAGGCGACTAAGGAAATACATTAGGTACCAGGAGACGGGCAGCAGCGTCTTCCTGAGATTCCAACCACATACTGCGATCGCCAACCCGCCTGCCAAGCGTGGCGATTATGGCAAAACCCTTCATGGTTCGGAAAACCATGAGAGAGGCCTTTGTCCTGCAGTGGACGTCAAATGGCTGATGATGATTGTAAGAAAGAATTTATTTGTAAGAAATAAGTAAACGATAGAGTACTTCTTAAAGTAATGGTTCAGTTAAACATTTTATTTGGAACTTTGCGTTGGCGTCTTTACGGGTCAGCGTATATAGATAGAGTAACCAGCAATACTTCTCGAAATGGTATAGTGACTGCCACGTTGGTCTAGCCGTTAAGGCGCTTAGCTACCAAAACAGAGGTCGTGGGTTCTATGTTCACCGGGGGCCGCCGTACATTTGTACAATTAGCCTCAGTCTGGGTGTATTTTCATGTTTGTGACGCTCTTGCCTGGTAACCATAGCACAGGGTATCCTAGTTTGTGACCAGATCAAGTGACTGTATTGTGTGGAAGTTATTATTATTAGTTTATTGTAGAGTACCTAAATAAAACATTTTTAAATTGTTGTACCTAATTGAAGTTGAACTTGTGCTAAGAATTTTTGTCTCTGTAAGCAGAATCTTGGACCTCGTTTATTTTCGTGATCAGTCAGTAAAGATCTACTTAGATTACCTACTTATTTATATTTACATACATACATACATAAACTCACGCCTATATCCCAGAGGGGTAGGCAGAGACCAGCGACTGCCACTTGCCACGATTCGCTTCCTCAACATTTATAGTCGTTGCATGGACGCACGCCGGTTTCGGGTACTTTTTATCTTGCCCTTTTCTTATTTATAATTATTCATAATAAAACATGAAAAATCACAATTATATCAGGTTGCCATACTGCTAATGCAGATTTTGTATAAACTTACACAATCTACATAACGAACCGTATCGACACTACTTTCTGAGTCTGAAGCACAATTAATTTTAGGTATCTGATAAGTATCACATAGATACTTATTAGATACCTAATAGTTTTATATTGTTTAAATAATCATCGCCTCAGACAAAAAAATGTTCGTTCATTTATAGTGTAGTCCTAATAGTTTGTCCTTTCCATTTTAAGTTCCTAGCCCACTGTGCAGCTCCGGAAGTAAAATAAAGTCTCACAAGCGGAGTTACGGAAAAAACTAGTCTTCTTTAAGCGTTTAAATTGCCACCAAACAGTGGCATTAACATGGACTGATCATGATTTAATGTGACGTCCAAGAAAATTACACTATTCAGAGTGATTTAAACGATGACCGAGGCAAGGAAGCGGTGGGCGGATACCAGCGTAAGTGGGGCTGAACATTCATCATTTCTTTGTTATTAAACACTTTTGTTTAACTTCATAAATGTATGTTTAATTTAGTTAGAATCTTGCAAGCCAAATTTGAACCACTTCCTGTTAATTTACGACTTTGAACCCTGTATTTAAACCAAATCTCAACGTACGTGTGCTCTAGCTGTAACTGTAACCCAACATGGCTGGATGTGATAGACACTAGAACATTCCAGGGTAGGTGCGCCCCACCTGGCTTCCGCCCTACCTACGCTCTTAGGGCATCCATATGGGCATATTATGTGGACATCAGCGATCGTGACACAAATAAAAGTCTGTGGATGACCGAATGTGTTTAATAGAGGCACAAAAACCAGGATGCAGGATTTAAGAGCCGCTTCAATGGAGCTTAGGGCCCATTGTGCGACGTGTATGGGCGTGGATCATACTGAGGTACAGTCCAGTCACCGTAGGAATGTCGATGACGTTTCATTATAAGCAAAAATAACATTTTTTTTTTGTTGTTTACGTAGCCTATAGACGTCCCACTGCGGGGTACAGGCTTTCTCTCAGAGAAAGAGCATGGGCTTAATTACCACGTGCCCACCGCGAATTGTTAATTTCAAGCGCTGAAGCTGTGAAGACCTCCGATTTCAGATTTTCTCATAACGTTTTCCTTCACCGCTAGCTAATGGTATTGCTACTATAACTTCACAAATGTACGTAAGTTAGAAAATAAAGTCGTTGGTACATGCCACAATTCGATCCCTCGACCTTCCGAATGTGAGGACGGCGTTCTACCGTTCTGCCACCCTTGTTAGGATTACTAAATCATAAAGTAAATCTATGGTAAAAAAGTGTAAAAAATAAACTTTAGTATAGTTTAAATAGCTAAGTTACTAACATAGTTGTAAGTTCTTCTTTTTACTAATAGATAGATAGAGGCAGACTTTAAAGGCTAGGCACGTCTAGGTCAGCTGTTCTCTTTGGAAAACTATTTTGGCGGCGTAATATTTTTCAGATACTAAAGTCGTCGAAATGTAAGAAGCCCATTTTGACAGCTACACAAAATTGCATTTTACTTTGGATTTACTTGAACAAATACATAAAAAGACACATACTCTCCATATTATTTAACGCTCGAAAGAAAAAATAGGTTTTGTAGCCCGAAATGTTACTCATAGTTTAGATTTTTAATGTTTTTGAACACACTTTGTACATAAATATAGACATAAGCTTACATAATGAAAACTTTTTTCTTTTATAAAAAAATTACAACATAAAGGTGCTGTTTTCTGGTGGCTTATTCCGAAATAAAATACAGATCATTTACTTACACAAGTAAAGAAGTTGCCCGGCAGATAACTGGAACAAAAATCCGCGCAGTCGGGGTGAGTTTTTACAATGTGACACGTTAGAACAAATGTTTTTATTTTCATTTTTTGTTAATTTGACTAAACTAAATTCCGAAGAATTCAAAGTCATATTGTCCCCGCCAATAAGATCCGTGATACGGAAATATTTCGCGAGCCAACGTCAAGTATTTGTCGGACATTATGTCTGTTTTTGTGCGGGCATACCCTCTCGCTCACTTATTTTAAAATACTTTAATGATAGTAAAATAATGAATATACTCGTGGCTAATGTAGAACATATTGGCATCAGTACGGTTATTTTAATTACGGTTATTTTAGACATATTTCAATCGTCATATACTTACGGCCTTATTTATAAAAACACGATTCCTCTAAAACCGATCTAAAACTCTGTTAATTTAGTCTGTGGCTACATCTTATCGTTCTAAAATCTCTATATTTAATCGGCGTTTTTGAAGTGTTTCAAGGAATCGAGTTTAAATTATAAAAGTACAAATAAGACCGTTAGTTTTTAACAAACAAAATGTTTTGGTTTTAAAAACTATAAACTTCTTTTTAATTACAAAATTCTTCCACCTGGTTGTGCAATAAAGTGTTCTCTATCTCTATCTATCTATCTAACTTCTTACGCCATGTTTCTCTAAATTAATATAGTTGTTTATACTAACAGGCCTTTTATAATAAAGAGTCTAATATTATTTTAATTAATTCACACTGAACATGTTCTGCTGATCTGTACAGATAGTAAAATTATAGCGGATAGCAGTAGCAAGTAAACTTTCACATGCGTGCATTCTACTGAGTTACGTTACGGGTGAGTTTGCAACTAAAGGTACGGGTGCCGAGACTGACTTATCAACCAATCAACCAACCAACCATTGTGGACTCAATACTTAAAACTTTCCGATATTTAATTTTATTGTTGGTTTTTGAGTTTCATATTTTTT
Organism: Yponomeuta cagnagella; assembly: GCA_947310995.1. NCBI lineage: Eukaryota > Metazoa > Arthropoda > Insecta > Lepidoptera > Yponomeutidae > Yponomeuta > Yponomeuta cagnagella. The sequence goes on along the minus strand of OX371269.1, from coordinate 21,894,808 downwards.
ACCGTTACCCACATTGTGTTTTCTGTGTGGCTGTTGTATTTTGTTGTGTGATTTTATGTTTCTGAGTATTGTGTCATCAAGTAAATATATTTTTCTTTCTTTCTTTCAAGCACGTGAGCGAAACCACCCTCTCCCGCCCCGCGCCACCTTCACACAGTCAAAGAGTACCAAAAATCGACCACCGCGCATTGTTCACTATACTTGCTGGCACCAGTAGTTAAATTGGTCCATGCTTCACTGGTCGATTCGATAAGCTTCATGTTTTCATACTGTATGTGTGTACGTTTTGTGACAAGCTCAGTTTTTCACGCTAGCTCGTATCTTGCACTGCGTAAAAACGATAATAGTATGAAAAGGTATATTTCAAGTCACGCTGACTGTACGTATGGTCCACGTGATGATTAACCCTTTTATCGTGTGAAGTGAACCGTAGCCGCGGTATAAATGCACTTGGGTGCATTAAACTGGATAAATGGAGGAGAAAACCGATGGAAATGGTTTTGATAAAACTTTGGCGCAAACTAGCGTATTTTTAGCTTTTGTTTTTCATATAAAGTAACGGTAGACAACGGGAAGCAATAATATCTATCAAATTGTTTGCTCGTCCAAGGTCTTTCATTCATTTTGTTTGTCGATTCCTTGACTTTAATAGTGTTTAACAAAAATGTTTTAATATGAATTAAACTAAATACACTTAGATACATATCGCACCTTCTGTAGTACAAGGGCACATCTTACAAAAAATAGTAAAATGACTTTTGTAAAAGCGACTTTTTAACTCAATCTAATGGGAGTCTTTAGCCCACCAGATAGAGGAGTGCATATAACTCATTTCTGCGTACTTAACTCATTTTACCATTTTTTGTAAGTTGTGCCCTTGTACTACCGAAGGTGCGATATGTATCTAAGTGTATTTAGTTTAATTCATATTAAAACATTTTTGTTAAACACTATCAAAGTCAAGGAATTGACAAACAAATGAAACAAATGACCTTGGACGAATTGCCATAAAAATACAGCTTGAATATAGTGCTTGATTTGGAACAAAAATAAAAAGGATATTTTCTAACTTTTGCCGTTGTTTAATTTATCGATTTTGAAGAAACAGTGTTCAGATTTTGCGCTATTTAGAATTACCTCCCTAGACTGATATTGGTAATACGATAGAGATCAGCCAATGCAGGAGTCAACAGAGTGGTCCACGAAATAAGGTTCAATGAGCCCGGGTACCTGCTTATTGCTCATTGCTCAGTTTCATTGAACATTACTATTACATATTTGCATAGAAATATTACGACCTCTTCAAACTAAGCAAGGAGAGAAGGACTCATTGAACCTTGTTTTGCCGGGTGGTCGAGTATAACTCGGGCCGGTAAGGGACGACCCAGTCGGACCTACTTCGACCAAATGGGGGATGTATTAGCAAAGGGCAAGATAAAAAGTACCCGAAACCGGCATGCGTGCAAGCAACGACCAATGAATGTTGAGGAAGCGAAAGTGATCTGTCAGGATTGTAGCAAGTGGCAGTCCCTGGTCTCTGTCTACCCCTCTGAGATACAGGCGTGAGTTTATGTATGTATGTTTGAGTATCACTATAATGGAGATATGTAATTGCTGTATTTCTTATCTGACGTTGTGACCTCCTTCAGGCGTCATCGGAGCCCCCAGAGAGCCAGCGAACTAAGGAGGAGACGGCGAACCGCCTGCTGCTCTGCGGCTGGGGCGCGGCCCGACCGCGCTGGCTGCAGCGCTTCCGCACCGCTAAATGGGCGCTGTTTTGGCTGTGCTGGGCTGGTGCTATACAAGGTACGTCTACGAGTATTGTGTTGGGAGCTAGGTGGTAGGACAGCCTGCTGCTCTGCGGCTGGGGCGCGCCGCGACCGCGCTGGCTACAGCTGTTTCGGCTGCTGCACTGGCGCTGTAAAAGGTGGACATAGGACAGGATTATTGATAATATTCATTACAAGTCAAGGTGAAATTACAATAGATGCCTAAATTTCGTAATAGCATTAAATCTATGTTAATAGGAATATAAAAACAAAAATTAACAAATGTCCAATTTTACATGTCAATTTCATAATAAATGTCAATAAATTATACTTGATGATGATTGTTCCGACCGGTTTCGGCCATGGCGACCACTTTGACCCCTAATCAGAAATGTGGCGCTGGTGCGCTCGAAGATGGCTTATGTAGCCTATCTTCACGGCGAAACTCCGTGCACACTGAGGGCACGTGAGAATGCCGTTCTCGTAATTATATATTATGGCAGCAGGTGGGCGAGCCTTTAACTGGTCGCGTTTGGTATCCAGGTCAGCTTTACGCTGAACCTCGAACTCGCGTACTTGACTGTTCACCATCCTGCGCCATTCTGGCCGCTGTGCTGCCAAACGTTCCCAGCGGGAGGGCTCTATTTTGCATCTCTTCATGTGTCGCTTTTGGACATCCTTGTACCGGAGGAGGGGACCGCCATGATTATACTTAGTCAGTATAGGTAACTATAAGTATGCTTATGGCATTAAGTCCGCCGCATTGTACGATTTCTTTAAGTGCAATAAAAGCATCAATAAATAAATTACTAAATATAAGTATAAAAATAAAAATAATATTTAAAGGAAATAATATTCAAAATTCTATTAATAATGTTTTAGTCTTAGGTACTTAGGTACTTATTAGGTAGTTTTAGGTACTTGGACAACTTTGATGAGCTAGGTCATTGAATTATGGCTAGGTCTACTTCGATGAGCTAAGAGCTAGGCGGAGGAAGGAGGTCTACTGGACGCAGTCCAGTTCTTCTATGGTAAATCAATGTCCTGCATAAAAAAATTATCCCTATAATATAAAACGTTATTCATGAAAAAATGACAAAAAATAAAAAAGCGTCATCTATCAAGCAGCACCACTAGCTATAAAGGTTAAAAATTGGTTAAAAACCACCAAAGACCGTAATTTTTTCCAAGTACCAAATTGAACCAAGAATTCTTAAAAGATTTAGAGCAAATGTTGCTGTAAATGACAAACTCTTATGAAATGAAATGAAAATTAAAATGAAATAAAAATTTATATGCACAATTTTTTTTACCTGTATGGTGTTACAACTTAAGGGACTATTTTTTCCCAAAAAAAATATTGTCATTAGTTGCCTACGTTAGGCTGGAGTTGCTCTTATTAATGTGTTTCGCAAAAACCATCATGGTACGTAATAAGTACTTTCATATCGAAATCATTTACTAATACCCGATTATATTTACTATTTGTAATATCTTTCACCTGGTTGTGCAATAAAGTGTTCTCTATCTATCTATCTATCTATATCGGGTGAACCATATAAATAATACATGCAATTCCCATACTTAGCCACCACTCTATAAAGCTGTGAAGCGCATCTAATAACGTACAGCATTGTTCCCCAATATCGTATAAGGATCGGTTAAGAATACTCCATTAGCATAACAAAACACAACTTTCTTCAAGAGGAGGCCCGTGCTCCAAGTTAAATTGATTAACCACTTCATCAAGATTGTCTTAGCGATACCGGGTTTGTTTAGTCAGGTTTAGTTGAGGTTTTGGGGTTCCGTATCTCAAAAGGAAAAACGGAACCCTTATAGGATCTCTTTGTTGGCTGTCGGTCAGTCCGTCCGTCTGTCAGTAAAGACTCTTTATCTCGGGATCGCGTGGAGTTATCGAGATGAAATCAAAACCATACACTCAAGTCTACAGTCCCTTGATCGTTAAACTTCTATGTTAACGTAAAAATAGGATGCGGCCGTTTATACCGCAAAAAATCATATATTTCGACAATAAAGGAAATCAAAATTTATAGAAATCAAATAATGTCGTCTCATATTTACATTTGTAAATACAGGGAAAAATGTGAAAACTGTACATTTGTAATTAAATCATAAAAAAATGTCTTTGGAATCCGGCAAAAGCTCGGAAAAAACTGCGAGACTGCGATTCTTGATCTATTTATAATTATGTAAGTATCTAGTCGCGGTGCACCATTACCACTGTCTCTTTCGTCGCCAAAGGTTGTTTTCGCCAAGTATACCATCAGAAACACCACCAAAGTGTATTTTAGTTTATGGGCAACATTAGCCGCGGCGCTCATAATTTCCCACGGGAGAGCCGGGGTCCAAAGATCCCATCCCGGCGCCGAATGAGGCGCGGTAATGCGACAATTTTGCGATAAAACGTTTCGTTTTAATCGCGTTAAGTGGATCTTGGTAGCGGGATGATCTGCGAAATACTCCCGCCCCACGCATAGAGGGGGTCGATTTTTGAGTGCGCTTTTCCTTTGGGGTTGTTAAAAGAACAAGAAATTTGTGAAAGGGCTCCCATTCACAAATTTTCTATTCCGATTCTTGCCTTATAGTATCAAAGGTTTAGAAGTAAACGACTCTGCATCTTTATCTTTATCTAGTAGTATTCATTTATCGTCGCAAAATGTTGTCGCCTACAAATCACCAAAGTTGGGCCAATAGTGGTTAAGTTACAACGTTCTTACGACACTCAGAACAGGGGTTGTATAGTTATTAGGTCCTACACTTCATCTATAGCTCAGACACCCAGGTTTCCTCACGATGTTTTTCTTCACCGTTAGCGAGTGGTATTGCTACTCTAACTTCAAATACCTCAGCGCTTGAAATCGCCAATCCGCGGTGGGCACGCGTGGTGATTAAGCCCATACTCTCTCGCTGAGTGGGACAGTGGGTATATTGGGCCGGCAATGGCCTAAATGGTTTTTATCGCCTCACTAAAAGAGGTGCTACGTCTGACCAGTCCAAGTTGGCTAATGCCAATAATGCTACCAAAGTTGGGTCTCCAAAAAAGCCCAAAAGGGAATAAACATTATCAAAATCAATAAACATTGCTCTTCATTGCTCATGTTTACGCAGAGCAAATACAGCACTAATGCACAAGAGTGTATTTTGCATGGCCCCTGTAATCTACAATAAGCTACCTAGTGCATTAGGAGAACTGGACTTAGGCTTGTTTAAGCACAAATTTATAAAAAAAAATAATTGAATAATGCTATTATACAACAATTGAATTTCTGAATGATAATAATATTGACTAAATATATACAGATATTATATATTTACAGATATATACAGATGTTCCTACAATTTTCTCTACGTAACAATGACATTCTATTTAATACAATCCTTGTGACCTCTCTTCTTTGAAATTTCAATTTATTATCGCATGGAATAGTTTTTATCTTTAATTTCGCATTTTTTTGACATTTTGCTCACGATGTTAATATACTCGTAATGTAATGCTATGCTATTATCATCAATAATTATAATTGAATTATAATATAAATGTAATTTATATATTTTTATCATTTATATATTAGTTAAGTCCAGTTTCTTATTTCAATTAGTTTTCTTTTTGTTGTGTTATGAATAAAGTTATAATTAGAGGATCTAAAATAGTAATACAACCTATAATTATAACAATTTGTACGCCTATTAGGGCAAAAAATGCTGAACTAAATATGTTAATTCCCTCTTTCTGTACACATATTTCACAAATAAATCTCTTTATCTATATTTTTATTTTCATACTCCTTTATTAGTAAGTAGGTACTTACTATATCTAGCTATACCTACGCATATCCACCCATACAGACCGTGCCTAACAGGTAAAGTCATAAATACTTATCAACATCCAAAACGCTCCACCTTTCCTACATTCGAACTCCATTACTTAGCAACACGTCCGTAGGCCAATCGGCGCGCTCGGCGTCTAGTGTGCGATAAATCTGAGTTAACTTTCCTCATTGTAGACCGGCGGAGAGTTATGGCCCAGCCAACAGGTGTACCCGACTACCCGACTTGCATTCCCGGCATTAATGAAAATTTCGGGCGGAAACGCGCGAAACCATTTTTCCTTCCGCCAGCTATTACCCGCTTTGGAGTTTTTTTTTTGTTTACTTCGGCTGGCTTAGGTTCGGATAATATGTAGATAGGCGGTGGAGAATAATCTCATCATATGAGACCTTATACATTGAAAATTGTGTTTATGATCAATTTATTCCGCTTATTTATTCATTTTAGTCCACAAATTAAATCAAAATTATATTGAGTACTAGCTGTGTCCGCGACTACGTTCGCGTTGGAGTAGAATATGAAGTCCCCTTACCCCTTAATCAAGGCCATGGTCTATCTCCGTTCTAAATTTCGTCCCTTGAGACCTTTGCTCGGTTGTATAAAACTACCTATTCTATTATTCTACCTCACCACGCCGTCTCCCGTTGGCGCAGCTTGTCGTCCGCTCAAACTCATTACAGTATTGGCAGTACGAAAGTGTGAGACACGCGTTTTGTGGCGCTAAAACGTCAGAATTTGACAAGAATAAACAGGAGAGACGCGCTTTTAACATTTAAAACGTGGTACTCGCGTCGTGTTACTTCCCATCTTATCGTGTCGGTGACCAAACCAGTTAGATTTGATTAGCCCAGAACTCGGCCGCGCGCACTCCAGCGTCTGTGGCCTCCAGCAAGTCTTTTCGAGTGCATTTGGACTGGCAAAGGGAAACACAGAGAGGTCCTCCATAGTCTGAGGGAAGACTCCGCAACAGCAGTGATTTCGCTCATGCGATGTTACTACCCATGCTGGTGAATATAATATAATACAGTGACTTGTCATTTGGATTTGTCTGTGAAATATTGTAGGACGCCCACCGGGACCGACGATGTTAGGCAGGTTGTTGGTAGCGGCTACGGCTGGATGAGTATGGTCGAGAACAGAAAGATGTGTCCCAACACTTATGTATGCTAGCGAGACTTGGGTATGGCAAAAGAAGCAGGAAAGTAGGATTAATGCAGTAGAAATGGGGTCCTTGAGAAGTATGTCTGGCGTTACTTTGAATGACAGGATACGCAATAGTGTGATTAGAGAACGTTGTGGACTGAAAGAGGATGTAGTGACAAGAATTCAGAAAGGAATGTTGCGTTGGTTTGGACATGTGGAGAGGATGAAGGAAGAAAGGTTGACAAAACAAATATATCGAGCGAATGTGGATGGAAGGGCCGGTAAGGGACGACCCAGACGGACATACTTCGACCAAATAGGGGATGTATTAACAAAGGGCAAGATAAAAAGTATCCGAAACCGGCGTGCGTGCATGCAACGACTAATGAATGTTGAGGAAGCGAAAGTGATCTGTCAGGATCGTAGCAAGTGGCAGTCCCTGGTCTCTGCCTACCCCTCAGGGATACAGGCGTGAGTTTATGTTATGTTATATTTTTATGTACAAATTAGTTTTTTTTTACGTATCGGTAGTTTTTTTTACATTAGGATTTTAATCTGTGCATTGATGTTATTATGTTATATATCTTGACTTTTGGCTTCTAATACTTTAAAAAAAGTTTACATGTAATGAGATCGTACAGTGGAAAACCCTGAGAAAACCTTTGTCTACCAAAACAACGACGTTTAAAAAGACTTAAGTTGATTCTCAATAATAAATTTCGTAGTTAACTTAGTTAATTAAAAAAAATATACAATTCAGTTCCATTATCATGTTTAAATTTGTGCAATACTAATTTTAAAAGAGAAACTACAGCGATTTGTTTAAGCCCCATTAAGCCCCAAAATAATAAAGCAATTAGGTACGTTTTAATCCCAGGGATTTCTTCCCGCAAACTTATCAGGTAATTTTAATATCGGTTTAGGAACACCTGAGCTCCCCTTCACACAAATCAAAGGTTTATAAAATTTTACGGACTTGCAACTCCCCCGGGACTTACAGCGTGAAGTTGGGGCTAATAGCTGTTTATTGCAATAAGGGGAGCGCTGCAAATTGAGCTTTATTGAATTCCTTCGCGCCAAAAAGCAGGCTAGGTATAATATGCGTAGGTAGGTGGTACACATACTCGTAGTTAATTGGAACTCATCCTACTTAAGTATGTATGTACATAGAAACGATTGACTTTTATATCAACTTACGCCAACATACATAAACTCACGCCTGTATCCCTGAGGGGTAGGTTACAGGTAGAGACCACGGGTTGCCACTTGCCATGATCCTGCTTGACAAACCTTTTTGCTTCATCCACATTCATAAATTGTTGATTTTCTTTTTTTGAATTCGTTTACAGTATCTATACATATAATAAATCTTGGCTCTTTCTGACATAATATGTGTCACGCATCACGCAAAAACCACTGAAGGGAATTGAATAAAAGTGACCATGATTATTGCTTAGATTCCAGTGTAACGTATGGGCTTTAGCTCACGATGCATGCGAAGGATGAGGGTAATGTAACTTACTGTTCCGGCTCTACATATTATTATTATAGGTACATAACAACACGCTTAAGTCCGCAGGGGCTAAAAAATCACTATAAATATTTTCGTAACCTGATTAACTGTGTTCGACACTTTAGAAAAACCAATACTCGATGACCTCTGAGCTGTCAGACCGAGTTTCATAACACTACAATTTGTTCTTTATTATGACAATTCGATGTACATTGCGTAGCAAATTTGTTTTGTTATTCTGGGCATCAATCGACTTTGAAATGTACATCGAATTGTCACGGTAAACATTAATTTTAGTTCTATGAAACAGGCCCCAGGTACTAACCGAGTCAATCGGTTGCTATAGAAACCCGATAACATTCAATTGCGGGCACTGGCGAGACGATATGGTTTGTTTTTACGTATGTCTGTTAATTATCTTAATTACAAAGCGTTATAAAAAATAATGGCTAATTCAATATTGATCATAAATTTTATATGACTTATTAAAAAGTAATAAAAGAGCCGAATTATCGGCGAAATAATTATGAAGTTATTAAAAAAATAAATAGTGTAATAAAAAATAAAACAGTTTATATATTTTACAAAATGTATGGTATGATTGTGCGAACAAATGATATTTCTTGCTAGAGTACGTAAGAAAGTGATGTATAAGAAAAAGCGAAGTAGTTCAATCTATCATTCCAGTGCGAATATTTATGTTAGGCATAAGCTTGCCCAACGCACGCCAAATCCATCTAATCTCAACCATCCTCATCCAGCCGCTACCAACAATCTGTCTTACATCGTCGGTCGCTGTATTTCCTTGTGCCAGTCCAAATGCACTCGAGAAGACTTGCTGGAGGCCACAAACGCTGAAGTGCGCATGGCTGAGTTCTGGGCCAATCAAATAAAATTGGTTTGGTCACCGACAAGATAAGAAGATGGGTGGTAACACGACGCGAGTACCACGTTTTAAATGTTAAAAGCGCGTCTTTCCTGTTCATTTATTGTTAAATTGTGACGTTCTAGCACCACAAAAAGCGTGTCTCACACCTATGTTGTAATGAGTTTAAGCGGGCGACAAGCTGCGCCGACGGAAGACGGCGTGGTGAGGTAGGATAATAGACTAATAAATTGAACAAAACCGCGAAAAGGTCTTAAGGGACTTTTAGAACGGGAACTTTATACTAATTGAACGCGAACTTAGCCGCAGGTACAGCTAGTTCCATACTGAATGCTATAGCAAACGTTAGGATTCCGACAGCCGACTTAATTACTTTAATTACCCGAATTTTCCGATTTTACCTAATGAATAACTTAGGTGAGATAGTCTGTAAAATTGTTAAGTTGAAGTGTTGTAGACCACGATCTGGCAAACAGAGCGTAGGACGTCCAGTCCACCAGCTCGCTGAACCGACGATGTGAGGTAGATTTCTGGTAGTGGCTGGATGAGGACAGCCGAGGACCGAAAAAAGGGGCGTGCACACAGAACGTGCATTTGGGGAGGCCTAATATGGCTGATTGATGGATAGTGGAGACTAGACCCTTCCGCTTAATGGATGACAATAATAGAATAGGAACTTATAGTATTATCATCATCATCAGCCCTTTGACGCCCACTGCAGGACAAAGACCTCCCTCGTGGTTTTCATAACCATGAGGGGTTTTGCCATAATCGCCACGCTTGGCAGGCGGGTTGGCGATCACAGTATGCAGTCTGAATCTCAGGAAGACGCTGCTGCCCGTCTCCTGGTAATTTATTTCCTTAGTCGCCTTCTACGACATCCACGGGAGGACATGGAGTGACGCTATTCTTAATCCGGTGCCACACGGAATAGGAATTGATGGATAGTATTTCAAAATGATAAAGCGTTTTAACCAATAGGTATACTTTCCATTATTGGCTCTTCTTCACGACGGATGACGCGTGGGTGGGAATGACTTCAGGGGATTATTAGAGAGAGCGATATGATACGCACAGCCGACATCCGATATTCTGTCTTGTTATCATATTATTTATTGTTCCCAGCTTAGGAAGATTAATCTATTGTTTTCAATAAAACAGACTTTAATAAGATTTTAGTATTAAAATTTTTTCTTGTACCAGAAAAAAAATTACGATTGGCGGGCTTAATACTAAATAGTATTCTATTCTAGCCAACAGGTGACATGGAAATGGTGAGGGTAGTGCCAAACGGTGTTTAAGTTTTCAAATTAAACAATACTAACATATAGAATAATTTATAATGATAAATATAAACAAAGATTATAGTACATCCATACTCATAGCGATATTTACATACATCTGGATAACATTAGACATTATTATTCTGAAGAAGAAGGTAGTGTTCCTGAACTCTGCTCTTAAAAACACTGACTGACATTGCCTGACGAATTTATACCGGTGTAACGCGTTTACACAGACGCACCGATGTCACAGTAAAAGACCGCGTCCAATACAATGTTCCGGAGTTAATAGAATAGTATCATTCTCACTGAAGAAATATTCAGTTTTTATAAAAAATAGTGAAATTCGAATTTGAGTAAGTACGTAAACAATTACAAAAATAGGCGGAAGAATCCATTTCTTGCGTCTCTTATTTTTTCACATTATTTTCTTTATTTTGGCTCGCGCGAGTCGCGCGTAGTTACTTTATTGTAGCATACAGCCGCCAGTTCCTTTTTCATACAATGTTCGTGATTGATCTCTTTGGTGATTGGAACTTTTACTAGAAATATCCACATTCCAAATTCAAATCACAAACAAGGACTAAACTAGGTCTTTTTGAATAGATGTGATAAAAAAAATTACATTCTGTTTGTTGAATATCAATGTACCATGTTAGCTGCTGCCTTCGGGTCCAGTTTTTAGCGGAGAAAAGAAAGCGAAAAAAACTTCACTCTGACCATCTTTTCGCAAATCATATTGGGTACAGATTACAATACTTTAGTTGGTACGAGTATGTTAAGCAATTGATTTCTTAGAGTACTTTTTTTTCTATAGTCACAAAGGTTAACTCTTGTTAACTCGAAGAAAATCCTGTTAGTATTAAGTTCTCCATTGTACTTTTATTTCTATAAGTGGACTTATAGAAATATAAGTACAAAGAAGAACCTAAAAGTAAGGAATTTTATATCAAGACAACTGCCTCAGCATCTAATCTGAGAGCCACGTTATTTCTGCGGAAGGCAGTTTAAATAGCTAGTCAATAACACGGTAACAAGCCGACAGAGCCAGCAGTCTGCGCGGGGCACTTTAAACATTGTGTCGCGATACTGATTACGCCTCCGTCTTCGCGTTAGAGCCCTCAGGGTAGGGACACACCGGGGACATAAATCATCACTTATGTTACTATTATTATGTTGTACTTCATTTATATCATTTATCTTTAATATGGAGCAACCTCTGGAAGCACTATAATCTCATATTTAAGATTCATCTTCCAGAGCTAGATGAATGTATTTTTGTTCTTTTTTAAAATAAACAGTTTAAACTTGATTTTTTTTACTTATGATCACTTTTTTAACTGGTACAGGTTAACACTTAACCCCAGTCACTCCTGATGGTAAACAAAGACTGGGTCTAAGATGTTACGTGCTAACCTGTTTATGTTGGTTGTCCGATGGAAGAAAGTGGATGGAGGTATAAGTTCATGTAGCCCCAGTGCACACTCTCCAAAATATATCTTATAGGGTCTTCCCAAATATTACTATTAACATGATTGAGAGATTGAGATGACACTTTTTGCAAAAAAGATCTGCAAAGATACTTTTTTTTTCATTGGTGGCCCTAGTCCCTCTTAATAGAGGGGCATCCCTGTTGCGCAGACTGCGGGTCAGTACCAATACAAGCCTCTAAAGACTCTTAAATAATCCTCAATAGGCATTGAATACGCTTCTACAATAAGATCTCTGAAAATATGTTGGGCTAGCAGAGACGCGGTTCAAAATTTATTATTATTTTATTGACAAAGATGTCTGGCATTAAAACCAGTTTAATGCATGAGTTCGTGATAGAATAATAATTTAAACTCTATTAAGTGTTAAGATAAGAACCAACTTTGAAAAGACGGCATGGATTTTTTTGTTCATCTTTTGTCCATGACGATTTGTATCTTGTTTGAAATGGACTCCGATGTCTAATTTGTAACGTTCACTAAGTCACAGTTTCTGCGCTACAATGAATAAAAATACTTTGATTTGATTTAACACCAAAAAGTTACTTCGGTAGGGCCATGGGATTTTATTATAGTAGATTATGTACTAAGGGAATAAAACCATGTATTATGTCATGGGCGGCATATTGAACCCTGAGCGGAGCGAAGGACTCCGAGTTAACTCGCGAGCGCAGCGAGGGAGTTAAATTTTAACTCCTGAGCGAAGCGAGGGAGTTATGTAGAGTCCTGAGTGAAGCGAGGGGTTCATACCGCCCGAGACTAAGACATGTTTTTTTCCAGAGGTGAATACTCTACTTTTCACACCATCTGGGAGACAATAAAAAGACAGGGCTGCATAAGTTGAAAATATGTATTAAAACCTGAAATTAAATATAAAGTCCACACTCTTTTACGGCTTAGCAACTTAAATTGAATATAACTTTTAAATTCGTATTTGCAATTCGCGCCTTTTTTTCTTTTTTTTGTTGCTGTTTCGCGCGGTCACAGGACACAGTATTTCAGAAAAAAAAGAAAAAAAAGAGGTGAGTTTCGAACAACAATTCGAATTTCGAATTGCAATGCGGGGCTTCTCCATAGTTTTCATGCGAATTTTGACATTCTAAATTCAAATCACTTTATTCCCTAGGGAAATTCTTCATTATTATTGCCCTCGAGAGACAAGGCCATGCTTTACGATGATATTTGACGGTACGTAATAAGGCATTGTCGAGCAGGAGGTGTGAAAAAATCCTTATCAGCCCACCGCTGCCTACTGCTGGGTATAAGCCTTCCATCCCTCACGGTCCCTTGCCATCCGCATCCACGGACCCCGCACCGACTCAACGATGTATTGTCCGACCATCGGTCTGCTGGCCTGCCCACTGACCGTTGACCTGTTATCGGCCGCCACTCTGATCTTTCTCATCAAAATATTCAAAGCTATAACGTACATTCTATTAAATTTCAATTGAAGGGCTTAGTGTGCCACAGGCTTGAGTTCCACCCGGCTGGTTGCGATTACACTCGTTCCCGTACTTCTAACAATATTGGCCGATATATCTCATAACATCGAATTCTTTCCCTCCAGGAATCGAGCTGCTTTGCTCGACTTGAGTTAACTCGACGGTATGAGAAAGTAGAGAACTTTACGGTTCAATGGACGTGAAATATGATATCTGCACGCTTACTCGGCATTTCTATTAGTTAATCTTGATTTCTTAGTTTCTATCTGTATCTAGCCAACAGCATTGTTTCGATATAGTTGACAAATACTCGTAAATTTAAATAAAAATTAAAGAAACTTTGGTGTAAAACAACGTGCTGCAGATTCTACAGCATAGGTATAGGTGAAGTCACTCTCAAACGCTTTAGACATGTTTTTTTAGATACCCCAACTCACGGGACACAGTTACTTTGCATCTAAAGTGGTTTACAAATGGACTATGGGAGAACAATAAAAACACGAGGGCATTACGAGGGCACTTCCGTGTGGCGCCGGATTAAGAATAGCGTCACTCCATTTTCTTCCGTGGATGACGTAGAAGGCGACTAAAGAAATCAATTACCAGGAGACAGGCAGCAGCGTCTTCCTGAGATTCCAACCGCATACTGCGATCGCCAACCCGCCTGCCAAGCATGGCGATTATGACAAAACCCTTCATGGTTGGAAAGCCATGAGGGAGGCCTATGTCCTGCAGTGGGCGTCAAATGGCTGATGATGATTATGGCTGAATATTGAAGTACTGCACTGGACGCTGTGCTATCATCAATCAAAAACGTTTAAAGGCCTTAGTTTCTCTGGTTTTCGTATCTTAATTACCTGTGCAAGTTTACCTAAAACTTCAGGCAATAATTCAGCAAGTTTTTAGGTGGCTAGGCGAGACTGTATCAGCCCAACTTGTGTCTAAGTTACGGCTACATAGCGCACCTGCAGTCCACTAAATAGCTTCTAGTTCGCGCAACACCTGTGCCCCTCGGTAACTTATGCAGGAGATCTTGTGGGGTCATAAAGGGGCCCAGTTTGTTATTAGCCTCTTGAGGGTTATTTTTGCGTCATCCTATAAATTTATTTATTCTTACTATTATAAGAAGCTTAATTACATCCATCGGAGCTACAAAACAGAGGGTGTGCCACAGATATCTCAATGTGCTTATCACACAAATCGGAATATGAATTACATTACAGAGAAAACCTTAATAAGCGAAAACTAAAACTGCTAACACTAATTACATTGACATCCAGCAAACAGAAAGTGAATTCTTTGCGTTGAAACGCATTTTTGATTTCTGAAATTATCTGTACAGCTTGGCAAAGAAAAGAGTTTTTTTTATCTTTGTCTATTATTTTACATCTGTCATAAAAAGATCAAAGCCACTTCATAAAAAATACATTGTGCGTAAAAAGTGTATTGTATACGCATACAGCACGGCGGACTTATCTAATGTTATGGGCATGTTCTACCAGTCATTTACTGAATTTTCCTTTTTATCTCACGTTTCACTTTCGGTCTCAGCTCTTTTTTTCCAAGCCGTAAATAACGCTTCTATGCTTTTAACTCGGTATGATGAAGTCTCAAGTGCTTACTTGACGTCCGCCACGTGTGTGCATGGAAGCGTAAAGCGGCTAATGTGTAAATTAGCAAGCTCTCATACACGCGCTTGGATCGAGTCGAATCGGGCGAGTCCTCGAGTTCTCAGTTCTCGACTCGAGGGAGTGAACTGTAGCGTTAAGGGGTAATCCGGAGCTAAGGCACAATCAATGGAAAAAAAATCACAACTTTTAAAATAATATGTAGATACGTTGTTGCAAAAAGTGAATTTCATGAAACATTATGTTTCATGAAATTCGTTTCATGAAGTTGTGATAGCTATTTTTAGGCGACAGAAAATCTTGAGAGTCTTATCTATAAAACAAAGATTCCTCTAAAAAACTCCTCAAATCCAGTTTAAATAGTCTGATTAGTCAAAATGCATTTGACGACTGTCTTAAAGAAACGTGTTTTTTTATTTATTAATACTTAAAATTATATTTCTTTTATAAATAAGACTTTTTGTTTTTTGTCGTGGTTCTAACAATGTTGTTCTGAAACTTCCTTTGGGTTTAAAGCATTATCTATCTACAAGTGTAACTACAAAGCAGAATTAATAATGTTTACGGCTTCCATTTTATGTATTTTTCAAAGTTCTGGAACAAAAGTTACTGTAAATGAGAAACTCTACTTGACGTATTTCAGAAATAGCGCAATCTATCTAGACATTATAATAAATCTGTAAATTTTGTCTCTGTCTGACACATATGTCTGTCTCATTCTAATTCTTTGTGCGCGCATCACGCAAAAACCACAGAAGGTAATTTAATAAAGCTTGCCATGATTGTAGGTCAGATTCCCGTGTAACGTATAACATCCGGCATAAGCCAACAGGGGGCGAGAAAAAAGCTATAAATGTAAAGG